>SJYA01003052.1:152226-191543 GCA_006410615.1 Neotragus moschatus
GGGGGACAGAACACATACTTGTTACCTTATGCTTGGACTGTCTCGACTTATACTGAAAAAATAGAGAGAGATTAGTTTAAAAGTCATTTGAGGTGATAGGATTAGAGTCTTAGGTGATAATTTGGTAGTTATTAAGCCATGCTTTTGAAGCCCCTGCTGACATACAAAATGCAGAGCATGGCAAGAAAAGAGAGGAAGAGAGAACTCTCCCAGACCTGTGAGAGGCAGACTTCCTCCTTCTCCAAAGCTGGAATCTCTAAAATTGGCGAGTTCACCAGAACAGTATCCATTTGAATCCCAGAGTTGTATCACAGTCGCCGTATTATATTGCCCACGTCAGGTTGTCCTGAGGTGCCCTGGAGACCCTAAAAGCATTCTGAGAATGAGTATATCGTTACTGTAGCCTTTCAGGGCTTCCCTGGTGGCTCAGATGTTAAGAATCCACCTGCAATGCAGGAGACCTGGGTTTGATCCCTGGGTTGGGAAGACCCCCTGGAGAATAGAATGGCTACCCAGTCCAGTATTCTTGCCTGGGGAATCCCACAGACAGAGGATCCTGGTGGGCCGCAGAGAGTCAGACAGAACTGAGCGACTAACACTTGGGTTTCCCTGGTGGCTCAGATTGTAAAGAATCTGCCTGCAATGCAGGAGATCTGGGTTGAACCTGTGGAGCATAAACCAGGTCTTGCCGAGTTTACAGGAGCTGAAAGTGTACAGTTCTCTGAATCTTTGGAGAGAGCGCCCAGATGAAGAACAGTGCCGCAGGAGGCCCAGTCTGCCCCAGAAGGCTGGGCAGCATCCTCGGATGGCAGACGAGCACACGCAAGGCCTTGCACCAAGGTGGGTCCCTGGGGACAGGTCACCACAGTTTGGGGGCAGACAGCCTACAAACCCTGTGGATGACCCTAGAGCTAGAAAAGACCCACCCATGGTCATACTCCACTCACCCAGGACAGCTGAGGGCACTGGACCCAGAAGTGAGATGCCTGAGCTCCGGACACCTGGGCAGAAGGATGTCCTGGGACCACCGCAGTATCTCCTCCCCCTTTTTTGCAGTCCACACTGAGCTTGCTGGCCAAGAGGCAACCGGGTGGTCCCCACTGCCGAGACTCAATTCCTCCTCCGCTGGCTCTGACCCAGCCTCCTGTTCTGAGGAGCTCGCTCCCCCTGGGTCTCTGAGATCGCAGTGGCCTACACTCCCAGACATGCCCCTTACTGCCCCAGTAGCAGCCCCAGGTAGTATCTCTGGGAGAGAAAGCCATGCCCGATTCCTCACTGCCCACCAGGCTTGCTCTGGTCATGGAGGGGAGTGAGGCTGCTGCAGGAAGGTAAGGAAGCTGCCCAGATGGCAGCTCTGGTTATGAAAGGGAGTGAGCTACTGCTCAAAACCAAGGCCTCTAGCCCAGGGCGGGACAGAGGGCCTTTGGGATGATGTCATGCTCTCCCAGAGGCCCCCCAAACTCAACCAGGCGCCCAGATCCAGGAACAGAGCTGGGAGTCTTCACTGACTTTCTCCAGATGGTTGTCAACCTGCCACAGAGCTCAGTATCTGCATCATCGTCAGGAACCTGATACTGCTCACAGCCTTGCCTTGGTGCTGGTTCTCCTCAGCAGGCACCAATCAGTGGTTCAGAAGCAAGGCTCACAGGCACCAAATCCCCTTCAGGGGCAAGGCTCCCAGAGTTGCAATCCACCTCTTCCAATGTCAACTGGTAACTTACCTTTCTTGTGTTTTGGATACAAAAATGGCTCCTCCAGAGCGGATCTGGGGACTGAATCAGCTTTTGACTGTTAGGTACTCTGAGTACTTCCTTTGTTCCAGGAAGTTCTGGATCCATTAGTTTTTACTGTTACTCATGTGGGGAAACCTAGTCCAGCCCAGCACCAGCACAGATGGCTTTCCTGCCCCGCCCGTGCCCTGCCCGAGGGTCAGAGGAGCCCAAGGAGACTGCTGAGTGTGACGGGTGCAGTGAGGGGCAGGGCAAGGGTGGGCAGAGGGGTCCGGCACCTGGGAGCTTGGGCGGCAGAAGCAGAGGACTTTGAGGATGGGGAGGTCTGGGGCGTCAGCAGACACAGGGGCCAAAAGAGAGGCACTGAGTCTGGTGACTGGGCTGAGCGGCTTCTGAGCAAGTGAGAAAAGCAGTGGGTAGTGGCNAGGGCAAGGGTGGGCAGAGGGGTCCGGCACCTGGGAGCTTGGGCGGCAGAAGCAGAGGACTTTGAGGATGGGGAGGTCTGGGGCGTCAGCAGACACAGGGGCCAAAAGAGAGGCACTGAGTCTGGTGACTGGGCTGAGCGGCTTCTGAGCAAGTGAGAAAAGCAGTGGGTAGTGGCGGGAGGTGGACAGAGCCAGACAAGCAGCTTCCTGGGAAGGAAAGCTGGAGCGGGGCAGCACAGAGCTGGGCAGGCAAGCTTTCTGGGAGGTGGATATGTGGGCTGGAACAAGAAGGAAAGCAAGTGGGAAAGATAATAGCGTGGCAGTTCCAGGAGGAGGAGGTGGACAGGAGAATCACAGGAAGGATAAGCAAAGACCTTGAAACTTTCAAGCAAGAGTGTTGGGGGGCAGAAGGGGAGCGCAGGAGGGGACACACAGAGGCACAGGCTGGCCTATGTCTCGGTCTGAGAGGACAGGGAGTGGCTGGGGACTTGAGAGGCTGGGCAGGGCGTGACCGGGAGGCTGCACTGTGGCTCTGCGGAGAGAGTCCAGAGTGCTGGAGATGCCATGTCAGCACTCCTTAGCCTGCATTTCTTTTCTACCCTCAGCACAACTCAGAGTCAGAAGAGATGGCTGAAAGTTGTCAGCAAGTTATGTAAAATAATTAAGAAATAAACCCAACTCGAAAAAAGTCACAGGTAGGTAAACTTCACCATGAACTGGGCTGGGACCTGTCCAAGGGGTCACCAGGTCCACTTGAACAGACAGAATGGCAGAGCTGTCGAGGAAGAGCTGTGGTGCACACACCAGCAGTGAGAGCCTGTGGACACTGACTCGCCCGGGTGGGCTGGATCAGACGTACTGGCGATGTGGGCACAGCTGCTAATCCTCTCCACAGGTGGGCCAGCAGGTCTAGGACACACAGCTCACGCAGTCTCAGATTCCAGCCCGGTGTTCCCAGGCTCTTTTGCTTGGACCTTACCACCTGGGGCTGTATGCTTATGACCTAAAATAACATTTCCTCTGGGCCTACAGAGTCAAAGTCCCCATGCTTACAGCCGAGCAAGCCAGCTGGCTCTATCATAACTTCCAAGCAACCACTGAAAGTGGCACATGGAATCTTAAAAAAAAAAAAAAAACAAACCACCTGATGAAATTTATTTCAGGTTGTGTCAACCGGCTACCTTCCTGTAGTGCTTACTCACACCCAATCCCACTGGTTCCCTTGGCAACCAAGGTTACCACCGAGGTGCTTGATGCCATCTTGATATGACCCCAAACAAAAACAATCAAAGCAGCAGCATTAATATAAAGATATATTCCATCAAAGAGTTTGGCAGTCAAAGAAAAGCGTCATACTTCCTAAAAACACAAGCAATCTTCTTCCCCTAGTCTACAGAGAAAATTGTAAAAAAACAACAAAACCAATGTCATCAACAAACACCCACCAGTATACACCACGCTGGCATGTACACTTCGGCAAGTAAGTGAAGGTAGTGTTCCATCCCTGAATGAGGAGGACAGAACTGGTAGAACAAGATCCAGAGAGGCGTTAAGAGTGTAGCCCAGCCAAAACTGCACAGACATCCCAGCTTCCCCCGGGAAGTTATTCAGGACATCAGACAGACTTCTTTTCCAAAAGCAAGCCCCCAATAAACCCTGACACAAAGGGTGGACATGACGACCACAGATATCCCCTTCAGGGGTTGGAGGGTCACCACAAAAGTCTTCAATGAAATATATGAGCCTCTATTCAGCTGCAGGCTGGGGTCCATGGCTCAGCCCAGGGGGTGGCTACAAGGCTTCTCTGTCCAAGGAGAGGCAAAAAAATGCCAGGCCGGCCAGCCGGCCCTTAGCATGAGGCCTGGAGAGGAACCCTGGCCAGAGGTCTCTGGCTGGCCGTCTCTGGCTAGGGTTCCTTCGCTTTGCAATAGAGGAGGGTCAGGATTCAAGTTCCTGGTAACAGTTTCAGTAGCACCAAGACCAGAAGACAGTGAGGCCAAGTGGGGAGGGGAGTGATGGTATTCGTGTTGGGGGCACGTAGACGAAGGGGGAGTGAGTGCAGCCAGGTGATGAGGGGTGATAGGAGAAGCTGATGGAGTTGGTTCGTGAGACACTCAAGGGAACTGAAAGGGATGGCGTCAGTCCCAGACACCGCGTAAGGCTGTGGAGAGGAGAATGCCAGAGGAAATGAAGACGTGGTGTGAGAACATTCTTACCCCTATAAATAAACTATTTACACACTTTAGGAAAAGGAGAGCTGACGCTCAAGAGGAAAGCCATGCCCACCGCCAACCCCCCCACCCCTCGTGCCATTAGGGCATAATGCTGTTAGGCTGGAGCAGTTCCCATCCTGGGGGGCTGGAGGGGACAGGGGACGAGGCACTCCCGTGGCCCCAGCCACGTGCTGGCTCAGGCTTACTTCACTTGGATGTGGCTGAGGATCCCGCCCACACCCCTGACGTGTGCAGACACGGCAGGCTCCGCTGGCACTCGGAGGTCCGCAGAAGATGGTTGCTGCCCCCGAGGCCAGCACCAACCACATGTGCGATGGAGGCCAGGGTGCAGCCGCCAGAGCCGTCGGTCCCTCAGAGTCACCTTCCCCACTTAAAGCCGGAGCCTCTGACTCCGGGCGGACCCCCATGGGGGTGTCAGTGACAAGTCTGTGTGGGTGACAGGGGGCCCCTTGGTCTTCAGCACCGGCAAGCAGAAACAGGTCACATCACGTGGTCGCTGAAGGCAGGGTGCCGGCTCTGGCCAGGTGCTTCTGCTTCTCTCCCTGTGGACATGACGCTACTGGTGGTGAAGGGCCGCCGCCTCAACGGTGTGGCTCAGCTCCCGCTTGCCTGCCTCCAGCTCCTCAGAAGTGGTGGCCTGCCTTCACCGCCTCAATGTCTGAGATCAGAGTCCTCGCCAGGAAGATGCCAAATATCTGGAAACAAAGGGCAGCAGAGGCAGTGGCCGTCAGCATCGGGGCCCAGAGGGCATGCTGGAGAGGGTACCCCACAGCTGCCTGCAGAGACCGAGGACAGAGAGCAGCAAGCGGGCACACACCAAAGGAGACCAACCCGCAGCTAAGACAAAGGAGCCTGGGGTCTGCTTTGCCATGTCCTAAGAGCCTGGAAGGGGCAAACAGCAGCTCCGCAGAAGCACAAGAGACGCTCTGGCCCGCCTGCAACATGACCCTGCATTTCCCAGACCGCAAACCACGACACGCTTTGTGCCCTGGGCGAAACTGGAAATGGCAGGGTCACTGACTGGTTCTGATTCCCAAGATAACAAATCTTGAATATTTCCCATAAACCTGGATTCTGCAATAAATACGAGGTTGTCCTCGACCTGGGCTGTGCTGATGTCTGAAGCTACACGCTGACTTCAGTGACGGGGATAACCGTGTGGGAAGAATGATGTTTTTCTACCAAGAACAGACTAATGTGAACTCGGTGACCTGAGGACATTGGCCTTTTCNAGAGCCTGGAAGGGGCAAACAGCAGCTCCGCAGAAGCACAAGAGACGCTCTGGCCCGCCTGCAACATGACCCTGCATTTCCCAGACCGCAAACCACGACACGCTTTGTGCCCTGGGCGAAACTGGAAATGGCAGGGTCACTGACTGGTTCTGATTCCCAAGATAACAAATCTTGAATATTTCCCATAAACCTGGATTCTGCAATAAATACGAGGTTGTCCTCGACCTGGGCTGTGCTGATGTCTGAAGCTACACGCTGACTTCAGTGACGGGGATAACCGTGTGGGAAGAATGATGTTTTTCTACCAAGAACAGACTAATGTGAACTCGGTGACCTGAGGACATTGGCCTTTTCCCCAGTTTTAAGTTCTTGTTATGGCTGGTATTCGATGAGCCACTCCTTCTTAAGTCTGAGCTCTTGCCCGCTTTGCAAGTAAGTTTTGTTTCCTTTTCCCAATGCTCCTGTCTCTCGGCCTTCCTCTGAGATCAACCAGCCACTGAGCAAAGGAGGAAAAGGGGCGTGGACAGCTGGTGACGCCGAGTCCACGTCAGTGACCCTCCCTCCAGGAAAGGTCAGAGCTGTTCGTTTTCTAAACGGCGTGTTTTTCCAAAGAGCGGCAGCCTCAGTTGCTCCAGAAGTCGCTCACAGGGCTGCCGGCTTCTCCTCCAAGCCCTGGGGAGTACTGGAAGACTCCTGGTTTCTGATTCACTGAATTCTCGACTTGCTCTCGCTAGTTCTTCTCCTGGCAGACACTAGCCAGCCTGCTCACCCCTCGCCTCGGGCACCCCCCGCCACCAGCATCTTTCCCCGTGGGAAACCTGGCTCAAGGGGACAGGCGTGGTCACAAGGCAGGAGAGCGAGCCGCACAGGCGGTGGGGACAGACCTGCAGCAGCGAGGTGGCGATGAAGGCGCCGGCCACGATGTAGATGTTCCGCGGGAGCCAGCTCTCCAGCGCCTGGATGCAGCCTTTCGTGAAGATGGACTCGTCCCATTTGCTCTTCAGCTGCAGGGAGACACAGCAGCGCCCTGAGCCTGTGACAGGCAGGCTGTCCTCACCTTGGCTTCTAGAGGGCTCCCGCCAAGGGCAGGGCGAAGCTCGGTGGGGAGTGAGGGATCTGGGAGGAAGGCGCCGAGGACAGATGGACAGACAGAACTCTCCAGGAGAAGTACATCGAGTGCCCTTGGCCTCGGCCCCTCCCTGGACGGTCTGCACTTTATAATCTGCCTGAGTAAAGGCTCCCTCACCGTGACCTTTAACTTTTTCTGCGAGGGTCTCCACAGATTTCAAGATCAACACACTCCACGGCCCATACCTGGAGAAAGGGGAGCAGGCTGGGAGGTGCGGGGGAAAGAAGATGTGCCTCCAAGAGGGAAACTGGGAGAACAGGGTTCAGCGTCTTCTGAGTCAGCAGAGGGAAGGGAAGGAGCTTCTCAGAGAGTGTCCCCTAGCCCCTGGGAGACCGGTGCCAGGAAGCAGAGCCTGCCTAAGCGGTCACAAGCTGGCCAGCTCTTTCTAATCTTGACCGCAAGTGGAGGCTCAGGAAGCACACAGGGACAGACCATCGCCGGTTCCTAGGTCCCCATCCACCTCCCCACACAGCAACCAGCTCCGGCCCCCGGCCCCTATCAGCATCACTCATGAAACACTGACAGAACATCCATTTGTTAGCAGTGTTGGGGGCTGAATCATTTGTACGTTGAAGTCTTAACCCCCAAGACCTCAGAGTGCGTCTGTACTTGGAGACAGGCTTGTAAAAAAGAAGTGTGTACATTAAAATGAGGTCACTGGAGTGGGCCCTAATCCAGTATGACTGGGGTCCCCCAAGAAGAGCTTAGGACAGAGAGGGAAGCCCATCTGAGGACACAGGGAGGAGAAGATATCTGAGCCCAGGAGAGAGGCTTCACAAGGGACTAACCCTGCTGGCACCTTGATCCCAGACTTTTAGCCTCCAGAACTGTGAGAAGGTAAACCTCTATTCCCACACAGCCTGAGTGCTTTGTTATGGCAGCCCTAGCAACTAATACAAATGGTGACAGAATTCATTCACTGGAGAGGCTGATGCTGACACGGGACCATCCCTGTCAAGTGGAGCTCACTGCAGAGGAAGCTGAGGTTTCCCAAACAGGAGGGTCACAGCCCCAGTGTCCACGGCCAACAGGAGGGGTGCCTGCAGGTTCCCTGAGATCCCTCTCTTTCAGACCAGCTGTCATTCAGAGCAGCAGAGGCCATCAGAACGAGGGCTAGGCGAGGCCTCATCTCTTCACATCTGAGCGGACACTCCCTGCAGCCTGACGCCCTTAGAGGGCTGAGCCCCGCTCCTGCCCTGCCGCCACTGTCTCTACTCGGCAGCTGGACCAAGCCACACGCTCCTGCAGCTCCATCCTGGACCCCAGGATAACAGATACCTCCTAGGATTCCAAGGAGCCTCTTCTCAAACATATAGCCTTTGTTCTCCCAAACTTCCATCTGACCTCTTTGCACCCATGTGGCAACTGCTAGAGTTTGGGATTGTGGTTCACAGAGTCTGGAATCACAGGCATCATCGTTCTCGGGAGGATGTGTGCATGAACAAGTGTGTGCTGGTTCCCAGCTTAGATGGCACCTCTGCTCCTTAAGTCTCCCTTGGCTTTCCCATCCAGTTTGCATTTGTGCTAAATCAGGGAGTCAGACCCTGGGGAACAGACCTAAAGAATTCAAAATTCACATGCAACATGGGGGCTCTCACCTGAGTCCTGACGTCATAGCCACACTGTGTGTTCACAACTTTTTGCTGTTAGAAAAACGGAAAACATTAGTCATTTTTGTACTCTTGAGAAACTGGTGGTAGAAAGCTCTAGAAAAGTCACAACCAAACCCCAGCACCAACTCCATCACAGCACACGCCCTTCCAGCACACTGCCAGCTAACCTTTCATGCTAGGACAGCGTCAGAAAACTTTTTGCATGAAGGACTAGATGGTAAATAATTTCTGACCTGTCTCCGTAGCTGCTTTTCAACTCTGCTGTTGCAGCGTGAACACAGCCATCGATAGTATATAAATGAATGGGCATGGCTGTATTTCAATGAAGCTTTATTGACAGACAATGAGATTTGGATTTTGCATGATTTTCACGTGTCACAAAATATTCTCCTTCTTTTTATTTATGTTACTTAAAAATGGCTGAAACCATTCTTGGCTCACAGGTGATGCAAAAACCAAAAGCAGGCCAGCTGTGGCACGGGGCTTGCAGTCTGCCGAGCCCTGTGCTAGAGGGGAAAACCTACCCTTGCTGAAGAATTCACAGTCACTGTGGAGCTGTCAGACACTGGCTCTGCAGCCTCTGCTGATCTGAGCCCTTCCCGGGCTGAGGAACCTGCCCAGAGCCTGTGGCCCAGCACCAAACAGTGTGGCCACACTGACGGTACAGTGTGACTGTCCCCTCAGTTCAGACCTGCTTCAGGCAAACATTCAGTGCTCCCTCAAGGGAACCAGAGGAAACTCCCTAGGCAGTCCAGTAGTTAGGATTTAGAGCTTTCACTGCCAGGTCCCAGGTTCAATTCCTGGTTGGGGAACTAAGATCGCATAAGCCACGCAGTATAACCAAAAGGAAAAAAAAAGGTCACCCAAGAGCTCAGTTTCTGGAACTCAAGGATGTTAGTCTGCAGACCAGGGAGGAAAACCAGTGAAGAAGAAAGAACAGTAAAAATTCTGCGTCACCCCAGATGGCGATGTACCCCATCGTCCCAGGCTTCTGAGGACTGGACATTTTCTCCAGAGAAAGGGACACCTAGGTTCATTACATTCATAGCATCTTGTTCAGGCTCTGAGTGAGAGCCCCTCCCGGCAGGGGGAAACACTGTTTCTCTCCTGCTTCACCCAGCCCACCAGAGTCAGGGTGGGACGTGTGAAAACGTTCCTGGGATTTCTACATATAGGATTTCAGAGCTGCACGAGTCCCAGGCAAGCGGAAGGGGAGCCAGGCGCTCACTGCGCCTGCAGGAGAGAAGCGGCCAGAGCCCCCAGGGAAGCAGGAGCCGCTCACTGCACTCGAGGGACTGTCCACAGGCAGGCGACTTACTGCGGGGTCGGGCACACAGCAGGAGAAGGGCACCCCACATTTCTCGCGGCTGTAGCTGGCGCCACTGCAGTTGAAGTAGACATTGAGGTCCCAGTCTTCAGGGCCGTACGCCCCACAGCACTGGTTCTGCAATCACAACGCCAGACACCGTCAGAGCTCCAAGCCCAGGGTGGTGTCTGTCTGAGGGACGTGGGATTCGGTGTGCCGCTGTGTATCACACAGAGAAATCAAGGCCCGCCCAATGGACCTGCCATCAGAGACGTGACTGAGGTGACCCTGGTGGTCCTAAAGAAGGGAACTGCGTCCAGGCCCTGTCTGGGCCCAACACCCCGGGCTTGCGCAGCAGCGCCCTGGCCTCGACTCTACTCCCTCCTCACCCTGGAACTTCCCCACCTGCCCCCATCCAGCCCAGAGCAGGCTTCCCGTTCTCCTTCCTATATGGTCCTCTATTACCCGGCAAGAGAACAGCTCCCATGGTTAGTGTGCCTTCCTCCCCAAGAAAAGGCCAAGCTGACCCCAGTCACCTTTTGTAGAAAACAGCTGCTGAACGCCTGCTCCCAAGGAAAGAGTTACCACTGGGGTGAATGGTAACGAATCGAAACTTTGCCCCGACCCAGGCTCTCCGTCCTCCCTTCTCACAGCCACTCCCTATCTGGTGAAGCAGCAAAGAAAACCTCCCTTTGTCGAAAAACTCATAAAACCAGATGCGCTAAGAGCAGCTTTGTGACATCAGCAGTGTCCCAACCAGATGGCGTTTTTGCACTTGTCCTTAGAGCTGACATAGTTACAGCCCTAATTACAAGCCCACAACCAGGATTTCTGCTTTACTTTCATTTCTGAGGTAAAAGCCCGTCTCGTTCCCCCAACCACCCTCCAGAGTTCCAGGTGCTCTAACGAATATCCAACATTTCACCATGAGAAAACTCCATCATTTACTGACTACCTCTGAAAAAAGGTATTTTTTTTTTTAAAGGAGAGGAAGGCAGTGGAGAAAACGACAGTGTCTTTAAGGCCAGTGCAGAGATCTGGATCCTGGATACCAGCAAGCCTCAGGCTATGTGGAATTGAGGAGCCTTGAATAGAAAAGGAAAAGGCGCAGCAGGCAGTGGTGTCAGGAGAGGGTGGGGTGCTGACTCTCACACATGCGGGTCTCTACCAACAACACAGGAAGGATCTCTGATCACAGAAGCGGGTTTTGCTGGATCGATCCCAGGATACGTGAAACACGGGGCAAACAAGTTCTGGTTAATAAGGAGAACAGATCAGTTATTTTTAATGCTCTCTATTTTCTTCTCAGAACCAGAAGTTTCCCTATAAAAAGTTTTTGAGGAAGCTAGGCTTTTCTAGTTAGAGAAGGCAATGACACCCCACTCCAGTACTCTTGCCTGGAAAATCCCATGGACGGAGGAGCCTGGTGGGCTGCAGTCCATGGGGTCGCTAAGAGTTGGACACGACTGAGCGACTTCACTTTCACTTTTCACTTTCATCCATTGGAGAGGGAAATGGCAACCCACTCCGGTGTTCTTGCCTGGACAATCCCAGGGACGGGAGAGCCTGGTAAGCTGCCCTCTATGGGGTCGCACAGAATCGGACATGACTGAAGCGACTTAGCGGCAGCAGCAGCAGGCTTTCTGGTAGAGCAGAGATCAAACAATAGCCTTGCATAGGCCGGCATGGTGGGGAGTGGGTTTCTCCTGGGGGAAGGGAGGCAAAGTATGGGGGACAGCTGTGGTCCCAGCCTCCAGGTGCAGCCACACACAACGGGGATGGAGGTCAGGCGGAGAAAAGGTCACAGCCTGGGACTGCTTAGACTAACCTCCGGGGACATATTCCAGGGAGGTTACATTCCTCTTGGTCTGAAGAAGTTTGCTCCAGGCGGCTCTGTCCTCTCAAACAGGAAGGGGAAAAGGTCTCGGGAAGGAAAGGGACAGGAATAGCCTCAGACAGGGAGTCATGTGCCTAGCTCTGCCCCTCAGTGCCCACAGGGCCCAGGGGACTGTGGCGGTCTGCGTGGTCAGGGCTGGAGAGGTCCAAGCCCAAGGGAGCGGGGGTGGTCACGAGTGAAGCCGGACTGCCTGCCTGAAGCGCTTGGGGGACAGCACCCTGAGAGCAAGCCTGGCCCATCAGCACACAGGAGTGGACGAAGCTCATCTGTCCAGAGGCGGGGGTGGCGCCGCCCCGGCCTCCCTGCTGAGGGCAGAGCTGAGGAGGGAGGGTCCCATGCTCCCCACCAGCTGGGCCCCCAGACGCGCACAGACTAAAGCCAGGACAGCCAAGCTCTGTCAGGGAGAAAGCAGGCACGGTACTCACGGCTTTCTGAAGGGAGTCAATGAGGTTCTGCAGGTCAATGTCATCCCGGTAGGATCTGATGTTGCTCTCGAAGAACTCCCGGAACCGGTCCCTCACCCAGTCCTGGAACAGGAAGGCCAGCACGGCCACGGCCAGCTCCAGGAAAAAGATGAGCACGATGGCGCTGCAGAACTGCCGGGGGGACACGCAGGGAGCGGGCGTCACTGCACCTCAGCCTCCGGCCGGGCCACACCCCCACTGGACCCAGAGCTCGGCCTCCCTCTCAGAGCACGGGCCTGGCAGCCGAGAGACCCGCGCTGGAGCTGGGGATCCCGCGTGAGGGGCTGGGTACCCTGGGCACTCATCCCTGCTCACAGCGCTGCACTACCGGTAAGAGTCAGAGGAGCCAAGGGACAAGCAAGCTCCGAGACAACGGGCCAGCCATCCCCTGTGAAGGAACGCCCCCCACACGAGGAATGAACGGCTCTCCTGGCCCACCAGGCCGTCAGCTCCTGTAGCGTAGAGGCTGTGCCCCAGACACCCTCTCTGACCTCTCTCCTCGCACCTACAGCCATCGCACTTGCTAGAAACCTGTCACTCCTACTTTAGGGACAAGGAAACTGAGGGTCACTCGGGTCACATGCCTGCGACGCAGGACATCTGAGTTCCCTGGCAGGGCTCTTGACGTCTCTGCAGTTGCTAATGTCATCAGTACCTACTCTGTGTGCATAACTGCGTTAACACGTCCGCAGAGCACAGGCACCACGGGGGTGGGGTTCTGTCAAGGGCACCGCCTATGGGTCCACACCCCTCCGTCAAGGCGGGGTTCCGGCCTGCGGAGCGCATGTTATCACAGCCACTAGCACTGGCCGCGCCGCACACTAAGCATCTATGCCATAGCCAGCAGCACCTCAAAGTAAGACACACACACGCACATACAAACATGCATACACACAAGCCCCCCAGAATGTCATCTCCATTCACAGAGAAGCAAGATAACCAAACAAAAATGAAAAGCAGGGGGGGGAAAAAAAACGTGTGTTTTGCTTTTTAAATTAAGCCCAGAATAAAAGGCTTGGTCTAATAAATTCAACACATAATATATCGCAAAACAAGATTATGTGTTTCCCCTACCAGGTGCTATTTAACTTTAGCTGAATGCATTTCAAAACAAATGTGTATCTAAATATAAAACTAACTCTTAGTAACTCAAAAGTTCTGCCAGGAAATCAAAGATTCTGCACTGTACATCCAACAGATTCATACCCCCTGGAGGAGGCAAAAGATTTCCTAACATTATTGACATCTTCTGATCTTCGCCAGGAAGGGCAAAGGTGATTAACAAACAACTGGAACTGCAGGCGGCAGATAAAAGGTGAGGGAGGGGCAGGTGACTCTGCCCACTAGGAGCTGAAAATCAGAGGGGCTCCACTTCTCCCCTGCTGAGGGCCTACTCCATCTGATTGTCTCCTGAAACCTTTCCGTTTTCAGTGGGCACAGGGTAAGAGGGCTGCCTCCTCCCCTCACTGCCTGATCCTGGGGCAGGCTTGTAAGAGTGGCTACCTCGTCCCACTCCCCTCAGCAGGTAAGGGCTAAGCCTGTCCTAAGCCCGCACCCCTCCCTCCCCCACCACACTTCCTCCCACCCCCACTCCGGGCCACTCACAAAGTTGAGCAGGCAGATGTTCTCCCGCAGGGCCCCCACGCAGCCAGCGAAGCCCAGGGTGAACATCACCACGCCNTCCTAAGCCCGCACCCCTACCTCCCCCACCACACTTCCTCCCACCCCCACTCCGGGCCACTCACAAAGTTGAGCAGGCAGATGTTCTCCCGCAGGGCCCCCACGCAGCCAGCGAAGCCCAGGGTGAACATCACCACGCCCACCATCAGCACCAGCACCACCGGGTCAATTCCATGCATCCGGGTCACTTTGGTGAGGTCGGATAGCACCCCCTGGAAGAGGCAGAGAAAGCAGGGTAACATCAGCCTTGAAGGGTCGAGGGTGCCCTGGGGGGACTGAGCTGCAGTTAAATGAGGACAGGGAGCTGCCTTCCGGGGCTGTCTTCTTGGTTAAGTGCCAGGCCAGCGCACGGCCCCTGCCCAGCTGCCCTCTTAGAGGCCCAGCAGATCTTTGCCTCCCTCAGTTCCCAGTGGCCCTCCTGCTCCCAGACTCCATCTAGCTTGTCAGTTCCTCACAGGCAGAGCCCATGCTTCTTTTGTAGCCTGTAGGATATTGATGGGGGTGAAAAGGGGCCCTGGGGGACCCTGTGGTCAAGGCACCCAAAGGCCCCGGCCTTTGGTCATCTGGCGGCTGACTCAGCGTTCAATGCATGAACACCATTATCTTGAGATGAAAACAGCTTCAACACGAACAGGCTTCGGAACAGCACATGCACCAAGGACAGAGGAAGACAGCACTGTCCCCTGACTTTTCGTGATGATGCAGACGTCCTGAATATATCTGCGCTGTTCAAAACGGCAGCCACTGGTCACACGTACGCCTACTGAGCGCTTTAAATGAGGCCTAGTGGAACTGAAGAAGTGAGTTTTCATTTGTATCTCACTTCAACTAATTTTTGGATATAGTCGGCCACATCTGGCTAATGGGAACTGGAATGGACAGAGCAGCTCTACAGGAATCAACGGAGGGAGAAGCAAAGAGCAGCCAGGCCAGACCCCCAGCGGGAGCCGGGCAGCCAGGCCTAGGCTCTGGGCCCGACTGGCTGAGATGCTGCTGTTCCGTGCTGGTCACACGGTGGCGCTATGAGGCACGGTTTGCACCAGCTTCTCGGTCACTAGGGCAGAGGGACACTGCACTGCAAACACTTAAAGGGGCCCAAACCTAAAGGCAGACCTTACCCAGTTCCCAAGGCCATGGCCATGAAGCCCACAGACCTCAGCGCCCCTGCCTCCTTCTTCTGAATGTAAAGAGAGGCTCCACTGGAGGAGCAGAGGGCCCTGGGCCGTAGGCTTAAGAGACAGCTTTAGCTCTCACTGTTTCCTGCCTGGTCTCTCCACCTCCCCAGTGCAAACGGTGCACCAAAGGTCCACTCTGCTCACATCCGGTCTAGTCCCCTCCTTGGAGCAGCAAATGCCCCACTGTCCTTCCGGACAGTAAGAGCCTGCTTTCCTCTCCTCCCCTGTCCTCCATAGGCTGGGCAATGAGGTTCATGGGTGCTAAAGATGTGCCCCTGCACCACAGGGCACCCAGGGGGCACAACCCAGAGCCTAACTCCCTGACTCAGGGATCCTATCCACAGGAGAGAACGAGAGCTTCAGGAATCACCACAGCTGTGTTCAGGGACCTGCTGGCTCCAGAAACACAGTCCATTCCAGAAGGTAGCCCCAGGCCTGCCCTGGACATAGCTGCGGACATGCCCCGGGATGACTCAGGGCTTCTGGAAACAGAAGAGAGGACTCTCCATGCTCATGGGGCTCAAAATCCCAACTGGCCAGCCTTGGCCTCTAGCAGCGACCCTGCCACAGGGAAGCCAGGCTAGCCACAGGACCCCAAGAGTTTTCATCACAAGTTAGGTAACTTCCAAGAACTGGCTCTGTAAAGGTTAATGACCACAAATCACTGCCCTGCACAGGAGGGGCTCTTTGGGGAGGAGTTTGGAGGAAGGGACAATCAAAGCTGAATGAACCTGGTGGACTACTGCTCAGGGTTCCAGTGACAGTCACACCTACCTTCTCGCTCCACGCCCATAGTCCAACTCCGAGGAAGACAACTCCAGCCAACTAAGCAGGGGTAGGGGAAAGAGAGAGAGAGAAAGTTAAGTCAGAAACCAGCTCCACGAACATGCTTCTCAGAGGAGGGACCAGACTGCTAGTGCCAGAGGGGATTCCTGGTTCATGTCCACGCTGGGCAGGGCAAGGCGGCCCCTTGGTCCCTGCAGATGACAGGGACTCCGCAGAATGGTGGGACAGTGAGGCTCTTCAGGTAACTCACACCTGTCTTCCCTGACTGCTGGGACAAAGTCCTTCAAACCTGGCTGGCCCCATGCTTGGGAGAGCAGAGACAAAGATCTCAGAACAGTCTCTGATCAGGAGAGACTCGGGTCAGAGACACTGAGCCACGACCTGCTTCTTTCCTATTGCCCAAGTCCCCTCCTCACTGCAGTGCACTGTCTGGTGTGTAAGAGGACATCACCCCTGTGATGCCTTCAAGGGCTCCCAGTGCAGGTAAGGCTCTGCACAGGACTGCCACCCTTCTTGGGTCTCCAGCCCTGGAGACATGCTCCAAGCACAGAAAAGCAGCTGCCAGGCTGAGCTTCCTCCCCTACCGTACTGACACTCCTCGTGGTGGGACACACCTGTGCTCAGGGAACACTGGGTTATGTTACTGAATTAACAGGCCTGCACTGAGCCATGTACTAACCTCAGAATTGTGTCACCCAACCCTGACCTCTCATCCACAGGAGCCCGCTGGTGCCAAGATGCCCCACCTGCCCCATGACAAAAAGAGACCCTTCATATACACCCCACAGCTTCCTATACCAGGAAGGGTTTTACCATAGCAAACACCTCGTGGCCTCAGAAATTAAGCAGCCTCCTGTTACTCTGCTTAACTGCCTTATTTTCTGCTGGCATTTCGCTGCCACTTATCAGGACCTGGTGATAAACAACAGGGCAAGGCTCTCTGTGACTGCAAGTTTCCCAAGTGTGCTCTCCAGCTTCAGGACCCTCCCGCCCACTGCAAGCCCTAGGAGGCTGGACTCGGAAGAAAGCCCTTCGGAGAAAGCCCGGGAGTTCCCAACCTCCTCTGGATCACAGGCCACTTTCAGAAAATGTGCACATGCCCCACATTTTGGAGGGAATTTCAGAGGGTTCACAGACTCCTCACTGCTGGTTCCCATAGCAGTCTGTGGACTTCCAGTGAAAAAGTCCTGCCAAGCGACCTGATCCACCCGCCCCCGCCCCCACCCCAACTCGACTAAGTACCACAGGGGCCGGGAGGGCCAGGACGAGAACTCTGAACCCAAGTCCCCCTGAAACCAAGTTCCCTGACAAGCTGATGATTAATCGCTCTCCCCACAACTTCATTCCCTTTCTTGTCCCGCCCCCATTCTCCTTGAGATTAAGGAATATCAAAGAAAAGGGGAGACTGAGACCGAGCAGAACCCTGGGGGACCTTGCCGGGTCCAAGCCCCTCCATGCCCCCTGCTTCTTGCTGGCCTCCCCTCCCCAATCTGTTCCGAAAAGCAGACTCAAGCAAGTAACGATGAGAATAATTGCACAGGAGTCACAGGGCTCCAGATTCCTCCGGAAGAGATTTAGATAACAATCTGCCACTATCTTTAAGTCGTTCTGCAGAATAAGACCCCACCTTGTGGAGGAGGGTGATTACACATTGACCACAAGAAGTGTAGACCCCAGACAGGTTGGAACTGGAAGGCTGATGATTCAGATTCCTGAAACATTACCTGTTACCTCAACACTAACCAATCAGAAGCAAGTCCACAAGCTAACCACATACCCTGTGGCCCTCACTGCTAACATCTGCCTTTAAAAACACTTGTCTGAAAGCCTTCGGGGAGTTGGGGTCTTCTGAGCACGAGTTGCCCATTCTTGCTGGTCATTCGGCAATAAACCTTGTACTTCCCTTCACCACAACCCTGTGTCAATTAACTGGCTTTGCTGCAAGTTGGGAGAGTGAACCCAAGTTCAGGTCAGTAACAATTCAGCAACCACTGAGGGAGAAGACCCAGATCCTAAGTCTCAGTTTAGTTCATTCATTTACTCACTCACGCACTCAACGGACACTGAGCAAATGCTAGGCACCATTTCAAGCACTGGAGACAGCCTGCTCCACGCGGCCGAAGGTCCCTCTGCCGCCAGAACTCGGGGGCCAAGGAGCCAACACGAGGTTCTTTCCACCGCCTCACACCGATCCCCTACTTTTCAGTCCTCCCATTGGATTAGCCAGCTGATAAAGGACGTCATTTTCCTTGATGGGGTGCATGACCTTCTGTCACGCGAGTGCATGTTCCTCGGTTCTTTGTCTCGTCACAACAAAGATTTGGAGCGACGGGCATTAAAGTACTCGGCGCATCACAGCTCTCAGGTCTTGGACAAACCGTGTTATAGCTCTTAGGCAAATCAGTGTTACAGCTCTATTTTATTTAGAAGATAGCAGGAGAATCCACCCCAGACTTGAAGTGAAGAAAGTGGAGGAGCGTGTGGGGGAGGGAGAGAGGGAGAGAGAGAAAGAGCGCAGGCACGCGGGAGAGCAAGAGAGAGCGCGTTGGCTCCTCCTTGTATATGTTTCTGCCTCCACCTGGGCCTGCCCTACGCAAATTGGGCTTAGCCAGGAGTGCTGCTTGTTCTACCTGAAGTCTTCACTCTGGTCCTCGGACCTTCCTTTGATCTTCCTTGTTGCCACCGCCATTTTGGACTCCTTTTCCCTGTTCTACCTACCCAACACTTCCATTCCTGAGGTGACACTGTGTGGTCAGCAAGCTGGAAGGTGACTAGCTGCTCTTGCTGAATCCTGTAGACATCCCTCCCCACCATCCCTCACAGTCTCTGATGACTCACTTCCCTCTTTCCAAGCTGGGAGGTCAAGTCTTTTGCCTCAGCTTGTCCACCCTCATCCACCACAGTGGTCATTCCCGCCTCCGCTGAGGCACTCAGCTCTGGGGACATGAAGGTTGTACACGTGGTTGTCTTCCTCTCCCCCCATCACTCCACCTCAGTCTCTTTTGAGGGCTTACCCTCCTCTTTCAGAGCTCTCTAAGTGCTGGAGAACCTCACTGCTCAGTGCTGACCCCTGCCCTCCCCTAACCCTCTGGATGATCTCATCACTCAACACAGCTGACGCACAGATCCCAACCTCCAGCCATAGCTGATCCCGAGTCAAACACACCAATGTCTACTTGACCTGTCCTCTAAATATGACCAGCAACAACATTTCAATCTTCACACGCCCCCAGAGGGAGCTGTGGTCTCCTAACTCCCCAGGGGCTCCTCCCAATTCCCCCGCGGCTCCTCCCAACTCCCCCATTCTCACTAAATGGCACCACTGATCATCTACTCTTAAGACAGAAAACCTCGACCTCAGGCTTGAACGCTCTGGCCCTCCAACTCCACCTTCAGCCTACCAGGACCTGCTATTAGTCCCACCTTCAAAATATGTAAAGAACCCTCTCTGCTCCCACTGTCCATGCCATCACCCCTGCAGGGACCTCGCCACTGTCTCCCCACAGGTCCCGATCAACTAGAACAACACTTTAATAACATATATCACCCTCCTCCTCAAAATGCTCCAATGACTTCCTTTTACACTTAGAATACAATTCAAACTCCTTGCTGTGGCTCACAGGGGCCTGGGTAGCCAGGCTGTAGCCCACATATCCAACATTATCTCGAACCCAGCTCCCCGGCCCCAGTCTCATCCACCCAGCCCAGATCACGGCCATCTCTGCTGAATCTTAGACACCCCTCCCCACCACTGTGACTGTTTCTTGGACTCGCCTACCTCTCCCCTGCCTCGGAACTTTGACTCAATCCCTTAGCCTAGAATGTTCCTCCTCCACATCCCTTCCTGGCTTCCTCCCTCACTCCATTCAAGTCTCTCCAAAGTTCACCTCTTCAAACACACCTCCTTTTGCCATCCTGCGCAGACTGTCTCCCCACACGTCAGTCCTGACCTCCTTCCCTGCTGGATCTTCTTCATGGTACTCATCCTAGACCACGTGAGCTGTCTACTGCGTCTCCTCCCCTACTTAAGCCCTCTGAGGGCAGAGAGGTTTTCTATTTTGTTTAGGGTTGCCTGACCACTTTGCAGGACAGCCCACCCACCACCAGGTACCACAGGGGATGGTGAGGGAGGTCTGGCCCCTGCAGCCCTGTTGCTGAACAGAGTCAGCTTGAGACACCAGCTCTGTTCCACCACAGTTCCATTCTCCTTCTCCCAAAACAACGGGGCTCCAAGAATAAGAGCTCATGTGTTTTTTTCCACTCTCTTTCAAAGGAAGAACTAAAGTTAACTTGCAGCAGAAAGACAGGAACTGAGGTGGGGGGTTGGGGGGGTGTCACATGCCAGATCATGGGTTCAGTGAACACTAGCCCAAGGCAGGAACTTCAAGGACCAGCAGTTGTTTTAGAGACAAGAAGACTGAAGGAGGGCCAGACAGGGGAAGTGACCTGTCTGGGAGCTCACACAGCAACCTCTTGAATGAGCCAGGACTCTGGCCAGCTTGGCATGGCTCCCTGTGGAGCCCCTTCCCTGGCCACCCCGCCCCCCACCTCCGCCCCAGGACAAATGGTCTGTGTAGTTGGGCTGCCCTCTTGGCTGCCAACCATCTGGGAGTGTCTTCCAGCCTCAGAGTAACCTGCTTTGTTTCTCATATATGACCTGATTAAATTCCTTCTCAAAGAATGGAGTCCAGCTCCCGCCAAGCCCAAAGAGGCCAGCCTTGGACCCTCAGGTTCGCATACCGTGGTGGTCACCAGGGCAAGTGGCACCACCCTCTTCTGGGTAACTGGTGCTAAGTTAAACACAATACACCTAAAGAGGCCCTCCACACCCCACAACACTGGTACTGTTACCCCCGTTTTCAAATGGGAATGTTCAGATGTAGGATGATTTGGTTACTGCCTAAACTCACACAGCGAGCTGGTGGAGAAGTTAAGAAGCAAACCTGCCTGTCCCTGATTGTCCTGACGTTATCTCACTGCACAGGGCAGCTGCTAACAGTGGGCACCAGCATATGCCCTGCACCGCAAGGGGCAGCCACAAGTGCCCAGTGGCATGGGAGGCTGCAGAGGGGCTTCTGCGCTGTGTCACAGTGAAGCCAGTGGAGGACCACTCTGTCCAGTCAGGACCCCTGTGGGGGTCACTGTGAAGATTCAGGAGTGACCTGAGGCAAAGGCCCCTGTGTAAGAAGGTGAGAGGTTTCCTCCAGGGCATTCTGGGCTAGTCCAGCCCTACTTTGCTCTGGAAGCCCACATGGAGTCAACTCGCAAGGTGGGCAAGCCTTTAGCCAGCAGGTTCCAGACACGATGGAAGTGTAGACACCTGGCTAGGTTCCGCCTGACTGGAGGAGGATTCCAACACCAAGCAGGTTAAAAGCAGCCCCTCATCACCGACAGTTTAGTGGCCCTGGTCTCTTGCAAGATTTCATTTCAGTGTGAAAGTGCTCAGGCAATTACCGCAGGCCCCAGCGCCTTTCCTCCACAAGATCAAGCCAAACCATCAGCAGCCGTGAAATGTTTTCAGGCTGTTGGCCTGCCAGCCCCTGACTCTTGTAGATTCCTTTAGCCGAGGCAGGCTCCCCTGGGCCACCTGAGGGCGCCTCTGGAAAGAACCAGAAGGAAGCCCTGAAACCCAAAGGAGCTCTGGGTAGCGCTGAACAGACAGCATGGGTCAGTTGGTCCTGACTGCAGCTCTACCCAAGTTCCTTGTGAGAGGACTTGTGTGGGTCCAGAAATTTCTCTGAACCTGTTTTCCTTTGCAAATTGAAGGTGACCCCTCCTGGGTCAAAGGAGGGTCATAAGGATTCAGTAAGCATCCTGAAAGATGTGCTTACCCTGGGGCACTGAGCAAGCCCTGCCGTGCCTTGGAGGCAGAGCAGAGTCCTGGGGGGCCTTCAAGACCTCCAGGACTGAAGACTGAAGACACTGTGCCCCACACTCCAATGACACAGNTGTTTGGACCCCAGCCTAAGCCACATCCTCCAACCCAGAGCCTTGGGTTTGGGGCGGAATGCAGGCAATGAGCATGTGAGGTCTGGCTTGGCAGCTTCACAACTTGAAGGAAGGAGAAAAGACTGATGAGTGGTCCCCCACCAGCCTGAGGTGTTACCCACATTGCAAAGAGCCCCAGCAGGTGACAAGGATGGTGGAGCCGTAACTAGGACCAGATCCGACCCAGAAGTCGGCCAAAATGACTCCAGAGTGACTATGGTCCCTCACTTCCACCACAGTTGCTAACCCAAGTAGAATCACATCAGAGGAAGGCAAAACTCAGCTCTCTACCAGCTAACAAATTTAGTCAACACCAAACGCATTTACCCTAAATACCCTAAATACACAGACTAAAAATTCTGCTTCTTAACAGAAGATAAATTTTCAGAGCTACTAATGACCACCACAACTGAAAACTCCCCAAAAGCTATGTTGTGTTTTCTGTAGAGAAAACAATTATTCAATTCCAAGTCCTCAAACTGTCTCAACTCCAAAAGTTATTATAACAGAATAAAGCGTTCATGTAGCAAGTAGGAGGCATTGTGTTTGTCGAAACATCAACTTCTTAAAACAAGGGGGAAAGTCAGAATTATTTAACTGTTAAGATAGCTGGTTAGCAACCTGAGAGGAATTGAATAGTACACTAAAGTCTATCTAAATAGTAAGCACACACACACACACTCAAGAACAGGGTATCCTTCACATTTAAGCTAACTTAAGTACAAAACTATCAATATAAACCAGATATGCTTTTAAATTCCCATATAACACTTAAAAGTAACATTAAAATTAAAATAAACTATCTGCAGCTGTAGTGATTATGACAAAGGGTAAATACTATCTCCAACACATAGAAATTCATATTTCTATGAATTAATCAGAAATTAAGACTGATTTTAGACCAACAGACAAAGGATACGGGCATTATACTAAAACTGAAGAACAAAACAATTTCTAGATGGAAAACTACTCAAAGTCACTGGAAAAGAAATGAAAGACAACTCACAGATACTGTTTTGCACTTTTTATTTTAACAAAATCACCACCACTATTGCCGGCAATCCCATGGTGAGGCTGTTGCGCTCATACCTTGCTGGGACTGGAATAAACTGTTACTACCCTTTGGTAAGCAATACAGTTATAGACATTAAAAAAAAAAAAAAGAAGAAAGAAAGAAGAAGAACAAGAAGTCCTACCCTTAATCCAATAAACTCATGACTCAAGAGTTTGCCTCAAGGAAAGAAACCAAAAGAAGAAAGAGAATATGAGTTAAGCATTCAAAATCTAAATATCCTAGCTTGCAATTATGAAACAATTTGTAAGCATGTGGTTAAAGGTCAAAATGGAAGCTAAAACCATGAAAACGGCTTCGTGGGTTGGTAGGCTTACAAATGATTTTCTGAAAAGGCTTCTGTTGGGGCACTTCCCGTGACCGACCACCTCTGCACTGAAATGTAAACTGAGGCCACCGCTGGTGGCGGATGCTGGCCCCACAAGCGTCAGGACCTGTGCAACCACTGTAAACAGGGCTCATCTACTTCGGGATTATGCTAACTTGTAAGGTTGTTTCCTCCTCCGTCGTTCCACTGTGTTTAATTAAAAAGGTAGCACATGCTGAACTGTAAAACACTGAAATTCAGAAGCGCACAAAGAGAACTGGCAATGAGCAGCCACTGACAATGGCTGTCAGATTTTTTCCCATGGCCACAGTCAGAAGCCCCTCAGTCTTCTCGCCTGGAGAGTCCCATAGACAGAAGAGCCTGTCGGGCAGGCCACAGGGTCGCGAAGAGTCAAACACAGCTGAAGCAACTTGGCACACACAAGAAGCACCCTGAACAATCAATCTGGCACCCACATACTCCCATGTACATCTGAGGTCTGTGAAACAGTACTTGCCCTTATCACAGGCCACGTGTTCCAGATCTGCTATTTTCATTTCTCCCAAAATTTTTCCTGAACATATTCCTGCAAGAATCCATGATTGTAAATGCTGTGTTCAGAAAAAAAAAAAAAAAAAAAAAAACCAGATCCTAGGCCCCAAGGCCCCAGTCTCTTTCCAGGGGCTCCCTTAACTTCTAGCTGGTCTTGATGTTAACATTCCAAATGTCTTAGAAAATTCAGTACATGCTATGTTTGTACTACTATTGTCTGGTTTTTCATTGTTAGGTGTTACCTCATCACTTCCTGCCCTGAAGACCAAAATGTAACTCTACTCCTGTACCAGCCACCTGTCCCAGAACCACTCCCCTCACATTTTTCCCGTATCTCCACTCCAATCGTACCCACGGCGACACTAATTTTCAGAGTCTACATTATGAGGACCACGTGAGTCATCACAGCGAGCCACGTAAGCCGCGATTACTTTTCCTAGACAACTTTTTTTTCCTCTAGAGTTAATCATTCTCATTCTCTGTTTAATTTTCTATGAATTTATTAATATTCAACCCCAAATTCAATGTCAGTTGTCCAAATCTCCTCTCAATAAGTTCACTCACATCAGATGTTCTATTTCTAGTTCTTCTTCCAGAAGGAATTTCTCCTGGAACCTTCTGAGCTACTTTAATCTGGACTGGTGTCCAGAAGAACCCCCTTGGCCTCATTTGGGATACAGCCTATGAAAGAGCCAGTCTTTGCTCATCTTTGTAGAAGAAATCTTCTGGGCAAGAGGAAAAATTTTCAGACCATGTATGTCTGAAAACATCTTTACTTTACTTTTATTTGAGAATAAAAGTTTGGCTGCATATAGAATTCTAGGTTGGGAGTCATTTCCACTGAGAACACTAAAGGCAGTGCCCTAACATCTTCTACATTCCAGGGTATTGGGAAGTCTGAAACCAGTCAGATTCCTGATTTTGTACTTAATCTATTTCTTTCTCTCTGTAAACTTGTAGGATCATCCTTTTCTTCCCAGCACACTGACATTTCAAGGTACTGGTCTAACTGATCAGGGTACTGGCCTATCTTCATCCACTCAGTTCAACATTTGATGAGTCCATCTGATATGGAAACCTATATCCTTCTAGGAAATTTTTTTTCTGGGTGATTTTCCCACTTGCATTTTTCTCTGCAACTCCTATTAATGGATATGGGAACCTAAGCTGATTCTTTAAACATCTTACCTCTTCTGCCCTATTATCCATCTCTTCTTCATCTTTCTTGTCTATTTTCCAGAAAACTCCTTCAAATTTATAATTATTCTAATGATTTGATATTTTTGCTCTGCCCTTATTCTTTAAAAAAATTTTTTTTGTCGTTTCCTAAATGTTCCTTTTGTATAGTATCCTATTCCTATTTCATAGGTACTTCTCTTCTCTCTCTGAGAAAATGTCTAATTTTTTTCAAAATATTCTCCAAGTAGAATATGTATTTCAAGTTGCTCCCCCTGCCCCATTTGTTTTGCTTCTTTTCACGTTAGGTGCTTTCTTCAGGTATTAGCAATCATTAGTATTCCTCACGACAAAAAGGAAATGCCTAAGAATTGACTAGAAGCACAGAGTCCTTGGGCAGGTGAGTTTCTGTGCAGGGCGATCTGGCTGGTCCATCTGCTATAAAGTCCCTGTTGTTGGGATCTTTAGTTCTTTCCTCTTAAGTCAGTCAGGTTCCTCAGTGAGGTCCCTTAATCTCCTGCTTGGAAGGTAAGGGGCTGGCTGTCAGAGTTCTAGAAGCCAGGTGGGATAGAAGGCTGGGGAATGGAGATGTTCTTCACATGAACTGCTAAGAACAACTGGAATCTCCCAGGCCCTTGCTTTTTCCTTCAGCAGAAGGAATCTCCAATGTCCCACTAAAGGGAAAAGGCAATCACCAAGCACCATGAAGACAAGAAAGGGCTTTAACCACATGAACTGCCTTCGAACAGTTCTTATATTCAGCCACCTCTGAGGCTCCTCCCCTCCAAGCCCCCCTAAAATAATACAGTGACACCAACTCCTACATTTCAAAGTGGGTCACTCACCCATCTAATTCCTGATTTGAACATTTTTTCTTGCTTTTGCTTCCTTTGCCACTCTCCATGTCCCTGTAGAGAGATTCCTTTTTTAAAATTCCCTTTATCTTAACTTTTGTGGGGTTTTAGGATAAAGTAAAATTAGGTGTGTTCAGGAAATCCACAGATCTCTGGGAAGACTTCAAAAATATTTTAGTTGCCATCTTTTTAATGAGCAAAGTGAAAAAAAAAAAGGAAAAACAGGAAGTATAATTTATAACCATATAAAAGGACAAATGAGATTTTGCGGATGTAATCAAGATGAATAATCAATTTACTTAAAATAGGGAAACTATCTGAGTGGGTCCAAAGTAATTAGATGAGCCGTTAAAGGCAGAGCCTTCTCCCAGCTGAGGGCAGAAGTAGTCATATTCCAAGTATGAGAAGGATGCAATGGGTTGTTGCTGGATCTAAGACAGAGGAGCTACCTGCAAAGAGCANGTAATCAAGATGAATAATCAATTTACTTAAAATAGGGAAACTATCTGAGTGGGTCCAAAGTAATTAGATGAGCCGTTAAAGGCAGAGCCTTCTCCCAGCTGAGGGCAGAAGTAGTCATATTCCAAGTATGAGAAGGATGCAATGGGTTGTTGCTGGATCTAAGACAGAGGAGCTACCTGCAAAGAGCAAAGAGAAGTTCCAGCAGTTCAGGGGAGCCCTAGCTGACGGTTAGCAAGGAAACAGGGCCTCAGTTCTAAAACAAACGACAAGGAACTAAATTCGGCCCCAAATCCTCCAGAAATGAATATGGCCCTGCCAACCCCTTGATTTGGGCCATGTGAGAGCCCCAAGCAAAGAACCCAGTTGAACTGTGCTGACCTGACAACACTATCCACCCATATCCCAAACTAAAACTCTACCAAGTTATTCTGCTGGCTCCTCCCTACCTCATTCTCCAGACTTGGCCATTGACCAAGATTCAACCTTTCCAGCTGACCTTTGAGACTCCCAGTATTTGTATCTGCCCACAGGCTGGTCCCCAGGAAGGGCAGCCGTATTTCCAACAAAGTTGGGGGCCCTGATGCACCTCCAAACAGCACACCATAGGCCTTCAACTTTCCAGGTTCTCAGAGCCCACTGTGCACGGGGAAACATTCACAGGCTCAAAGAACAGGGAGGCCCAAGGGGAGAAGCCTAGGTGGAGACAGGTGACTTTCAAGGGAAATGGGTAACTGAGATGATCATGAAGGCAGCCCAGTAGGCTGCCTCCCTGCCCAAGGGAATCTCATATACAGGAAGGATGTCATATCATGCCTCAGCCTAGGGGCACTATCACTCTTAGAGGGGAAAGAGGGCCTCAGGTCCACAGGCTCCCCACTCGGTTCTGACTCACCCTCAGAGGCAGAAGTGTCTAAGTCCTACTCTAACCCATACCCCTTAGGACCAACTCTCCCTACTCAGGGTCTGCCACACACAGTGCAAAAATGGACGTGGTGGCAGCAACTACCGCAGGGGTCCGGAAGTTTGACTCTTCACCATGGAAAAACACTACAAACTCAGCCAAGAGTTAGGCTGGGCCCCTCAACCCCCTACCTCCTGCTGCTGCTGCTGCTGCTGCTGCTAAGTCGTGTCCGACTCTGTGCAACCCCACAGATGGCAGCCCACCAGGCTCCCCCGTCCCTGGGATTCTCCAGGCAAGAACACTGGAGTGGGTTGCCATTTCCTTCTCCAATGCATGAAAGTGAAAAGTGAAAGTGAAGTTGCTCAGTCGTATCCAACTCCCAGCGACCCCATGGACTGCAATGTACCAGGCTCCTCTGCCCATGGGATTTGCCAGGGAACAGTACTGGAGTGGGGTGCCATTGCCTTCTCCCCCTACCTCCTACTGTCCCTCATCACCGGGTGACAAGCCCTGCCACACAGATGTCGGGGAAGGGAGGTTCCCAGAGTTCAGAGGCTCTCAGGCCCTTGACTGCCCGACCTGAGAAGGCCTCCGGGTGCAAGTCCAGGAAGACCTGGGCTGCCAGCTCTGAGCCCCGCCAGGCTCTCCAATGGGCCTGGGATTCTAAGAGCTTGGCTTCCTGTCTGAAACTCTGTTTTTAACCAACATAGCGTTATGAGCTTCCACCACCAAAACCCCACAACCCCCAGACCTGCTGAGTCTGAGAAGCACCAAGGGGCCCCTCGCTAATCTGGGGGGGAGATATCTGTCTCCCTCAGTGTTGACACCAGGAAAGAAGCCAAGGGAGGGAGGGACGGACGAGGGGCAGAGGAGGAAGCAGTGAGGCGAGGTCTCGGTGGGAGACATGCTGGGTCTCGAATGGAGGTCACCTAATCCAGCGATTTTCAAACTTACTATTTTTATTACTTTTTAAGCTACAGGAGCTTTTGTACAAAGAGGCTCTGACCCAGAAACCCAGCATGAGGTGTGCAGAGCAGGTCCCTTCAAGTGGCTAGGGGGAAGGGGAGGCTCTATGACACACACGCTTGAAAATGACGGGTCTGGCCCAGCTGATCCCAAATTCCACAGAACTGGGGAATCACTCGAGGAGCTTTTTCCAAACTGCACGTGGAGACTCGCTCAGTGGTGAATGCGACAGACAGGGAAAGCCACATCTGTAAGAGCTGTCCTTCGCAGCAGACAGTGTGAAGGGACCCCCTCACTGGCCCAATCTGGAACTATGTGTGCATCAAAATAAATACTATTAATGCATTTTAACTCACTGAATAATAAGAACCCATGACTCCATTCTAATACATATAAATGGATAAATAATATATAAATGGAAGAGAGGGAAAGTTCTTTACAGCAGAAGGATAAATGTAAAATTTATGTAATTAAATCATCATCATTCAGGAACCATAGAATTCTAGGTGGGGGAATTCTAAAATGACAGAAATAACTGATAATGGGTTCTTAAGTCTGTTCAGGCTATTATAACAAAATACCAGACTGGACCAAACTGACAGACCAGGCAGCTTCTAAAGTACAGAAGTTTATTCCTCATTGTTCTGAAGGCTAGGAAGTCTAAGATTAAGACACCGACAAGGTGGGGCTCAAGCCTCATCCTGGTTCAAAGCTGGCACCTCTTCACTGGTCCTNTTTACTAAAGGGATACATACATGTTGTTTAAAAGCCTACTTTAACTGACACATCAATAAATACTCTGCATTCAGAAGCACTGATGTATTTCCTCCGAGTGATTTTCCCCCTAAGGGACAACAGAATAACTATCTCAGTCTCTCTCCGGCTTCTGAGGGGTATGACACAATGCCTATTAGAACAAGGATGGGCCAGACCACTGGAGTGAGGCCACTTGGAAGGCAGGGAGTGAGTGCTTCCTGGATGGAGCTCTCTCTACCTAGCAGAGGCAGGCTAGCACAGGTGGCTGCCCCACCCCCAGCCCACCACAAAGATCCCCTAAGGACTTGCAGAGCGCCCAGGCCACAGAGAAAGGTGGCTAGAAACGGGGGAGGTATAAGTTTGGCTCCCCGACTCTGTGAGAGGCTTTCTGATGAGTGTTCAGTGTTCAACAAGGAGGCTGGAAATAAAGGAGTACAAATGAGACTTCCTGACAAGCAGAATCACGCAGGCAGCCAGAGCCCTCGGACCTCAGCTACTGGAAACAAGTTCCTGGCCCTTCAGTGGGCCCTCAGGAGCTGTGGTCCATCAGACCACCAACCCTCCATCAGACCAAGGCTAACCTCTCTCGCAGTCTTTCTGCATGAGTAGGCAGGGCTCCCACACCCAGGTAGGCACTGATGCTCAACACACTGAATCCTATAGCATCCCAGCTGGCACCTCTCCCTTTGCCCCTCCTCACATCCGTCTTCCCACAGGGAGAGCATCAGGACTCCCCAGCCCAGAGGAGCCCCAGAAAGAGCTGAGCTGAACACGGCATCCCTGCACCAGGGTACACGCCACTGGCTCCTCCCTACTCCCTCGGGAATGAATATCTCAAGGCAACTCCTGGCTCTTTTGTTGTTGACAGGCCCCTTGTTTATATCATTACTTGTATTTCACAGGAAGCAAGTAGGACAAAGGAGACGATGACAGCAGAGGCAGGCTGGGTGCACAGAGCCACTGTTCCCCTGCTGGGGTGGAAGCCAGCCTTCAGCAAGTGGGGAAGGCTCCAAGCCGCAGCCAGCAGGTTTTCTCCACACTCCCTTTTTTCCTCGCAACAGCGGGTGGCATCGTTCCTAAAAAGCTGGCTACTGAGCCGCGAATACCTCCAAGCGTAGCAGATACACCCATCAGGGTCATCTGTGCAGGTGTGAGCAAACGGACAAGAAGGGCAGAGAGAACCAGGAGGATGGGAAGGCCACAGACAGCGGAAAGAAGCAGTTGGGGGTAGAGGTGGGGGATCCGGCCAGAAGGCCCTGGAGCTGCAGCCGTGGAGCAGGGTGGGGAGGGGAGAGTCACCCCACCCACTGCACCTCCCTTGGCCCAGATCAGGCAGTTTAGATAGTTGTATCCAAGGCCTGTGGGAGAGAAACAGATCCATAAAGTTGTTGGACTGGTTTGCCCAGAATGCAGAGAACAGGAAACACAAGGTACAGGGGCCCAGGAAAGAGGGTCAAGTAGGGAGGGTTGTCCAGAGTCAAAAGGCTGTTATCTGGCTCCCAACACATCTGGCAACAAGGGCAGGCAGCACTGGGGGGCCACAGGGAACCAAGGCCGAGGGTTCACCCAAAGCTGTTTCCTGGGTGCAGAAGGTGGTCAAGAGGCCAACTGTGAGGGAGCCAGGAGCCAAGGAGCCAGTAAATGCTGAAAAGAAAAGGACTAGGGTTTCTGGAAACAAGACAGTGATGCCCACAAAGAGGGTACCACTCTTGAGCGATAAGCGTGAGTAGTGATGAACTCAGGCCAATGTGAGAAGCGTGGGCAAGACCGAACAAAGGCTGAAGCTAGCCTCATACACGGACAGTCTCTTTGACCGAGCTAGTCAGGCTCCTCTGAGCCCGCTGCCCCTTCTGTCTCTGTCCTGGTCGATTTCAGTTTTAGCAAGAATCCCACTAAGGCAGTTTAGGCAGGCTCCCCTACCCCTCCACTGCTGGTCACCTGGCCCTTCTGACCAAATCCTCATCCTCCTAGTGCAGCAGCCCCCACATGTTATCTGATCACCCTAGCCAGACTTCAGCAAGAATTCTATTAGGTCTGTTAACAAGGAACGACCCTACCCTCTCATAAATTCTCCATCTATCCACCCNCTACCCCTCCACTGCTGGTCACCTGGCCCTTCTGACCAAATCCTCATCCTCCTAGTGCAGCAGCCCCCACATGTTATCTGATCACCCTAGCCAGACTTCAGCAAGAATTCTATTAGGTCTGTTAACAAGGAACGACCCTACCCTCTCATAAATTCTCCATCTATCCACCCCTCCCCTGCTCTGCTCCCTGGCTGTAAATTCCCACTTTTCCCTGTAATATTTGGGGTTGAGTGCAATCTCCCTCCCTTACTGCAAAACTCCACTGTTATAGTCTTTACACCTATCATGACAGTCCTGAAGAAAGTCCACTTACTGTGTTCACAAGCGTCAGAATAATTGTTTTTTTCTTTTAACAATATGGAGCTCTAAGTGTTCCTGGATCTGGAGTGTGAGAACAACTGGGGCTGGCATTTGGGGCTGGACACTGGCCTCCCCCAAGAATCCCCAGGGACAGATCCTGTCTGCCTGGCCCAGAAGTAAAGGGCTGAAACCAGCTACAGGGTAGCCAGACATTAGGGAGGTCACCTGGAGAGGAAACAGAGTCTCTTCGCAGCAATGGACCATCGGAGCCTTTCCTTGGAGCAGCTGGTGGCTGCAGCCGGAAGGCCTGGAAAGAGCCAGATCCTGAGCATAGCTTGAATGGGCACTCCAGACTGGGCCTCAAAACACACCAAAAGCTGAAAGTCACACCATGGCCTGAACTTGAGCACGGTGTGTGGGGCCCAGCTGCCCCTCCATGGGAGACCAAATCTGAAGCTGGGGTGCTCATATTCCTTATTCCCACCTGCCACTTTCCAATAAGCCCGTTTCCCATGGTGCCCTGGGGGGCTTCTGATGCATAACTACAGACCCTGCCTTAGGACTGTGTCCAGGGATATGCTGCTCCCCTCGGCCCTCCCAGGCTCACCACTTGGACCTCAGGGTATGGACTGAAGAGATTCAGGAAACACTCATGTAATTCCAACTGCTGTTTGAGGGCCCCTCTCCTGAGTATCAGGACAACACACTCCTCAAAGCTTTTTTTTTTTTTTTTAAACTTTTTGGGCTCTGCAAAATAGCCTGGCACAGGCCCCAGTGGTTAGTACAGGTAGACAGGGAAAACCCAGAGACGGGGGAGGTTCATCAACCTTTTTCTCAGAGTCAACCTTTGCTTAGTCCCATGGCGTGACTTCTCCCCAAACCTTACCTATGCAGAAAAGCCTGGCCTCAGCTCTCCCAAATTCCAGGGGGACTCAGAGGCAGCACCAGGAATGAACCTGGATCCCAAAGGCCCGACCACCACAGCTCACAGCCACTAGACACAGGCGGACAGAGCCCACGAAGGGAGAGGCCAGTCCCTCCAGCTGTCCAGCTGATGGACACCAGGGCTCCAGGAACTCCTCTCTGGCTGCTGAGTAAGGGAGACAGAACAGACCTCCAGAAGCCTGCCCAGGCCCACCGTATCTCAGATTACCAGGCCTGCTGCCTCCTAAGAGAAAACCACAGCCCTGCCCAGCCCCGCCCAGCCCCACTGGACCCCGACCAGGCCCAAGAATGGAGGAAGTGGGGTTCCCAGAACCCGCAGCTGGTGAGCACTTTGCTGGGAGCCATCCGAGTCATGGCAGCAGTCCCAAACAAGAGGATATCAGCCTATCTCAAGAGCTCCACATACTACACCTCAAACCTGAAATGTGTCTGCTTCACAGCAACCCCACCGGGAACAGGGAGGGCAGAGTCTTCTCACTTTACAGATGAAAACACCAAGTCCAAGAAAGGGAGAAAAAACTTCAAAGGCTTGCCTAGGTCATTCAGCTACAAAGTAGGTGCAACTCGAAAGCTGGCCCCATCACTGTCCACTCTATGTGAGGGACAACATTCTTCACTGGTACATTTAATGGGCAAAGGCACTGTTTCCCACTGGCCAGGCCAGACCCTCTGCTAGTCCAACACACCACTTTTCTGTCTGAACCAAAAAAACATGCTGTTAAAGGAGAAAACAGATGTTGACACATTATGAATTACCCCCATTGCTATAATGAAGATAAGACAAACCAGGAATGCTGGCATTCACTTAGACAAAGACTTTTTCAAAAAACTGGTGTATGTAGTCCCCTGAGCACTCTGATGACCAGGCAAAATCGAGACCTTTGCTGTAGACCACGGTGACCTCTCCCTGTATTCCTGATAGGAAAACAGAAGCCCTGAAAAAGGAGGAAACATGCCTAAAGGTAGGGAGTTAACCACAAGCAGAAGAACCTGAGGTCTCACCATCTCCACCAGGGTTTCCTGGCCTTGCTGGAAGTCACCAGGGACAAAGAAGGCAACAAAGCACAAAAGCAGGGTCCAAAGTATAGCCGGCTCTTGGACAGCCTGCAAGAGTGACCCGGGGGAAAATGCAATTAATAAAGGGGTTCCACCTGCTTCACAGGCCAGAAAACTACCCCAACCCCACGTCCAAGCCTGATCTCCATGTGGCTCCATCCTTTAGGTAACATCACCACTTTAGTTTCCACACCCCGAGGCCTGCAAGCTCAGCCTCGGAATCTCACTGGTGGAGGGGAAGGGCAAAGCCTATGGGTGTATCTCTGCCTGATTCTGCTTCCAAGAAAGTTGGCTGCCCCTACTTGCCACATACAGAATATGAGGAAGGCAAGAAATCCAAGGATTGATGTGTCAGGGCAGAGATGGAGCAGGAGCCTGCTTCCCATCCCATGGGTAATACCATCCCTCCTTAAAGGCCACAGGACCCAGCAGCAGGAAATAGGGATCCTGGAACCCAGTTCACAGCCCCGAGCGCCAGGCAAGGAGCTAAACAAGTGCTTAATGAGAATCCCTGGCTAGGGTCTCTGCACCAGTCCTTGGGCCCACGAACTGATGACTGAATAAATGAATAAGAAAAGGAGAACCCAAGGAACTCAAAATAACTTGTCCAGTGTCAGAGGAACAAGTTGCTTCTGCAGACCACCTCTTACTATGCTAATAAGCATTTTTGTTCACCATACCTCTCCCCTTCAAATGTGACACCTCAATTCATCTCTAACCTAAATGACATTTCTTTGACTAATTCATGATTGATGTTCCTGGTGACACAGTAACATACGACACTCAGATCCAGACCTTGGAAATAAGTTACAGAGACAGCACAGAGTTGGGCAGGTGGCAGACATCAGTGCTGTTCCCCAGATGTTTCCAGTCCTCTTTTGCTCCCCACCCTGCAGGGAAGTATGGCCATGTGGCTGCTTTGGCTACTGAAACGCCACTTCTAGGTGGAAGCTTTAGGAGCCAGGGTGAGATTCACCATGCTCCCTGTCTCCAGGCCCAAGTGACCAGGAGCGTTTCAATTAATCAGCATGGGTCCCATGGTGGGGACAACATAAAGCAGATATGCAATGGAGGTGGTGTGAGTAAGAAATAATCCTTCATTGCTTCAGGCCTCTGAGATTTGAGGGCTGTTACCACGGCAAACCCTGATCTATCTAGACAGCTATAGGCAATGACTCACTCCCCAATCTTCTGTGCATGGTAGTGCTGGCCTTCCCATCCCCTGGCCTTAGGGAGATAAAAGTTACACTGACCGTCAACCAGCAGGGGTTCAGAGATACCCGCTTTGTGCCCAGACGGAGGAAATGCTTTCAGAAGCAGAGGATATACGGGGCCCTGCACTGGAGAATTTACTAGCTCCTCTGTGGGCTCGGTGACCTCTCTGGGCCATGGTTTCACCATCTGTAAAGTGGGACATTAACATGACCCACTGTACTGTGTTCTTTCAAGGGTTAAATGAATGAGTACAAATAAAGCTTCTTGGATAGTATGTGATATGTCTCAATAAACACGAAGTCTTAATAAACACGATTACTTCACATTTAAACATTCCATGTAATTGCTATAAGCTTGTCTGTAACTCTTCCAGTTTTTAAATCCGGCAAAGGTTTCCCAGGACTGGCACAATGGCACTTTATAAGCTCTGCCAAGCTGAATTCTGTCTCAGTAAAAGTTGAAGTCAAATCCCCGAGCACAGGGTAACCCTAGCATGAGGCCTCAGGAAATGCTTCCACAACCCAGAGCTCCCAGAACTCCCAGTTTCTTGGTCTCTCTGGAAACCTCACTACCACCAGGACCTATGGGGCAGAGCTCCCCCCCCTCCCCCATGGAGAATGTGTTCTGTCCTCCCACTCCCAAATGCGGGATGGGAGGCACCCTCACCTGGCCTCAGAGATTTGCACAGCTACCCAGCTGGTAAAGGACGGAACTTTCCTAAGCAGTCAACACTTCTGCGGTTCCTTCTTTCCCTGCCCTTTCTTGCTAGAGGGAGCTACAAACCTCAGGATGCATCAGTGGGCTTGAACTCATGTACCTGAACAGTGCTGCTAAGCTGAGACAGAGTTCAGATTAATCAGGGGATGGGAAGGCCAGCACTACCATGCACAGAAGACTGGGAAGTGAGTCATTGCCTATAGCTGTCTACAGAGCATCTACTACATGCCCAGCCTGGGTTCTAAGACCGCATTGAACTGACAGCCAATCAGGGAGCTGTGAGCCTAGAACAAGGCTTGCAACAATGCCTGGCACCCCACAGATTCTCAACCATGCTTTGTTGAATGAACTGAAGACCATGTTTAGTGGTTCAAGCAGTGGACTTAAGAGATGTGAGGACGCAGGAAGACAGGAGGGGAAATTCATCTAGTAGCCTGGGCTTCCAAGGCCTGACCCCCAGACATCATGGATCCTCAAGATAAGACAAAGCTTGGATGGAGAAGGAAATGGCAACCCACTCCAGTACTCCTGCCTAGAAAATTCCATGGATGGAGGAGCCTGGTGGGCTACAGTCCATGGGGTCGCAAAGAGTTAGACACGACTGAGCGACTTCACTAATTGCAGTAAAACTAATTTGTCTATATTAAACTTGACCTGATTTAAAAAAAAAAAAAAAAGACAAAGCTTGGAGATAGTAGAGAGAGGAGCTGGCAGGACATGTGGGGCCATCACGGAGGAGTATGAGTTTCACTCTGAGAGTGCTTGGAGGATCCCTGGAAACAAGGGTGCTCGGCCTTCCACAGGGCTTACTGAACACTAGAGGTGATGTAGGGGTGCTGGGGTGCTCTGATGACTGAGGTGCCAGCTTTCGCTTCACCAGCAGGGAAGGGTGACCCAAGCACTCTGCAGGCACTAACTTCCTGTATCTTGAGGTCAAGGGGAAGGGGAAAGGTTACCCCGAAGGATTTGGCAAGCAGCTCCACCCACTTTTATCAACCGGAGCGCAACCCCCATCTCAGAAGAAGCGGAATCCTATGGAGCTGACTGTGGTTCAGAGAGCACACCTGCACAGGCTCCAATGCCATGCCCTGCACTCAGGGCCCAGGTTGACTTGATGGCCCTAGACCCCACCACCAGGGACAGCCTGCGAACTGGTACACTGCTGCCGGATCCAGCTGCCAGGCCAGCACCGGGGCCAGCCGCTTCCCCACGACTCCCAACAGCACGGGACTGCTTCCAGAGAGAGACCAACTTCGTGTTCCCCCGGATTCGTGTCCCAGTGGTCCCGATGCACAAGTCCCTACACAAATACACACACACACCCTACCTACCAATACCATCACCCCTACCGGGCAGGAGCAGTGGCCCGGGACGAGCGAACTCCACAGCCACAGACCCAACTCGACCGAAGTTCCAGTTANCATAGTTCATCAGGCACTCTGTCTATCAGATCTAGTCCCTTAAATCTATTTCTCACTTCTACTGTATAAGCATAAGGGATTTGATTCAGGTTGGAGACCTGTTATTAAACCATTGGAGGGTTTTATGCAGAAGACTAATGTATTCTGATTTTCTACTGTGTGAAGAATAAATTGGATTGCTGACTGGCAAAAAGGAAAGCAAGGAGACAATTAGACTCTTATGGCAGACCTGGCCCAAACTAATGGTGGTTTGGACCAAATTGATGGCCACACTAAGATCAGTAGTTGAAAGATGCTGTTTTGAACGTGGACATCAATAGGATGGATGTGTGGGGGAGGCAATGGAGAAACCAAAGGTAACTTTCAAGTTTCTGGCTGGAGTAAGTGGGTGAACAGTGCCTCATTTATTGGGTAGGGTAGTGTGGAGGAAAGAGACTACAGCTCAGAGAGGCGCATCAAGAGCTCTGTGTTTATGCTGAGTTCGAGATGCCCATCAGAGATCCAGTTCAATTGTCCAGTCACTACACACCCGGAAGAGAGGCGTGGGCTGGAGGTGGGGCTTTGAGAGACAGCATTCTAGAGACGGTAAATGCCCTGGGATCTGAGGGAGTCACCCAGGCCAAAGAGGCAGATGTCGAAGAGGTGGGCGTTCAAGAGAGGCCCAGAGGAGTCGGGAGAGCCAGAGCGAGAAGGAAGACTGAAAGAGGCTGCTTTCTCAAGAGGCTGCGGAAGCGAAAGGAGAACCAGACAGTGCTCTCTCCCAGAGACTGAGAAAGCAGTGTTTCCAGAAAAGAGTGCTCAGCTGTGTTAGATGCTGCTCCCAGATCAGATAAGATGAAGAAAGGGAAGGCACCTTCGATTCTGGCAACATGAAAGTCGTGGGTTCGCATGATAAGGGCAGTGTTCCTGGAGAAGTGGGGTGGCTGCCAGACCGTGGTAGAGCAGTTGTGTTTGGACAGCTTATCCAACGGGAACACAGAACTGGGAGAGGTCTAGAAGGGATGTGGGAGTGCAGGAGGCTTTGGCAGAGAATGCTGGATGACCCTAACAGCCATTCTCCCCTATTTCGTTTATTATAGACTTCCCAATTCTAGCTGGCCACATAGCTTCCTTGAATAAAAGCAAGTTTCTAGGACTCGCTCAGGGCTCCGCATGATCACATGACTCAATTCTAGCCCACAGGAAGTAAATGGAGGTGAGCATGTGCAACACGGGGTAAGTAGCTGTAAAGGGAGTTGGTGTGCCGGCCTCAGCCTTTGTTTTCTCCTGCCCAGTGGAATATGTAAAGATGTAGCTGCAGCTCAAGCAGGCTTACTCAACGCTGAAGTGGAAGCCGTGTTGAGGATGTTAGGGCAACAGGTTTTTGGGTTCCTGATGTTTAGGGATTTGCTGTATCTACTCTGGCTACCTACTTCATCCTTAGCCATATCTAATTTTAATTTTTGTTAGGATATTTGGGTTTTATTCAAACGTGGAAGGGAGTAGAACAAGCTTGCAGGGTGATTGGAATGACTCAGGAGAGACGGCAGGAGTCATGATTTGGAAGAAGTGGAAGGAGATGGGGTGTGGGCAGGAATGGTGCTGTCCCCTCTGGTAGAGGGATGCCCCCACCGTTATGAAGGAGGATGTGGAGGCAGAGAAGATATTTCCCGTGAAGGCTGGGATTGGGAAGATGATCATCCACACCTGATGATTTCTGCTTAACCTTGGATGGTGAAGAGCCTAGAACAAGGAGGAGAGAGTAGAGCCAGCTTTGTGAATCATGGACCCGATGATGTTAGTGGTCCTGGCAGCCTGAGCAGCCTCAGAGAGACAGCTGCTTCCTGGCACAGTTGGCCACACTGCTGCAGGGCATGAAGGGGGTGAGGGAAGTGCCCACAAAGCCAGCAAGGCCGCCACCCCACCCCCACTGGACCTCACCGACAGTTACTGTGACACTCACCTGCCATTCCCAGCTGCCCTTTGAGACCCATCATGCTTTACCTGACCCATTTTTACAATAATTTGTTGTGGCTTTCAGAGAGCATCAGGGACACTCAAAACAGAGCAGGCCCATTTTCTTTTCCTTCTTTAAAAACTAAAAGGAATCACAGTGGTTATCATTTTGAAATGTACAGAAATATCAAATCACTGCGTTGTGCACCAAGAACTGACAGTGTTGTAGGTCAATTATATACTTCAAAAGCAAACTCACAGGAGAAAGAGACCAAATTTGTGGTTACCAGAGGTGGGGCCTGGGGAGGAGGGGGAATTGGACGGAGACTGTTGAAAGGGACAAACTTCTAGTTGTGAGATAAAGTACTAGGGATGTAATTAACACCTCTGTATGTTACATATGAAAGTCATGCAGAGAGTAAATCCTGAGTTCTCATCACAAGGAAAAAAATTTTATTTTGTGTCTCTGAATGTATGAGTTAATGGTTGTTCACTAAACTTATTGTGGTAATCATTTTATAATATTTGTAGATCAAATCATTTTACCATATACTTTGAATTTAATACAGTGCCATATGTCAGTTACATCTCAACAGAACTGAAAGAAGAGGAAAAATGTACCATGTAACCTAAAGCAAAAGAATGGAGATATGGACAGTCCCAACACATAAAAGGGCTGTATTTTAACGGTGATTTAGTTTCCAGGTTAGCCCCTAGAACTGTAATTGCCAAGAATATAACTGAATTATTGCACCTACTGCAAGCCTGAGGTATAGATTATGGGAACAGAAAATAATACAAGGAGGAGTAAAAGAAAGAAGCTCAGAGTACTCTCTTCTCTTGGACCTGGAGTGGCTGTAAAACTTAAATGGAGGAACTTGGCTTCACCGTCCTCTGACTTCCTCCTTTAACCCTCCCGTCACCACCCCCGCCCCC
>SJYA01003052.1:191683-208096 GCA_006410615.1 Neotragus moschatus
ACCCCGCACAGTCTGGTCCTTGTCCCAGTGCTGCTTTTGCTCACCCTGGGCTCCACTCTGGCACTTCTGTGTGCGTGTGTGTGTACAGGACAAGAGGTGGGGAATGAGGGGAACACCTTGAATATAAGAGGGACTCGGTGTCCAAGTGTACCTAATTCTCAGCCTCTTGATCTTGAGCAAAATATTTTATGTCTCTGAGCTTTACTTTTTTATTTGTGAAGTCAAGAGAGTAGCATCCACCTGACAAATAGTTAAGAATCAAATGAAATATAAAGAAACTCTGTTTTCTTGGAAAGATGCCTTATTAGGGCCAGATGACCAAGGGTCCTCACTTTAGTCAGGATGTTTTGGTTGGAAGTGACAAAACCCTACCCAAACTAGCTTAGGCCAAAGGAGGGAAAATTATTAGAAGGATACTCAAGTCATTCACAAAATCAAAAGAACTTGAAACCAGATCGATTCTGGATACTAGGGGCTGTCCTGTGGGCTGCACAGACCAGGAGCCCTTTTCTCTCTGTGTCTCCTTGTGCTCAGAGCTTGCCCCATGTTGGAGATTCGACTCCAAATAACTCTACACTCTAGGAGTCCCAAGGAAGGCCTCTAATTGGCCAGGCTCTGGTCGTGTGCCCACTCTTGAACCAATCACTGTGGCAAGGGAGAGAGGTTTCCCTAGTTCCACCAGGGGTAGGTCAACCCGTCCATCCCCATGGTCAGTAGAGCGACATCTTTGCCAAAGAAGCGGGGGTGGGTGCAGGACCCACCTAATTCCTAGCAGAGTTTGACAGTATATATATGCCTAGTATTCCTCAGGCCCTAAGCAGTCACTGAAAGGTTGTAGGCAAAATAGTAACATTATTACACTCGTGCTTTTAGAAGACCCCTAAGGCTCAGTAGGATTGGAGGGGGCAGAATTGTAAAATAGTTAAGGAAACTGCACAGTGGTTCGGGAAATTGATAATGAGGAAATGGTAAGAGATGAACAGATTCAAAATACATTTAGGAGGTAGAACTGAGGGCTGACTAATAGGATGGTGACTAATAGGAAATCTGGCTGCATGGACAGTGATGCTGTTTACTGAGACCAGGAATCCAAGTGACTCTGTGTGTATTTGGTGAGGAGGTCACAACTTGGACCTCTTCCATTTGCGAGATCTCTGGATAGTATTAATCAGAACTTGTGTTCGGTTCCTGTGACATCCACCCAACCACACTGCTTTAACTAAATGGTATTTGTTGCTCTTTGCTGCTGTTTGTTGAAAACTCTGACATAACGCCAAGTTTGAAGGTAAGCAGAGCAAAACTGGCCCTTCAGGGCCCGGGTCTGCCCTGTCGGTCTGCTCTGGCTCTCCTTACTGGGAAGCTTGCACCCTCAGTCAGCTGTGGTCATACAATGGCTGCTGCAACTCCAGCTTCCCAACTGCACTCCACATGTGCAGGAGAAAGAGCAGGAAGGATGAAGGAGCGGCAGCAGCTGTGTTAAGGAAAGCAACCCTTTCCCAGAAATCCCCGCTGCCTGCTGCTGGTGCCTCATTGGCCAGGTCTGGTCACATGGCAGCCCTTAGTTCCATGAGAGGCTGGGAAATGTAATTTAAAAAATAAGTCCCGAGCCTATTTGAGAGAAAGGAAAGGAGAATGATTCTTCAGAGAGCTGCACAGAGGTGGTGATTAGTAACTATGAAAGTAGAGGAAATTATCCTAGGACTGGGAGTTGAGAAGGGAGAGTAACCAAGGCCAAATCCCGATGAGCATGGAGTCAACCAGAAAGAGAAAAAGAAGAGGGATTAATTAGCCAGAGAAAGAGCGGTCAGCAAGGCAGGTGCAAAGCCAGAAAGGTAGTATATATACAAGTCGAGGGAAATGAGGGTTTCAGGAAGGAAGGAGTGGCCCCCAGTGTCCAGTGATGCAAGGAGGACTGCAAGACAAAGCTGAGGAGTAACCCCGGGGGTCGGCAGCTTCAGAGAGCTCGGTTAGTGAAATAGCTGAGTCAAAAGTGGGATGGAGACTAAATGAGGTTCAGAGCGAGATCGTTAGCTGGAAGAGGATGGGGGTAAGAGACTGAGGGAGAGGTTCGTTTGGATTTTTTGAGAAGAGAGAGACGGAAGATGTTTAAATGATGCAGGAAAGACAGTAGAGGAGGAGTGAAGAGTCTGATTGGAAAGAGATGATGCGTGTTGGAGAAGGCGGGAGGGACTGGGGTTCAGGACAAGGGGGGGGCCAAAAACTGGAGGACAGATGGGGCTCCATGGAGACAAGAGGATGGGGGAAGAGCTGAGTTGGATGCAGATGTTTGTGGGTTTAGTGGGGATCCCTGAGTGAAAGCAGCCTTTTTTTTTTTTTTCTTCTGAAAACAGGAGAAATAGGTCACCTGTTAAAAGAAAGTGGCTGTTTGGTGGGATGCAGAGATTTTTAGAGAAACTTAGTAGAAAATGAGAGAAGCTTCTGAGGAAGGCAGGCAGGAAGGTTTGAGGATGGTGGACCAGAGTCAGAGTCGCAGCTCATATGAGACAGCCTTCATCAGTCCTCAGCGACTGGGGTATGTCCCGGTGTAGAGATCACAGACAGCAGAATTGCTCAAAGTGTGGAGGGCGTTGCTGGAAAAGCATAATAGAAAACAACGGTGCAGAGGGTTGAAGACGCTTGAGAAAGCACTGAAGTGTTGCGTCATGAGTTGTGGGTGTTGGGGAGAGAAGTGAGAGCTGGAAGGGCCAGTAGATGGAGAGAAAGGAGAAGATGGGAATGGAGCTGGAGGGCCCTCGTTGACTACAAGACAGGAGCGGTTGCATGAGGCTAAGTCAGACAGAGGGATTTATCCATGGGAGGGAAGGATTGAGCTGGAATGAAGAAATCAGTGACACTTGGAGTGAGGAAGTCAGGGTCAAGTATGGCAGGACTCAGGTGAGCCGGGCGCTAACATCTTTCACTCTGAGCTGTCTTGAATTAAGGTTGCCTTTCTTGAAAAGATCAGGGAGCTATGGAGAAAGGTAAGCAGAAAAGAAAGTAATTTCTTAGCCTGCCACCCAATGCCTACCCAAATATCTGTTTTAAGGTATTTGTAAATTTCCAAGGGCTTCTTGCTCCGATATGCAGCGGCCACCACGGCTGTGGGTCTTCTGTCCTCAGAAGTATCCCTACCAGACTATAGGTTTGTGATAGGAACCCGTGTGTGAGCACAGGACACAGTGGAGCACACTTTAATGGTGGAGGCCGGGACTGTCATAGGTGCTGGCGACGAGAAGTCCCACCTATCTCACCTTAGCTGTCCAACCTATAAACTGAGGGTAGGGGAGAGGGGTCAGTTGTTTAGTAGGTAACCTCCCAGGGCCCTCCAGCCTTGACTGCCAGTGAGTCAACCCTACTGTAATTTCTCTAAACGAGAGAAGAAAGTTTTGCCAAAGCAGGAAGGTCCAGATGTTGCCAGTAAGACGTCAGAGGGAGGGTGCCCATCAGCGAGATTAAGAGCAAGGTCAACCCTAGCTTTGCCGTGAAAGCTGTCCACTAGAGGAACTGTGGACTGTGTGCAGATGTGAAAATCACTTGACAGTGAAGAATTATTCCTTCTGAAATAATCACATGAAGTGACTTTCACAAAGCTATGCATTTGTAAAACAACATGGAAAGGTAGGCTCAGAGTGAGTCACTCACCCCATAAGACGTGGAACCAGAACTGTTAGCTTTATGTCCAGACCTTTGTGTCTCAGTCTTCCACCCCAGACTGGAGAGTCATGATCACATGGATTTGGGGATGCACTGAGCCCCTGGGACCCCTATGCTGAGGCTCTGCCAGGAGGGACCCTTGATAGGAACCCCAGGGAAGGGGCAAAGAGGCACCTGCCCCACCTGCCCGAAGCAGAGCAGAGCAGAGGGATGCTGTACCCATCACAAGCACTTCTGCCTGGCAGCCTCAGCTCTGGGGACTTTCCCCCATCCGTGGGAGAAGCTGGCTGTCCCTGGGGAGCAGTGCCTGCTAGCGGCTGCACGTGCAGACACTGCCATCTACGGGCAGCCAGCTGAACTGGCTTTATGGAACCACTGCTCTGTGCGTTGGGGCAGGAGGAAAGGGCTTTCAGTCTGGTCTGAGGCCGCTTCCTTCCTGGAGCACTAGCGTCCTGGCTCCCCTCTCCTAGTTACCCCCTCGGACAGGACTATGCACCTTCTCCTTCGAGTATCCGGATCTCCCTTCGCTGTAAATGGGTCTTCTCTTCCCTGCTTCCACCGTCTCCACAGGCTCTCTGAGGTCTCATGTGACTTTAGATACCTTCCATGCACTGGCCCCACTTCCTGTTATCACCAGACTTGCCCTCTCTCATGGGCTCTATCCCCAGTCTAGAAGGAGAACTTGATTCCATGCTCCCCTTCCCCCAGGCCTTGAGAAGTTCATGTCCCTGAACACTGTGCAGAGGCTCCACAAGCCTGGTCCCCATAACCACATCTGAGCAGGTCCCTGTAACCACGGCTTTGACCACTGGCCTTCTTCACACTTGGTGACCCAGTCTGTCACCTCTGGTTCAGGGATGGCTGCACAGCCTGCCCTTCAGGACCCAGTGCTGGAATCTGCCCCTCAGGACCCAGTGCTGGAATCTGCCCCTCAGGACCCAGTGCTGGAATCTGCCCCTCAGGACCCAGTGCTGGAATCTGCCCTTCAGGACCCAGTGCTGGAATCGGTTGAATGGCTTCTGGCCAAAGGAAGCTGCCTTACCCAGAGTTCTTAGACCCAGAGCTTGCCAAACCCTCTTACCTCACTTCTGGACAAGTGATGAGTGAACCTGGCTCGGGCCTCCCCATGGGGTCAGATGAAGCCAGAGTTCAGTTTCAGTTCAATTTCTCCCTCCACCCTGTCCTGCTTCCCTTACTTCCTGCACATAGGTCTCTGGATCAGCTTGTTTCCAGTGCACTTGGCCACAGCACATGTTATCACCTCAACTCAGAACATCTGCCCATTCCCTCTGTGTGAGAATACAGAAGGAAGGAACCGGCTGGCCTCGCCACTCAGCCAGGTCCTTCAGAAGGGGCCTGAGGTTCCCATGTCACCAGCTTCCAGAATGTCACTCACACGCTGGCCCTAGTGTCTCCCTTTCTTTCTCCTGCTCCAGCTACTTCTGGCCAACTGGTCCCCAGCTTCCTTGGGGGGCTCTGCCTGCTGCGCTCTCTGAGTCTTCAGCCCTTGCCCTCTTCCTCTTTCAGAGAGGCACGTTTGTGTACCCCAAGAGTGAGAAGCTGATTACCTTGGTTGACTGTCACCCTCTACATCACTTCTTGGACACAGCTTTTGTGCTAGCTTTGCAGGTTGGTCTGCCTTGCATACCTGACCAGTCCATGGGGTCCTAACTCAGAGTCCAGGACAGTTTGGGGTACAGAGCTCTGGTGAGGGGACTCCAGTGGAGCTCCTGCATGAGAGCCCCAGGAGAGGGCAGTGATGCGTGGCAAATGAGTGCATAGCGTCTCTCTGGTCTGCTGCTAGGGCTGCTGACCCGAGATAATAAAGTTTGATCTACATATTAGCATTTGCAGGCAGTTTGAGTATGAGTATGCAGATCCGGTTTTGTGATGATTATAGCCTTATGGGTCGATTTTTAAAGGTGTTTAAAACATTTATGAGACTGAATCATCAGAATTGGGAAGAGTGTCATTGATTACACTTAACTTCAAATGTTCAGGGCAGTCTACTCTGTTAAAATTATAAAAGGTCAATTTGTTAACTGTGGGAATTTGTTGCTGTTTAGTCGCTAAGTCATGTCTGATTCTTTCCGACCCCATGGACTGCAGCATGCTAGGCTTCCCTGTCCTTCACTGCCTCTCGTATTTTGCTCAAAAAAGTCCTTCGCTACCTCCCAGATTTTGCTAAGTTTTGAACAAAATCCTGGAGGTAGTGAAGGACAGGGAAGCCTGGCATGGGACAGTCCTTGTGGTTGTAAAGAGTCAGACATAGTATGTGAATATTTCAAGAAATGTTAACTGTTTCCGGTTTCCCATGTTGCATGTGAGACAAAGTGTGGAGCTGACGGTGTTTCTCCGTGTACACAGAGTTATTGGGCATTAAAGAGTAAGCTGTGGGGAGCCCAAGGGGTGCTGAGAGTCAGTCCAGGGAGCAGGACACTCTCACTGTCTGTGCACCCGGGGGTGAGAAGGTGTCTGTCCTGTGCTCTGCCCCATGGCCCAGCTGGGGCCAGTGAAGGGGGCTGACCCTGTGCTCTAGGGTAAGGGATTCACTCCTGGTGGCCCCCCCAGCCCTCATCCCACACAGGCCTGAAGTTGATTCAAGTTTCTTTTGAGTCATGAATGTTGGGAAAGAGATGAATGCCAGATAAGGGCAGCTGAGGCCCCTGCCTGGCAGACATGTCAAAGGCTTCTTGTTTGAAAGGGCAAGCCGCCCAGCCCACCCCAGGAGCTGGCTGTATCTCTAGGCCCAGCTCCCCAGCCGCTCTGGCCCTCAGGGCCCTGGCCTCCTTCTCCTCTTGTGTATGGGCAGTGCTGGGATAAGGGCCTGGCAGCAGGCTAGTCTTCTCTCCCCCTAAACAGGCACAATCAGAAAGGGCACAGGGAAGGCCCAGTGCCAACTGGATCCACTGACAGGCAGAGCAGCTCTCCCAAGTGCTTGTCTGAATTTGCATTCCTCTCCAGGCAACCCACTCCAGTGTTCTTGCCTGGAGAATCCCAGGGATGGGGGAGCCTGGCGGGCTGACATCTGTGGGGTCGCACAGACTCGGACACGACTGAAGCGACTTAGCAGCAACCAGCCCTCCTCTACCCTTGCAGGCCCATTGGGCTTCCCCAGCCATACTGATTCTATACAATTTAATGTTCCCTGAGCTTCATGCCACATCTATAACCCTCTCTGAGGGGCTGAGGGTGAGGGCGCAAAAAACTTTTGGTCAGTAAATCAGATACGGAGGTTTACTAAGCAGATAGGATAATGCTATTTTTATTGCTTCATTAAAAAATATTTAACTAGTTAATACATTCACATGTATTAAAGTTCAAAAGGGCTTTGGAATGGACGTTTTCTTCTCGCCTGTGTCCCCAGCACCCTTTTCCTCGAGGCAAATGCTGTTACTGGTCGTTCCTGTATTTTCCTATCAGGATGTTATGGAAGACGCAGTTGGTTGAATCCTCAAATCCTTTCTGTTTTCTTTTTCTACGGATAGAGTCACCAAAGTGTGGCAAGGTATAAACCTATCCATGAGAAAGACTANCCTGTGTCCCCAGCACCCTTTTCCTCGAGGCAAATGCTGTTACTGGTCGTTCCTGTATTTTCCTATCAGGATGTTATGGAAGACGCAGTTGGTTGAATCCTCAAATCCTTTCTGTTTTCTTTTTCTACGGATAGAGTCACCAAAGTGTGGCAAGGTATAAACCTATCCATGAGAAAGACTACATTCTCTCAGCCACTCTTACAGTTAAGTACAAGCGTACCACATTTTACTGAGCTTTGCTTTATCTGCGTGTGTGTCTTTACAAATTAAAGGTTTGTAGCAATTCTGCACCAAGCAAGTTTATAGGCATCATTTTTTTTCAACAGTATTTGTTCACTCTGTGTCTCTGTGTCGCATTTTTGGTGATTCTCATAAATTTTAAACTTCCGTCATTCTTGTTTTTGCTACGGTGATCTGTGACCAGCTATCTCTGATGCTGCTGCTGCTGCTGCTGAGTCGCTTCAGTCGTGTCCGACTCCGTGCGACCCCACAGACGGCAGCCCACCAGGCTCCGCCGTCCCTGGGATTCTCCAGGCAAGAACACTGGAGTGGGTTGCCATTTCCTTCTCCAATGCATGAAAGTGAAAAGTCAAAGGGAAGTTGCTCAGTCGTGTCCGACTCTTAGCAACCCCATGGACTGCAGCCCACCAGGCTCCTCCATCCGTGGGATTTTCCAGGCAAGAGTGCTGTAGTGGGGTGCCATCGCCTTCTCCCTGATGCTACTACTATTGCATAAAGATTACGACTTACAGAAGGCTCAGATGACAGCGTTTTTAGCAACAAACTTTTTAAATTAAGGTATGTACATTATCTTCTTAGACATAATACTACTGCATACTTAACAAATTACAGTATAGTGTAAACATTACTTTTATATGCACAAGGAAACCCAAAAAATTCATATGACTGGCTCTTTTTTTTTTACTTTGCTATATTTACTTTACTGCAGTCATCTGAAACTGAACCCGTGATATCTCTGAGGAATGCATGTGCAGCCAGTGGGATGTGAGCAAAAGTGATACATGCTTCTTACTAGGTCATACCTTAAGGGAAAGAAGTACGTTTAGCCTTTGACAAAATTCAACATCCTTTCATGATAGGATTAAGTATGATTAAGTATGGAAGGATCTGTTCCACACCAACAGATTAAGTATGGAAGCATTATTCCTCAAGATAATAAAGGCCATATGTGATAAACCCACAGCTAACATGACAGCCAATGGAGTAAAGTTAAAGCCTTTCCTGCTAGGATCAGGAATAAGATAAGGATGCCCACTACCACCATTTCTATTCAACATAGGACTGGAGGTCTTAGTCATATCAGTTAGGCAAGAAAAAATAAGTAAAAGGCATCCAGTCAGAATTTCATCAGAATGAAATCTGTTTACAGATCACATGATATAGAGAAGTCTGAAGGCCACCCCAGAACTGCTAGAACTCATAAATGAACGTAGTAAAGTCGCAGATATAAAACCAATATATAAAAATCAATTGCATTTCTATACACTAACAACAAGCTATCTGAAAGACCAAGAAAGTAAGCTTTCTAAGTTAACAGATAGCTAAGCTAATAGACATCTATTGCTGGAGAAGGAAATGGCAACCCAATCCACTATTCTTACCTGGAAAATCCCATGGATAGAGGTGCTTGGCAGGCTACAGTTCATGGGGTCACAAAGAGTCAGGCACAACTGAGTGAATGAGGGCACAATAGGCATCTATAAGCACATTCCACACAACAACTACAGAACACACTCTTCTCCAGCGCCTAGGAAATTCTGGGTGCTCACTTGGCTGTGCTGTGCCTTAGTTGCAGCACGTGGCGTGCAGGCTTAGTTTCTGTGTGGCATGTGGGGTCTTAGTTCCCCAACCAGGAATCACACTCACATCCCTGCATTGCAAAGTGGATTCTTAACCATTGGACCAGGGACATCTCCCTAAAAAACATTCTGAAGTATAGACCATATGTTAGGCAATCACAATAATCTTTAAAAATTAAAATAATTGAAATCATACAAAAGCTTATTCTCTGATCACAATGGAATGAAATTAGAAATCATTAACAGAAGGAAAGTTGAGGAATTCATGATTATGTGGATATTATGCTTCCCTGGTGGCTCAGATGATACAGAATCTGCCTGCAATGCAGGAGACCTGGGTTCAATCCCTGGGTTGGGAAGATCCCCTGGAGGGGAATGGCAACCCACTGTGGTATTCTTGCCTGGAAAATCCCATGAACAGAGGAGCCTGGTGGGTCTCATGGGCCCATGGGGTCTCAAAGAGTCAGACATGACTGAGTGACTAGCACACAAACAACGTACTCCTAAATAACTGAAAGGTCAAAGATGAAATCAAAAAGGATATTAGGAAATATTTTGAAATGAAAGAAAATAAAAACACTGCATACCAAAGTTTATGCAACCAACACAGTGCTTAGATGGAAAATTATAGCTGTAAACATCTATATTTTAAAAAAGGAAGATCTCAAATCAATAACCTAACCTTGTACCTCAAGATGCTAATAAAGAAGAGCAAACTAAACCCAACACAAACAGAAGGAAGGAAATAATAGAGATTAGTGCCAAAATAAATGAAATAAAAATGGAGAAAAAATGTAAAGAGGAAATCAACAAAACCAAAAGCTCATTCTTTAAAAGGATCAACAAAATTGACAAATCTTTAGCTAGACTAGTAAAAAAATGGCACCCCACTCCAATACTCTTGCCTAGAAAATCCCATGGACGGAGGAACCTGGTGGGCTGCAGTCCATGGGGTCGCTAAGAGTCAGACACAACTGAGCGACTTCACTTTGACTTTTCACTTTCATGCATTGGAGAAGGAAATGGCAACCCACTCCAGTGTTCTTGCCTGGAGAATCCCAGGGATGGGGAGCCTGGTGGGCTGCCGTCTATGGGGTTGCATAGGGTCAGACACGACTGAAGCGACTTAGTAGTAGTAAAAAAAAATAAGACTCAGTTTATTAAAATCATTAATAAAAAGGGCCATTATTTTATTTTCAGAAATAAAAATGATTACAGCAAAAAAAAAAGCAATCTCATTTACAATAGCATCCAAATAATTAAATAAATAAAATATTTAGGAATAAACTGAACCAAGGAGGTAAAAGACCTGTACACTGAGAAGTATGAGAAGTATAAGACGCTGATGAAAGAGCCTAAAGAAGATACAAGAAATAAAGAGGGAAGGAAAAGAAGACACAAATAAATGAAAAGATATTCCATGTTCGTGGATTGGAAGAATTAATGTTGTGAAAATGTCCATTCTACCCAAAGGAATTTAGACTCAGTGTAATCCCTATCAAATTTCTAAAGGCATTTTTAGGATATCTTTTAGGGAAACCTATCCTAAAACCCTAAATAGCCAAAGAAATCCTAAAAAAGAGCAAATCCAGAGGCATCACACTCCCCGATTTTGCACTACAGGGAACATTCCATGCAAAGATGGGCACAATTAAGGACAGAAGTGGTATGGACCTAACAGAAGCAGAGATATTAAGAAGACGTGGCAAGAATACACAGAAGAACTATACAAAAAAGGTCTTCATGACCTAGATAACCACTATGATGTGATCACTCACCAGAGCCAGACATCCTGAAATGTGAAGTCAAGTGGGCCTTAGGAAGCATCACTACGAACAAAGCTAGTGGAAGTGATGGAATTCCAGTTGAGCTATTTCAAATCCTAAAAGATGATGCTGTGAACGTGCTGCACTCAGTATGCCAGCAAATTTGGAAAACTCAGCAGTGGTCACAGGACTGGAAAATGTCAGTTTTCATTCTGGTCCCAAAGAAAGACAATGCCAAAGAATGCTCAAACTACCACACAGTTGTACTCATCTCACATGTTTGCAAAGCAATGCTCAAAATTCTCCAAGCCAGGCTTCAACAATGTATGAACTTCCAGATGTTCAAGCTGGATTTAGAAAAGGCAGAGGAACCAAATTGCCAACATCTGTTGGATCATTGAAAAAGTAAGAGAGTTCCAGAAAAACATCTGCTTTATTGACTATGCCAAAGCCTTTGGCTGTGTGGATCACAACAAACTGTGGAAAATTCTTCAAGAGATGGAAATACCAGACCACCTGACCTACCTCCTGAGAAATCTATATGCAGGTCAAGAAGCAACAGTTAGATCTGGACTTGGAACAACAGATTGGTTCCAGATTGGGAAAGGAGTACATCAAGGCTGTATATTGTCACTTGTTCATTTAACTTATATACAGAGTACATCATGTGAAATGCCAGGCTAGATGAAGCACAAGCTGGAATCAAGATTGCTGGGAGAAATATCAATAACCTCAGATATGCAGATGACACCACCCTTATGGCAGAAAGTGTAGAGGAACTAAAAAGCCTCTTGATGAAAGTGAAAGAAGAGAGTGAAAAAGTTGGCCTAAAACTCTGCGTTCAAAAAACTAAGATCATGGTATCTGGTCCCATCACATCTTGGCAAATAGATGGGGATTTCCCTAATGGAAACAGTGACAGACTTTATTTTCTGGGGCTCCAAAATCACTGCAGATGGTGACTGCAACCATGAAATTAAAAGACGCTTGCTCCTTGAAAGAAAAACTATGACCAATCTAGACAGCATATTAAGCATCAGAGACATTACTTTGCCAACAAAATTCAGTCTAGTCAAAGCTTTGCTTTTTCTAGTAGTCATGTATGGATGCGAGAGTTGAACTATAAAGAAAGTTGAATGCCAAAGAATTGCTACTTTTGAACCATGGTGTTGGAAAAGACTCTTGAGAGTCTGTTGGACTGCAAGGAAATCCAACCAGTCCATCCTAAAGGAAATCAGTCCTGAATATTCATTGGAAGGAATGATGTTGAAGTTGAAGCTCCAATACTCTGGCCACCTGATGTGAAGAACTGACTCATTGGAAAAGTCCCTGATGCTGGGAAAGATTGAAGATGGGAGGAGAAGGGGGGATGACAGAGGATGAGATGGTTGGATGTCATCACCGACTCAATGGAAATGAATTTGAGTAAGCTCCAGAAGCTGGTGATGGACAGGGAAGCCTGGCATGTTGCAGTCCATGGGGTCCCAAAGAATCAGACATGACTGAGTGACTAAACTGATGGACTGAATGTTTTTTGTGATCCACACAAAGGCTTTCACGTAGTCAATGATAAGGAAATAGATGTTTTTCTGGAATTCCCTTGCTTTCTCTATGATCCAGTCGATGTTGGCAATTTGATCTCTGGTTCCTCTGCCTTTTCTAAACCTAGCTTGTACATCTAGAAGTCCTCAGTTTACATATTGCTGAAGCCTAGCTTGAAGGATTTTGAGCATAAAACGAGTGCAATTATACAATAGTTTGAACATTCTTTGGCACTGCCCTTCTTTGGGATCAGAATAAAAACTCACCTCTTCCAGTCCTGTGGCCATCAGCAAATGATTTTGTAGCCTCAGCTCTGGGGGCTTAATTCAGAGTTCTTTTGTCTGCAAAATGTCGCTACTGACCTGTTCAGGATCCTGTAATATCATATTTCTGTAACTCTGTTTTACCACATAAAGTGAGGGGTAGGATCAAGATTTTAACTCACTGAGTCTATGCTGGGAGTATTTCGAGTAGGAAATGGAACCAGTGTGTCTTGCTGGATGTAGAGAATACTTTGACGCATTATTTGTTGGAAAGAAGGTCTGCCAGGAGAGGAATTTCCAGGGACCTGGCCTCTGCCTCTGGCTACTCCGTGACCTCTCCCGTTCTAAGTATGGCTGGACCAGCCCTCAGCATGTACTTGTGTAATGAGAAACTTCTCTCGTCAACTCTTTGGTTCCTTTGAAGCAAGAAAGACAGGATAAGTGCTCATTTCTTTTTTTCTTTACCAGGTTTTAAAATGAATTAATTTTCTAGTATCATCCAAAGACTTGTTAATTTTTATTTTTTTTAGCATTTAAAAATTTCTAAAGGATTGTTGTGAACTTATGAATTTAAACATATGTGTTTTAATCCATCTTAAGTAAAGATGTTCATGTTGTCCCATCTTTTGCAAGAAAGAACACTTCACGGTAAATCTTGAGTCCGTTCTTTCTACAAGCCTTCAGTGGTTTGGGGGCACTTGCTTGATAACTGAAATGACAAGATAGTCCAGGTGAGCTTGTACACATTCTCTGCCCTAAGCTTGTAATCAGCCATTTCTTTGAGGTTGGAAGATGACAGTGTGGACTTATCTGCCTCTTAGAAGAGTTTTTTTCATGTTTCCAGACTGAACAACATACTAATTAAGGCATGGGTGTCTCTTGTCTAACTCTTAAACAGATACTCTATTCAAGGCTTAAGATATAGATGAGGAAAATTCCTTATACTTCTCTAACACTTTGCAGTTGTTTCTCACTTCAAGGCAGTGGTTTTCCACTTTGACTGCATACTGCAACCCCCTAGGAAGCTTTTACTGGATCCATCCTGGATGCACACCCAGAGATCCTGGTTTAACTGGACTAGGATCTGGCCTGGGCATTAGTTTTAAAAGTGTGAAGCAACCGGATGGTGTACAACCCTGGCTGCCGAGTTTATCATTCCATATGTGTTTTTACACTTTACTTCATATGTATGAAGCTTTAAACATTACTGTTGGTCGGTCTTAAAATTTTACGTAAATTGTGTGCTACTGAGTATAGCCTTGGGAAGCTTGATTTTTACCTAAGATTGTTTTTATGCATCCCAGTTGATACTTAGACCCCTGGTTCATTCATCTCAACTGTTATATTAACAGCTTATTAAAACCTTACTTCTACATCATCATTTTCTGCTCTCTTTTACTGCAAAATTCACGAGCAGTTAAGTTGTTCAGGTCAAGGTCTTGGGAGTCATCCTTGACTCTTTTTTTTTTTAATGTCCCAAATTTATTCATTTGGAAATCCCCTTAGCTCCATCTTCAATCTTCAAATATACCTGACAATTTCTCACCACCTCTACGGCTACCACCAGCTTCCAGCAATCATTATCTTTTGCTTGGATTATTGCAGTATCATCCTAAGTGGTCTCCATGGCTGATCTAGAATCGATCATCGCAAAGCAATCAGAATAATATAAGTCAGATCATTCCTCTTCTCAAAACCCTCCAATGGCTTCCCATCTCTCAGTAAACTCCGGAAGTTTTACCATGCTCTGCCAGAACATGGCGTGCATTTCCACCATCTGTCTCACCACCTTCTCATCTTGTTACCAAGGCCAAGGTCATACTGCTTGCCTCATGCCAGGCCAGTAAATCGAGAGAGGGATTTCTGGGGCAAGGAATAGCGAGTTTATTTACAAAGCCAGCAGACAGAGAAGATGGCAGACTGGTGTCCTGAAAACCGTATTCCCTGACTTAGAATTTGGGGCTTCCGAAAGGAGAGGCAGGGGGCTGGGTGTTGCGTACTTCTTGGTGCAGGGACCCTTTATGACTGCCACTGTCCACGTAGGTGTGGTTACAGCGTTCCTGTAAACCTCCAAGAACACAGGTGCTGTTTTCTGTTCTTCAGCTTTTTAAAACTCAGAGCCCTGAGCCTGGACTGTTCTGTGTTTTGCCGGCTGTAGGCAACATTTGTTCACAAAAGCGCAGCGCCGGCGTGACTGAGCACAGGCCAAGAGCAAGGAGTTGGAGCTAAAGGAATAGATCCAGTGATGAGTCCGGGCTGTTTTTCTCTCTTAGACAGTCTCATCTACCTCTGCCCCGTCACTTACGCTGTTACAGACACACTTGCTTTCTTTTTATTCCTTGACTGTAACAATCCCATCCCCACCTTTGGGCCTTTGGATTTGCTGTTTCCTCATTGATGTGAGAAGGATAATGTTTTTGAGAAATCAGTGCATTGAGAAGGAGAACGAAGAACCAGGTAAACAAAGCAGTCTCTCCCGCTTTTCCATGCCTGTGTACTTTCCCTCTGAGGTTCAGAGGCTTGATCCTATCTGAAATGACCTCTTTACTATCCTGTGCGCCTACCCAGATCTTCTGCACCCTGAGGGTCCAGCCCAGGCTTCCACTACACCCATGTCCATGCCACCCCTGACCCTTGCCATCCAAAGACCATTTTACAAAAAGCATCAGAGACCACCAGAGGCAGTCTGGTTCTGAGTAAATTCTCTTTTAAGGTGTGAGTGCTGGTCTGCTAGACTTGATGCCAAATTCTTTGAAGGTGATTCTCAACCTTGGTTGCATATTGGAGTCACCCAGGAGCTTTCAGAAATGTTTTATCTGTGTCCCACCCCTGAGATTCTGATTTAATGGGCCTGGGTGTGTGTCCAGGGCATCAGAATCTTTCCAACTTCCTCAGGTAATTCTCTCGTGCAAACATTTTAAGAACCATCAATTTTCCTGCAAAGACTCTCTCTCTGCAGGTAGTTTAAATTATTATGGATTCTTGATTAGTTTATAAAATAAAGAAAAGGGAACATGCTGCTGTTTGTCGAAGGCTGCTGAAGCTTCAAGCCTGAAGTGCACAGATATTAACAGGTTTGATCTGTAGGGTCCTTTAGATTCTTGCTTCTCAAAATGTGGTCCATGGGTCAGTAGAACATCATTACCAGGAGCCTATTAGAGGTATAAAAACTCAAGCCCCCCGTCCTCCAATCTTGAGAACTGTGGAACTGTCAGTACAAATGATTTTGTCCAGCCCCCATATTAGGAGACCTGAACAAAACTATGCTTCCTAGCATAGTTTTTAGCACTCAAGGTTGTTTCCTGGGGAGACCCAGCCCCCTAAGTCCTTGCCTGGGGAAGCTCAAGGCTATCAAAAGAATTCACCCATTGCTCCAGCCAGACATCTGACCAGAGGCCTCTGACCTACATCTTCTTTTTTTTTTAGTTGATGTATAAAGTAGGAAGTCAAGAAACACCTGGAGTATCAGGCAAATTTGGCCTTGGAATGCGGAATGAAGCAGGGCAAAGACAATAGAGTTTTGCCAAGAAAATGCACTGGTCATAGGAAACACCCTCTTCCAACAACACAAGAGAAGACTCTACACATGGACATCACCAGATGGTCAACACCGAAATCAGATTGATTATATTCTTTGCAGCCAAAGATGGAGAAGCTCTATACAGTCAGCAAAAACAAGACCGGGAGCGGACTGTGGCTCAGATCATGAACTCCTTATTATCAAATTCAGACTTAAATTGAAGAAAGTAGGGAAAACCGCTAGACCATTCAGGTATGACCTAAATCAAATCCCTTATGATTATACAGTGGAAGTGAGAAATAGATTTAAGGG
>SJYA01003052.1:209196-243649 GCA_006410615.1 Neotragus moschatus
GACTGAGTGACTTCCCTTTCACTTTTCACTTTTATGCATTGGAGAAGGGAATGGCAACCCACTCCAGAGTTCTTGCCTGGAGAATCCCAGGGATGGGGGAGCCTGGTGGGCTGCCGCCTATGGGGTCGCACAGGGTCGAACATGACTGAAGCGACTTAGCGGTAGCAGCAAGAAGGAAGAATAAAATATGCAATATACTCCATTTTATTATTATCTGGGTAACTCCCTTTACTGACCCTCTTTGTTTTGTAGTGAATTAATGTCTGGTGTCACTTGCTTTTAGTGTGAAAAAATCCATTAGTATTTCTTGCAAAGCAGGCCTTGTAACAATGAGCACTTTCATTTGTTTATTTATTCATTTGAGACTTTCTTACTTAGCTTTCGCTTTTTAATGTTTTTCTGGCGATAAGTTTCTTGGGTGGCTGAGTTTGTACTTTCAGCACTCTGAATCCCCCTGCTTTCCGGCCTCCACTGTCTCTGCTAAACTTCTGTGAGTTCCCTTGCATGTGAAGGGTCATTGTTTATGTTCGTGCTAAGTTGAAGACCTTTTCTTTGTTTTGCCTTTTAAGTAGTCCAGAAAAGTCTATTGCCCTGCAATGTTTAGCTTCTGATGTCTCTTTTCTGAGTGTGAAGCCTTGGGAATATGCACTCTCCCTAATCACCAGAGATATCTGTGACTACTTTTGTGTTCTTTGAGTCTCTCTCTCCCTGATCTGCCTCTTAGGCTTCTGGATCCTTTGCCGTTGTTGGCTTCTCGCCTGGATGTTAGCCTCCACTATTCACTAGATGTTTTCTCTACATTTTGGACATTCAGCTCAGTTCAGTCCAGTCGCTCAGTCGTGTCCGGCTCTTTGCGACCCCGTGAATCGCAGCACGCCAGGCCTCCCTGTCCATCACCAGTCCCGGAGTTCACTCAGACTCACACCCATCAAGTCAGTGATGCCATCCAGCCATCTCATCCTCTGTGACTAGCTTGATATAAATTGCTCCATAGTCTGATAAATTGCAGTCATATTTCTTTTCAGGAGCAGGATGTTCCCAGTCTTTGACTATTACTCTGACTCTAGGGGGGCTCTTTTTAGCTGTTTCTTTACCTAGTTGTCTCTGTTATACTTCTAGCTGGTAGACCATGTTTCTTGCTACTACTAGTATAGTAAGCCACAAGGCTTTTCCAGTTCACCACCAAGATGGACATTGCTTTTTAATAATGCCCTCAGATATGCAGATGACATCACCTTTATGGCGGAAAAGGAAGGGGAACTAAAAAGCCTCTAGATGAAAGTGAAAGAAGAGAGTGAAGAAGTTGGCTTAAAGCTCAACATTCAGAAAACGAAGATCATGGCATCCGGTCCCATCACTTATGGGAAATAGATGGAAAAACAGTGGAAGCAGTGTCAGACTTTATTTTGGGGGGCTCCAAAATCACTGCAGATGGTGACTGCAGCCATGAAATTAAAAGACGCTTACTGCTTGGACGGAAAGTTATGACCAACCTAGGCAGCATATTCAAAAGCAGAGACGTTACTTTGCCGACTAAGGTGCGTATAGTCAAGGCTATAGTTTTTCCTGTGGTCATGTATGGATGTGAGAGTTGGACTGTGAAGAAGGCTGAGCGCCGAAGAACTGATGCTTCTGAGCTGTGGTGTTGGAGAAGACTCTTGAGAGTCCCTTGGACTGCAAGGAGATCCAACCAGTCCATTCTAAAGGAGATCAGCCCTGGGATTTCTTTGGAAGGACTGGTGCTAAAGCTGAAGGTCCAGTACTTTGGCCACCTCATGCAAAGAGTTGACTTGTTGGAAAACACTCTGATGCTGGGAGGGATTGGGGCAGGAGGAGAAGGGGACGACAGAGGATGAGATGGCTGGATGGCATCACTGACTCCATGGACGTGAATCTGAGTGAATTCCGGGAGTTGGTGATGGACAAGGAGGCCTGGCGTGCTGCAGTTGATGGGGTTGCAAAGAGTCGGAGACGACTGAGCGACTGAACTGAACTGATTTTATATTGGAGTATAGCTGATTAACATTGTGACATTTTCAGGTGGACAGCAAACGGACCCCATTTTCTTCCTTTTGCTTTTTTTGATCTCTTTTCTTAGAGCATTTACTTTAAAAAGAAAAAAAAAAAAAAAAACCCTCACAACTGTAAATGCTCTCTGTCCCTTTAAGACGTGTAGGTTATCTCCTGAAACCCAGGAGTATCTTCCTTAAGGACCTGGGAGCATCCCTCTGAAATGTCCTCAGCAAGACAAGTAGGGCTCCATCTTCCAGTCTCTGTGGAAGGATGGAAACCTAACGTGCTGAATGAGCCAGTTAGCAGAGATAGCCTGATCACAGTGATCAGTCCCCCCACCCGCTGTTTGTAATTTTCCACCACTTTGACTTTGTTCAAATCCCAGCTCATCTCCCCTCCCACTCCTCCATCTTCCCTCTAAAATTCCAGTCACCTCTGTGCACGGCCTGGCTGAGTTCACTTCCATACTGAAGCCTCTGCCTGAACTGTAGGGGTTACCAAGCAAACTCCGTCTACACTGCCTTTAACTAGTGTTTGGCTTTTCTCAAACCTTATTCATTTAACAAGATCTTTAGGTGATTTGCATGTATATGAAAGTTGGAGAAGTACCGTTTCGTATTTATCATTCCCTCAATGACTCCTAATAAACAGCCCTCAATGACAGATAGGAATCACTATGCCAAATTCTACAACTGAGAGACGAAGGTCAGAGCTTTGCTTAAAGTCACATGGTTAAACTAGAACTTGAGCTCGCCTCACAACTCAGTCCAGTGCTCTTTCCATAATGCCGTGCTGATTGGGGAGAGAAGACAATGCATGCGGGGACCCAGGAGTGAAACAGCTGATGAAGATTACAATAAGATTCCTCTCCAGGCATCCATTTCAGCGACATCTTGCAGGCTCTGCTCTTCTTTGATTGTACAACTGTTTCAGATTCAAGTGTCTTCTAGGAACCAAAGAATTCTCATCTGGAAAACCCTATCATTAGCTGGAGTCCCAGGGATCACAGCTAGTTAGGGATGAGTCACTGTGTTGACTCTCTTCAAGTACTGAAGAGCGCTGCCTCCAAGAAGCCCAGCACCTCACGGGCTAGTGCACACACCATACAGCCACCACTTGAAGTCAGACAGTCCTGGCCTTAGTCCTGAACTAGCCACCCCTTCTCACTGTATGCTCAGTGCAGACATGCCTACCTTCCCAGCCTTATGTCCACCTTCCATCTTCACTTCTTGCTTTCCCAGATAAAGACAGACTCCCTTCCTCCTGGCCGGTTTGGCCCCTCGGGTAAATTCAGTAGTTCCCCCTTATCCATGGTTTTGCTTTCCACCCTTTCAGCTGCCTGAAGTCAACTGCCCTCTGAAAATATTAAATGCAGAATTCCAGAAAAAAAAAAATCTGAAGTTTTAAATTGCACACTGTTCTGAGTAGCATGATGAAATCTTGCGCTGCCCCGCTGTCATGCATGGAATCCACAAGAATCAGCATCATCTGCTTCTGGCGTCCAAACACCAACACTGTCATGGCTCAGCGACCTAGGGTCACCTGAAGCAGACAGATGGTCCTCCTTACTCAGGCCAGCAGTCAGCTGACCCTACCATGCCTATGTCATTCACCCCACTTCATCCAGCACATACCATTTCACAGCATCACAAGGAGGATAAGTATAGTACATTAAGGTACTTTGAGAGAGACCACAGTCACGTAACTTTTATCACAGTATAGTTTTTCTATTATAGTTTTTAATCTCTTGTCTAATTTATACTTTGTAATAGGTATGCATGTATAGGGAAAAACACAGTATACATAGGGTTCAGTGTCTTCCACGTTTTCAGGCATCCAGAGGGGTTCTCGTAACATATACTTGTACAGGGGGACCACTGTACTCCTCTGGACTCCCGCCCCTGCCTGCCTACTCCTGGGCTGGTTTTGTGCCCTGAGCAGACTCTCGAGGGCAGAGTCCCCTTCAGACTCCTGTGGACATCATACTCACTCACACGACAAAATTTCAAACATAACAAGCCAATGAATTAAGTTACATTTCACCTTCCCTGTCCTGTTTCCCCTTCAGTTACCAAATTAGGCTAAAAGACCATCAATAAGAAAGCAACCAATTTTAAATGCCTGGTCATTTGGAAATCTCTTAGATCATTAGAACGAGAGGAAGTCCGTTACCAACCATACCCCGTACTCATGCAGAGTACTGATTTTTCACATTCAGTGTCTATGACACCAATGATTTAATAAATTCAGCCATTATTGTGGTAAATATTTTTATTGTTAGTTTTATCAGAAATGTGTATATATGGACAATTTTTGATGCTTAATTTTATTAGAACCAGAACCATGCTTTCTAGAAGATCGTTCCTTCTAGAAAATCAAATTTCCAAGATTAGAATAGAAAACAGAAAATAGAGTTCACTTTATTATTTACCTTTATCAAGTCACCCAAAGCACATCAATTCTTTTCTGTATTACTTTAACATTATAAAATACATCATCATTATTACTCCGAAAACATGAGCCAAAAACCTTGTCTCTTTAATCTTCAAGTCAATCATCAACTTAAGATTTTTAAAGACATGAAGATAAAAATAATTTCAGATAATAGCACTCAAAACACCATGTACATCTGTGATGAGGTGTAACAGTCAACTTTAAGCCTCAGATTTTCCAGGTTTTAGCTGAAATAAGCCTTAGTAGCTTCTTAGATTTTTATCAGTCTTTTTTGGGGGCTTATTAGACCTTATATTGCCTTATGAGACCTACACAGGGTACAATATTAAAATATGTTAATGGTCTATACTGAGAATATGGCATAAATGGGTTTATAACTCCTTAGGGACAGCAGTGGAACCACAACACATCCTGCAGACACAGGCAAGAACCCTAGTTATCCCTGAGCTGGGCAGTTTCTGACAGTCATTGTTTCTCTGAGGCCGAAGTCTGTGGTCTGATCTTCCTAGCAGCTTCCAGAACAGAAGTCAGGTTTACTTTGTCTCCAAATTCTTTTTCTCGGTGCTCGAGAAGAATGCCCTAAAGGAAACAAGAGGCTGCATCAGGCCTTACTCTGAGAAATTCATGAGACAGACAGAGTGCCAGCTGTCCATTAAGCCCTATGCTTGGGGCAGCAAGGAACAGAGATCCAAATCAGGCTGGGCTCTGCCCTTGAGAAGTGCAGGCTTTTGGGGAAGCTGGATCAGGAAGGCTCCCTCGAAATAATCTGGACTCCACCTGCAGCACTTTGGGAGCAGAAAGTCAGGAGTGATTAATGTAAGGGAGATCAAGGAAGGCCACAGACGGTACAACACGGACGGTGAAGGGAGAAGTGCAGGTCAAAGGGCAGCCCAGGCAGCAGAGAACAGGAGCTTGCCCAGGAAAGCCTGATGGCGGAAGCGGAGCTCCGAGGTCAGACGTTGATGGGCACTCGGTGACGACCTGAAGAGGGTGACCCTCTCTTCAGTTTACCTGCGAGTCTTGGTGCGTTTAGTGAAGCGTAATGCACTGAGACACAGTATGCCCCAAAGCGCCCTAAAGTGGTAAAACAGATAAAATGATGCGCTTGAGATCAGCATGAAGCCATGCTTGTTACAGAGTTCTCCAACACATAATAAATTAAACTCGAATTTGAGAAGTAAACACTGTAAACATGTTCTTTGTACCATTATTCGTAAAGACTTAAAAAAAAAAGTACCACCACCCTGTGGGAAGGGTGGTCTCCTTCCACCACGGGGAAGGACGTCAGGAAATTATATTTCCTTGCTCATCAGAGCAGTTTCAGACATTAGAAACACTGAGGAAGAACATATGATGACATGAGGAAATGTTCATGATCTATTGTTAACGTAAAAAAGAATCTGATTTAGTAAGATATAATTTTCTATAAAAAAATAAAAGGCCCCTCAGCTCTGTTCTAACAAGTTGACCCTGTTAACTGAGCTCTCCCCACCTCCATTTTCATATTTCCTATGTTGAAAGTGCGTTATTTTAAAAGTAAGTATGCTTTAAAGCAGAGAAGGCAATGGCGACCTACTCCAGTACTCTTGCCTGGAAAATCCCATGGACAGAGGAGCCTGGTAGACTCTGTGCGACTATGGGGTCACACAGAGTCACACACGACTGAAGTGACTTAGCAGCAGCAGCATGCTTTAAAGATTATCACAAAGAAAATCCCTACTGAGTGGCACTTGGCACAGTGGAACTGCAAAAACTCTGCTCTCAAGAAACAGAGGTGAGTCCTGAAGCTGGGCCAGCCTGGTCACCCTTCCACCATGAAGGAAGAAGGCAGGAGCTCCAGGGGCACCAACAAAGTCAAACAACACACCTAGCAACATCAGAGTGAGCCAGCCAGGCTTAGGTGAGCAGCAGGTGAGTCACTACCAGGCAAGAGGAGGCTGGCAGGGGAGCCAGGCCCTGCCCTGGGGGCTGAGAGAGGCAGAGATAGGAAGAGACGGAATCCTAGGAGTCCAGAGTAGGAAGAGGCTGAAGGATCCTAAGTGGCCTGCCCAAGTGCAAGGGTACCCAGAAGGGATCTTTGGGAACCATCTGCAAGCAGCAGCTATGGGCAAGGGAAGGGTGACGTCTCTGTAGCAGGAGAGATTCGTTTCCTCTGTAGCACATACTAGCTGTGTATCTTTGGCTGAGTTATTTCATAGGCCCATTCTCTTACATGTAGATGGGAATAAAAATACTGACTACCCCAGACTGACTGCAGAGAAGACATGAGACCATGTAGATAAGCATCTGGCACAAGGCAGGTACTCACTGGCAGTCCCTGTCACTGAGACACGTTGATATGTGTACCAGAAAGTTAGCAAATAGGTTAATGTTATACCAGACACCAGATCATGCTAGATTCTCAGACAAGCAACTGAAGATACCCAAGGTTTAAAAGAAAAAGACGAAATACAGCTTAAAACTGAATGCTTTCTGGACAAATATCTTCTGACATCCCTTAGGTGGAATCTAAAAAGCAATGGTACAGAGGAACTCACTTACCAAACAGAAAGAGACTCATAGATTTAGAGAATGAACTCACGGTTGTGCAGGTTGGGGGGTGGGTGGAAGGGATAATTAGGGAGTTTGGGATCAACATGTACACACTGATATATTTAAAACGGATAACCAACAAGGCCCTACTGTACAGCACGTGGAACTCTGCTCAATGTTATGTGGTAGCCTGGATGGGGGGAGTCTGGGGGAGAATGGATATGTGTATGTATAGCTGAACCCTTTAGCTGTTCACCTGAAACTGTTAATATCACAACACTGTTCATGCTTTCAAACAGGTGCTGAAGAAGAGTCTTGAGAGCCCCGTGGACAGCAAGGAGATCAAACCAGTCAATCCTAAAGGAAATCAATCCTGAATATTCATTGGAAGGACTGATGCTGAAGCTGAAGCTCCAATACTTTGGCCATCTGATCCAAAGAGCCCACTCACTGGGAAAGACCTTGATGCTGAGAAAGATTGAAGGCAGGAGGAGAAGGGGATGACAGAGGATGAGATGGTTGGATGGCATCACCGACTCAATGGACGTGAGTTTAAGCAAGCTCTGGGAAATGGTGAAGGACAGAGAGGCCTGGTGTGCTGCAGTCCATGTGGTCACAGAGAGTCTGACACGACTGAGCGACTGAACAACTACTACTTGTTAATCAGCTACACCCCAATACAAAATAAAAAGTTTTTTTTAAAAAAACAAGGGTTTCTGTTCCCACTAGCTTATTCTTCCCTACCTAGTAAAAGTATGCAGTTAGCAATGTCAGTAGGGATCTCCACCATGAAGACCAACCCTATCTTTTTGGCTGTGCCATGAGGCTTACAGGATCTTAAGTTCCCCAACTAGGGACTGAACCTGTTTCCCCTGCAGTGGAAATACTGACTCCTAACCACTGGACTGCCAGGGAATTCCCAACCCTGTCTTTTTTACAGATGAGCCCAAGTATTAATGTCATGCCTAAAGTTAGCGAGACAGGCCTAGAGGCTTAGAAGTCAGACCCTGAGTCTCTGGATCCTCCTGCCAGGCCCTCGAACCGGCGCCCACTGCACCCTGTCCTAGCTCTGTACCTACTCGGCCTCTGCTGGCACTGCCCCAAGTCTGACCTGGAACATCTACCCACCACCTCCCTGGCCCACAGAGCCCTCATCTCTCTACACCTTCTCCTCCTAGGCCCCTGTTCTGCATCCCCATGGCTGGGACCCAAGCCAGAGTGTACAGAGAATTGTGCCCTGCCACCAGGACCCCCATGCGGAAAGCACCCTTCCCACCATAGCTCCCAGCTGCTCCCCCAACGAGGTCTGTTTCCACTCCTTCTCGTCACTTTACTATCCATCCTCAACGACAGGGAACTCTGCAAGGGAGGACATTTTTCACAGAATAAAGACTCTGCTTTCGTTCTAACGTGGAAAACAGAACTCTACATCAGAAAATCCGGTCTAGGCCCCCACAGTGCCGCTGAGGAGCTGCCCTCGTTGGTGCGCTCACTCGCCCGCCTCACACGTTACTCACCTGCAAGGTTCACACTATGTTGTGATGTTACTGTGACGGGAGGGGGCTCCTGTGTGAGGGGCCGAGAGAGCAGGAAGGCGATACAGGATTATTTCCCCCACTTCCCTGTCCTCATGCTCCCTGGCTTTCTGGAAGGAAGGCTGGGAGACTCTGATTAGGGAAAATCACCCTCCCATCAACAGATCCCACCAACCAATCACCCTCTTACCAAGTGAATGCTAGGACTTTACCTGCTTTCCTGGTCCCATCACAAAGACTCCCCCAAGGATGAAGCCCTCGCCATCCAGGTTTCCAGAAAAGCCTCCATTCCAGGCCCGGAAGAAGTTTTGCCAGACGCCCAGACGGACAAATCCCATGAACATCATCTTCCGTCTTTGTGGGCCATAGAACATTTTCTGCAGGATTGAGGAAGACAGACCCCATGTGAGTAGCCTGTATGCCTGCCTTCCTGCCTTCTGCTGGTTCACACCCTCCACCACGTGACACACACACACAGCTCCCACCCAAGAGCACTCTAAACTGCCCGGGACCAAACAGAACCCTGCAGCTTGCAACTCTGACTCTAATCTCTTGCTACAGACGTACAGGCTTCTTGGGCCCGACCAAGTGATAACAGTCCTACACTCTGCAGAGGGGAGTACAGGGGAAAGAATAAGGGCACAGTGAATTACGGGACAGGGGTTGGTGCTGGGCACCCCTCTACAGGGTGGGGGACCCAGTGGAGCTTTTAGCTATTTTCAAGGCTCCCATTCCCAGGTCACAAGTCAGGAAGGGCTCAAGTAAAATCTGAAAGACAGTTTTTAAGGTTTTTTTTCTACTCATGCTCTGCTCAGAGGGCTGGGGGCAGCTGAAAGGGAGGCCAGCTTCAGCTCCTGGCCAGACAGGCTTGGAGCCACCAAACTCTTCATGCTTGAGCACCATCCCCAGCAGTCTGTGTCTGACTGGCTCACACCACACACACCTTTTCATCCAGGAAGATTTCTCCTCTGAAATAAGGCTGGAAGTCCTTCACTTCATTCTTGATGTGCTCCTTTACCACGGCATAGAGGGGGACGCCCAGCTCGTCCAACCTGGGCTTCAGGGAGGACAAATCTGCAGCCTCCTGCGGAGAAATGGAGAGGTCAGGGCACGAACTCCTGGGACTCTGTGGCCAGCCAACACCGTCTCCTACAGGCCCAGCGTGTAGGAGAGACATAGGCACCAAGCGCAGGAGAGCAGACTCGCATGCCCACTGTGCTCACGACCAGCAAGACTGAAATCCCCGAGCTTCGGATCCAAGGCTGAGGGAGGCGGTGGAGTCACCACCTCCAGCCCTCGGCCATCCAGCAGGAATGCCAGTGGCTCCTCAAGGAGACAGGTGGGTCTAGTCTAAAAGTGTGGCCATGCTTCCCCGGGGCCAGGGCTGCACCATAGGTGAGGCTGCCCTCATCTGTACCAGTGACAATCCAGACAGCTCATTTCAGTAAGCAAAGCCCTGTGCTGAACATCAGGAACATGGGAATTGGAGCTGGTAAAAGACAGAGTACAAGGCTGACAGGCCTTCGGATTATCAAAGGAAAGTCAAGTACGGTGCTAACCCTAGGATAAGGTGAGTTCTTACATGAAGAGAAACAGAGAATTAGACCCAAAAAAAAAAAAAAAAGCCACCTGGAATAAATAACAAACTGTGCCAGTGTTGGTCCTGGCTGGAAATGCCCCAGTCCTCATTTGCTAGGATCCCTTCCTACGAAAACGTCCTCAAATGCACTCACCTCCCGACAGAGGAAGCAGCCTGGCCTCCGCACAGCCATAATCACAGCTCCATTCTTCTCCCAGAGTGCCTTTGCTTTAAAAGTTACTGCATCTGAGGAGAAGAAAAGAGAATTCAGTATCATTTCCTCTCGCCTGCCGCCAACCTCTAAGCACCTCATAAACTTCACCAGGCCTAACAGAGGACCTGGAAAAGTACTTCACATGTTGAGGAAAAATTCAAACTGGAAACGCAGACAGGCACTATTCACCTTTTGGAGGAAAATGCATCTAATGTAAGAGTCCCACTCCCTAACCAGAAGCCCCTCCCCCATAAAAATCTAGCTGTGAACTTGAATATCCCAAACTGGAATATTTCTGGAGAAGTAGTGTATTCCTTTGCTGGTCTCCATGGACCTTGTAACAATACTTTAGGGCTAATACATGGCCAAAACTTGAACAAGATCTTGCACTTGGCCAAGAAAATCCCAACTCTGAAGGATTTAAAGAAATTAAATCAACTGAATTTTTTTTTTTAATCCAACCTCAATATGTTAACTCCAGTGTTATCCACAGGAGAGGGTAGGAAATGCCCAACAAGGAGATGCTCTGGGTAGCAGAGCGGTGCAGCTCAAGCCCGGCTCTGGTCAGACTGAGTCACATCTAGGTGTGAGCCCAGGCAGGCTGTCTCCTCCTTGAGTCTTCCTTTCCCTATCTGTAAATGCAGATGCCTAGCAGCTCCACTTTGGGCCACAGGGAGTATTAAAACATGGATATTAAAGAGCTCACTGCAGCATCTCGTAATAGAGTCAGTGAGGGCTGAGTAAGCACTATCCCTTATTATTTCAGCGAGGAATCCATGCGCCTGTGAAATGTTACCTAGGAAAATAAAGGTGGGAGAGGGTTGAAATCAAATCATACGGGGAAATTCTGGGTTGAACATAGTGAAACAGAGCTCTCCGTCTGCACGGCTTCTTGGTCCCTTACCAAGGGAACCTACATCACGAATCTGCAATCACAGTTCCTGCCTTCCCTTCACAAGCTTCCTCACTTACTGAACAGAATTGATGGTCTCCCTTTGAGGGGTCAACCTGGAGACCACCCAGTCAGTGAGCCCCGACTTGCACCTAACTCTCATGCCCACTGAACCCACAGTATGGGCATGACTGAAACCCCCTGAGCTTCAGGTCCAAGGCCAAGAGCACAGGAAGGCAGCTGAGTCATCACATGTGGCTCTCAGCCATCCAGCAGGGACTCCAGTGGGCTCCCCAAGAAGAAGGTGACAGGCGGGTCTTTTCTATAAATGTGACTGTGCTTCCCCGGGTGCCATGGCTGCACAACAGGCGAGGCTGCCCACATCTGTACCAGTGACAATCCAGAGACCTCATCTCAGTAAGCAAAGCCCTGTGCTCACATCAAGAATATGGAATCTGACGCACAATATTTCTCAAACTTATTGGACACAGGAGCTCCTGTTTTCGAAGATCCGTGCCTGTAAGTCACTTCAGTCGTGTCTGTAACCCTATGGACTGTAGCCCACCAGGCTCTTCTGTCCATGGGATTCTCCAGGCAAGAATGTTGGAGTAAGCTGTCATGCCTTCCTCCAGGGGATCTTCTCGACCCAAGGATCATACCCACGTCTCATGTCTCCTGCATTAGCAGGCGAATTCTTTACCACTAGCACTACCTGGGAGGCCCCAGGTGCCTTGAATTCCTCAGGACACACTCTGGAAGGTTTGGCTGAGTTGACCATGGTGCAATGTTACTAAATCTTACGGAACAATTATCATTACATTTAGACAACATGAGAAGATGAACAACGCTTTTGATAAGAAAAAGCTAAACTGTAAAAGAAACCATGTACACTAAGATCACAACTACATATTACAACATGTACACCTGGAAAAGAATGTTCAAAAATTAAAAAGATTATTGTGTTACGGTAATGGTAATTTAAATTTTAAATTATTAGTAATTTAAAAAGTGCTATTAAATTAAATTTTTTCTAATGTTACACTGCCTTCTCAGTGAAAATAAAAAGAAGGAACTACTTTAGAGAGAAAAAAAAATAAGTAGGCCTGCACCCCAGTGCCCTGGAAAAGTACTGACGCTGGGGGGGTCGCCACTTACCCTTCTCCATTGTTTTCAAGTCTATGTCCTCCAGATACTCCAGTGCTGCTTTCTGGGGCTTGGCCAGAAACATGTCTGTGTTGGCCAGGAGCAGTGCCAAGGCAGCGACTCCTACGGCCCCCGCACCAATGGACCACATTCCCATGCTGAAGAAACTGGGATCCTGGAGGAAAGACATTTCTGGGGATTGAGAGGAAGGAAGAAGATGTTACTGCTCCCACAGGACAACTGTAATCTGATCTCTGGGACAGGGATCCGGCTGGACAGCTAATCAGGGTGCCAGAGGCCACGGGAGCGGGAACTGCAGCATCAGAGTTGGGACCGGACAAGGGCTGCTATCAAGGGATCTGCCACCACGGGAGCCTGGGCGCTTATGACGGACACATGGAGGTTCCTGCCCCAGGGCGCTCACTTCCAGGTCCGAGCCAGATAAGAGAGTGACAGCCCCTCTTGCTGCTCCCTCTCCCATGCCCAGAGCCGCCACCTCCTGGTCTGATGGTGTTCCTCCAGGCTGCAACCCCCAGCACCTCCCTCCCTCCTCCTCAACGCCTGGCAGTGCCTTCAGTCCAGGAGTCACAGCTCCCACCTCCCTGGGGAGGGAGCAGCTTCTTGTGTAATTAGATTACTTAGAGTGCCAATCCCCTTGTTGTTACCCTAGCCTTCCTCCTGCTGTGAACCCCTCAGACACAGAGAGACCAGTCCTCCTATTTCATCCAGCCCCCAACAGTGCCCAGCAGGGCCTCACTCGAGGCAGACAGGCAATCTGAGTACATTTCTCCCAATTGAGAAGACCTTTATTTTCTGATCATTATACAAAAAAAACAGGCTCAAAGTGAAAACAAGCAAATAAAAACAAGGAGCATTACATAAAACCATAGTTGACAAGAAAGCGAATGTCCTCTAAATATCTACCACTTACTATATAGTTTGATAGAGATGGCTACTATTAATCTGCCATTTCCCCCTGTGAACAGAACTACACAGATGTCTGCTGAAGAACGGGGTCAGAGTCTGAGAGAGTAGGCATCGTGTAAGAAAAGTGCATGGTGCTGGGGGGGTCTGTTTCAGAGGGCTGGGCAACAGATGTCTGTGTCAGGCAGGGGGCTCGGCAGTTGAAATGGAGGCGCAGGCAGGTCCTATGGAATCTAGCCTCATCCTCAGCTCGTGCTCAGGGGCTGCACTATTTAGGCTTCCTCTAGTTGGGAAGCCTTGTGCTTCTGGGTGCAAGCTCCTGGAAGCAACCCACCTCTGTAAGAGTGGCAGATCCCCTAACCAGCCTTCTTTTCCTGACAACCACTAATCTGTCTTTCCATTTGGCCCACTGGCCATCCTAAGATCTGACTTGTACTGGAGCCTTCCTCCGGAAGTACCAGCATGACTCTCTTTGCTAGGATCACTGGGCACCGTCCTGGGGTGTGTATCTATGTGTCTGTGTTACCGTGGCCCACCTGATCTCATCCCACCTAACCAAAGACTTGACTCCCCCCGTAAGACTCTACTCAGGAGAGGACTTCTCCAAAGCTTTAAGCAAAAGCCCAGAAATTCACACGTCACAGCCAGAGGAGGGGGTGGGAGGGATGCATCGCCAAGAGGTGAGGTTGGGAGTAACTTGGTGGTGATGGTTTTGGGCAGAAAAGGTAGGCCAGACTAGTGTTTAGGCCAGCCTGCGAAGTTCAGACTTGAGTTCAGACTTCCAGGGGAAGTCTGACTTCCAGGCAGTGAGTGTGGGGTGTGAACTGGGAATAAACACTGAAAATAGCCTCTAAGAGGAATCTGCCATCTGTACCAGAGGGAAGAGGAAAAAGAAGGGGAGGCTGTATGTGTCTATTTGTGTGTGTGTTGGGGGAGGGACCGAGTGAGCTGGGAGAGAAGCATATCCTCTAACCTCAAAATGTGCTCCCAGGGGCTGGCAGCATCGGCACCAGGGAGAACTGCAGAATTCCCAGTCTCACCTCAGACCTAAGGAGTCACAACCTGCATCCTCACCAGATCTGGCAGACAATGCACAGGCACATTGGAGTGTGAGACGCACTGTCTTAGCACAAAGAATTCAGGTTCTGTGCTTGGCTGGACATAAGCCACAAAGTGCAGCTATGAAGGCAGGCTGGGCTTGGAGGGCTGGGCCTTCCTCACGGGCCAGCTTCTGTCCCCTCAGTTCACTGTGGGAGGGCGGCCTCAGCGGTAAAGAGAGTCAAAAGCCAGGACACGTCTCCACGCCTCTGCCCGGAATGTCCTGCCTCACTCATTCTGTTCTTTTAAGACTCAGACCCCTCCTCAGAGGTCTTCCTGGATGTTCCGCTCATCCCCACCTTCCTTCTAGAGGGGATTATTCTCCCCAACCTGTGTCCACATTGCACCACGGTCACTCTGATGTGTTCAACACACTCATTTGGACCTGTTTGCAAGTTGTCTCTCTTTTCACTCTGTTCTTCAATTTATCTCTGAATTCCCGGTGGACAGCACAGGGCATGTTTGTGGTCCACAGTGGGTTTTTCATAAACGTGTGCTGAAATGAATTTGACAAGACTGAGTGATGGAAATGGTGATTTATGGACGACCAAAGCACTTGGGCCAAGCAGGAAAGAACGTTCCACGGGCAGAGTTCCAATTTTTTTTTTTTTTTTTACGCGGCAGAGTTATACATTACTGGATTGTGGTTCATAGAACAATCAGGAGGAAAACCACAGCTCTCACCTGCCTGCTATCAACAGGAGATTCTCCAGACCGTGGCACAATTTCTGTACCTTGACGTATTTCCTGATAAACGTGTATGACTCAGATCCACATGGTACGGTCTCTGATCACAGATGTGATACCCTTTCTGCGTCGGCTCGCAAAGGCCAGCTTACACCTGCCCTTCCAAAGGCCTCGCTTCAATTCCTGGGACACACAGTTGCCTGTTAGGAAGCCCGGGGACCCTCACAGCCAGCTCTGCACCCTTCGAACACACCGCTGCTGTTCCTGGAGACACACAGGCTCCATCTCTCCACTGCCCAGCAATCACCACTGAGCCTGTTTGCTCCTGAGTACAAGGGAATCAGGCTCAAACAGACTCAACATTTATTCAGCACTGATCTGTTCAATAAGTGGCAAGTTGGGAACTTTAACTAAATGATGAACAGTCCTCTAGGAGCTACAGGCCTAGTATACCGGTAACAGAGTGGAAAGGTGAGGAGAAAAAGAAAGGTGAGAGGCACCACCTCAGGCAAGGTATCAACACTGGGCTAGGGCAGTGCAGGGAGGAAAACGCTTCTGTCTGGTCTGGGTAGCCACAGAAGCACCTAGAAGGAAGTGGCTTTAGAGAGACACAGAAAGCAGCATGGAAGAGCTAGGCCAGGCTGGGGCTCAATAAGCCTGGGAAACAGCAGACTGGCTGGGTGTGGTCTTAGAGGCCCCCGACTCTACCTCAAGTTCCTGAGCTGGAGCACAAGACTTGGGCTTCAAAACTCCCAGGAGCTTTGTTCAGCACCCCATCCGCACTCTAGCTGTGATCCAGAAAACGTGAGCACAGAGTCACCCCTTGGGGGAGCTCCGCCCTCAACCTCGGCCCGAAGCACTAAGATGTGAGAGTGTTATCAGCACCAGAGGGGAGAGGCGGGCCTCTCCATGCACATATGCTCCCAGTGGGCCTCTAGCCGCTGGCCCTTCTGCCAGAGGGAAGTAGTGAAAATTTACTTCTACCCAGAGAGTGTATAGATCCACCTCCCAGCCAAGGCCCAAGTTGCAAAACAATTCCCAACCCAACAAGCCTTGGAGCCTGTGCCATGAAACCTGAATCACAGCTATTTCTACTGATAGAAAAAAAGCCTGGAGGTAAGGGGGAAGCTTAATATCTGCATGGAACAATGCCTAATCACGTGAACCTCTGACTACTAACTGGAGAGAGGGGGTGGCCGGTAAAGCAGCACTTACTTAGTGCCACCCAAAATGAGTGCCTCAAGTCCACTCTCTCCAGTCTTACGATGCACACAGTCTCCCGTTACGCAGCTGACAACACTCCAGCTGAGAGAAGTTCAGTTCCTTCTTCCGGTCACAGAGCTAGCAGGCAGCAGCACTGTCTCCTGGATCCAGACCACTAAGACCCCAAATCTTTCTACTACCCAGGCCTCTCAAAGCGTTCACTGGTGGGGTTTCGGGAGGTCAAGGGGCCTGGTGTCTTTTGTCTTAGAATTTTAAAAGATCAACTTATTTTTTCATTCATCACATACAGTCGAACCACACGTTGAAAGGAAATTCACCATGTGAATTATCTCTTCTCTTTCCTCCCCTCTCTAACCCCCTTCTGTTAAGAGTCAGTGCTTCTCTGAAAGCTAATAGCGAGGCTGTTTACAGAAGGGCCGGCCCCCACCTGACACCACCACAGTATCCGGTTGCCCACTGTGGGATTACCTGATCCAGGCTCTTCCACAGAAGAAGGTGAAGCCTGATAAGACCACAAACAGCAGCTGGGGCGGCTCAGAGTGGCAGCGCTGGGCTGGGATGCGCATCGGGGCAGGAGACACAGCCGGGCTCCTGAAGCCCTGCTGGCTTGATCCCTCCCCCAGCCTCCTTTTCCTCAACTCCAGAATGAGGGGGTTGGACAAGGTGAATGGCAGAGCTTCTAAAGCACCCAGTGATATCGCAGGATTCTTTCAGGAACAGCTCACTTTGGAGCCTGTGCATTCTGGGTTCCTGATCATAACGCTACCTTCACCCACCTCCCGTCTCAAGTTCAGAGTATTTCTTCCCCAGTGCCCAGAGCTTCACAAGGCACCTCCCCTCGACCACATATGGTCCTGTATACCCAACCTTTCAAACCTNTCACTTTGGAGCCTGTGCATTCTGGGTTCCTGATCATAACGCTACCTTCACCCACCTCCCGTCTCAAGTTCAGAGTATTTCTTCCCCAGTGCCCAGAGCTTCACAAGGCACCTCCCCTCGACCACATATGGTCCTGTATACCCAACCTTTCAAACCTGGGAACCAAGCACTCACCATCCGCAGTGTGCACACCCCAGCTCCTATTGACCCACCAGGACTAGGCGGGGAGGAGGCCGCAGGGGAAGGCTGGAGGCGGGGCTCTGGAGTCCCGCCTTTGGCCCTAAGCTGGCTCACTCCATAGGCAGGACCAGGCCACCCAGAAACCCTGGGCACCTTCAGCTGCCAATAGTCAATCTCCAGAAAACATCAATATGGACAGCTGCCAAGACCCCCTAGTCCTTCAAACGCAAATGTTGAGTCATCTGCAGTCATGCAGATCATAACATTTATCAGGGGCCAACAGACTCCCTCTCTGCTTTCTGGAGCAGGCTAATGAAGCGAAGCCCTTAACGCAGTCCTGGGGTCACAGTAACTGAAACAAAAGATGTCCCTTTCTCCTTGGCTGCTTGTGTAACAGACGAACAAGCCTGACTCCATGCTGGATCTATTCCTCTAGCTCTAACCCTGTGCTCTGTGCTTAGTCAGCTGGTACTTACTGCACCTTTGTGAAAGAACATTGCCTAGAGCCTGAAATATACATGAAAACGTGTTCTCAAGGCTTTGATCTTCAAAAAGTTGCAGAACAGAAAATAACAATTGTCTTTTTGATGGTTTACAGGAACACTGTGACCAGACCTACTCTGACAGCTGCAAGAACAAAGAATACCTGCATCAAGAAATTTGCAAAAATCAGCCATGTCCCCTCCCCTTTCCATATAAAAGAAGCCTGAATTCTAACTCAGGTAACAAGATTCTTCGGGACACCAGTCCACTGCCTTCTTGGCCTAGTGGCTTTCTGAATAAAATCGGGAATTCCCCTGACACCCTCTCGATTTACTGGCCTGTTGTGCGAGGAGCAGTGCAAGTTAGGCAGCTTCCTTGCCCCATCCTCCAGCCCACACCACTGAAGCCACTTACCCACTGTCTCTTCTTCACCTCCCTCTGCCTTCCCTTCTTCTCCTGCCACTTTGAGACGCCTTGAAACCCACACTCTGTGCCTCAGTGACCTCACCTATGGCCAGTGCTTCACCCACCACCTTGGGACTGACTTCCATATTCTATGTGCTGCTCTGGACTCGAAGTTTCCACTTGAGAGTTCTATAGTTTATCTCTGTGACCAAAAGCTGACATCCACTAAAGTCAGTTTCTCTTCCAGAGTTCCCTTCCCCCATCTCAGTGAATGACAAAGCACGGAGCCCACTGTGCGAGCCAGAACCTGAGAACTGCGTTTTCTTCTTCATTCTCCCGCATCACCCACACAGAATCAGTCCGGAAGCTCTGTCCATCCTATGCGACGGGTTCAGGACCCGCCCTCTTCTCGCCTTCACTGCTGCTGTCCAGAGCAAAGCCCCTGCTATTTTGCACCTGGCCTCAGTAACTACAGATCTGAGGTTGGCTGGCTCCAGGCCCTCTTCTGCTCATTCTCCATGCCGGAGGCAGACCAACTGTTACACTCCCCACCCGGATCACACCCTTCCCTTGCTTTCAGATTATCACTGTAAACAAACTCTGCAGCCCACCACCAGGCCCTTCACAGTTCAGCGTCAGGCCACCATTCTTGCCTCACTCCCAGCATTTCAGCACCCTCCTTGGTCACTCAACGTGCAAGGACTATAACACGTCCTGTTAGGCCTCCGCACGGCAGCTCGTGTGGTTTCTCTTATCCAGAACGCCCTCCCCATGGCCAACCAGGTAAAGGCACAGCACGGGTGAACACTTTCTCCCCGGAGCCTTTTCTGAAGGTCCTGACAACTGACTGCTCCCTCGTCTCTGGTCAGGCTGCATGCATGCGTGCAAACACACACGTACCTTTGCACACTGCACAAGCAGATGGACTTCGTGTATCTAGTTATGTACACGTCTGTCTACACAATACGGGGGAGCAGTCTGAGGGTGGAGCTGCCATCTTTGTCCATTCCTGCAAATGCAGCATTTAACATAAATCCCGTCAATTACTAGGCATTAAATGTCTGGATGCAATGATCTCAATTTTACCCTTGGAACTCCACAGTGAGGCAGAGTTGGAACTACTTTGTAGCTCGTTCGACTTTAAAGAAAATACCTGAGCCTGGGGCTTAGGTGACCTTAGGTGGGTTCCGAGCTCCTCTGCACATTGGTAGGGTGACCTGACGCAAGCTCTGAGGACACTCTGGGCCTGGGTCTCCTCATCCATACACAAGAGGGAAGTGACAAATTTATGAGGTTGGTTGTCTCAGTTCTGCCATCCAAAGACTCTGAAGTACTGCACGACCGCCCCTCGAGGGTTCTGACATCCAGAAAGTTATGGGGACACGTGCCACTGCTGCTCCCCAGCTGGGTGTGTACAGCCTCACCCTCCGCTTCCCCAGGCCTCATTCTGCCTGTTCAAGGAGCTGCCTCTGGGCAGGAACTGATAAAAGTCTTACTAAAACAAGGTATCAGCACTGGGTGGGTTAATTCATGCCCGAAACAAGTAGAGACAGCATCATATTCCAAGCATTAAGGGTACACCTGCCCAGCCAAGCCCCACCCAGGGAATCTTCCCTACTCAGAATGAGCTGGCCTGAGGCAGAGGCAGGGCAGGAGGAAGAAAGGGGTCCTCAGGAAGACAAGAAACTAGGAGGCTGGAAAGCATGCTTTATCTTCTTTTCTTTGCTTCCGCTAATGCACGTTCCTTCAGAGTTCTAGTCCAGCCTCTCTTTCACTAAGTGAAAAAAGAAATTAAGGCCCAGAGATGGAACCAGCTAGTCCCAGGTCACTTCTGGGGAAGGCTGGTTAGGGACTGTGCTGGGTCTCAGGACTCCCAACTCCCACATGGCTATTTAGCTTGCATTGGACACGCCTGCAGAGGCTGGAACAGTGTGGGGCTCAGGAAAGGGGCCCATGGGTCCTCAAGTTGGCTCACTGGTCTGAAGAAGGCTGAAAGCAAAACTGCTCCTGAACAGAGCCTGGGAAATCATGTGGCTAGAGAGAGTACTAATCTCTCCTAAGTCCAGTGCTTTGCAAGCAGTTTCTAATTCAAATGTTTTCTTGAGGGTCACACTGCCCATTCTTGGCTGAGAAGCCATTCTGTACCTCTCCTCCCCACAGTCACAAGGTCCTCTCAATTCTGGATGATAAAAAGATAGCCTCGAAAATGACAGTTTAGCAGCCTGGTGTCATGGCACCTAAGGCCCCAGGAGCAATAGGGGATGCACTCTCACCCACCCTCGTCATCAACCACCAGGGAACTAGCCTGGTGCAAGGAGCTCTCACCTACGTGCCTCAGGCTCCAACTTCCTGCTCTGCTCCTTGGGATGACTGTCTCCCAGATGGCAGATTCAAAAAGTTCTGATCAGATGCTGAATGCAGAACAAGAGGACATCTCCATTACTGGGAAACTTGCCATTGTCAGGAATGTGAGGACTGGGAGACATCTTTTCGTCTCATCAGTATCCTGAGGCTTCTCCCACTCCCTGCCCTGCAAAACCCCTGGCCATTCTGCCCTCTGCCTGGGGGCCTCCTGGAGGCATCCTAGCCTCCAGTCTGGGCTCAGTTATACGAATGTAGATGGGAAGGCAAGCGCAATCCATAAAAGACACTGGGCTTCAGGACAAAAATCCTATTCTTACTCTTTGATTCTGAGAGTTCCCCTTGTCCCTCTGAACCTCAGTGCTACCTTAAAACAAGGGCACTTTCAGGAAGAAAATATGAGAAGAGCGATGAGGAATGAATTGCAAGGCAGCACTGTTCTCTTCTTTGCAGGGCTCAGCTTCACTCATTCTCCTACAAGGGNGACAGAGGATGAGATGGCTGGATGTCATCACTGACTCGATGGGCGTGAGTCTGAGTGAACTCCGGGAGTTGGTGATGGACAGGGAGGCCTGGCGTGCTGAGATTCATGGGGTCACAAAGAGTTGGACGCGACTGAGCGACTGAACTGAACTGAACTGAAGGTCCAGGTGAGCTTCGCTGGTCACCAGCATTCTGAATATTGTCACACATCACTGCTGGAAAAGTAACATTTTTCATGACTCCACAGAGGGTGACTGGAAGCTCTGAGTTTGGCGCTTTCTTAGACTTGGCCCTGTGTACTTTTTCCCTTGGCTAACTTTAATCTATATCTTTTCCCTATAATAAAATATAACGGCGAGCATAACTGCATTCAGTGAGTTCTACAGGTTCCCCAAGTGAACTATCAAACCTAAGTGTGGTTTCAAGAACCCTAAACTTGAAGGTGGTGTCAAAAGTCTTACTCCTTTGGACACATATATATGTATGGCTGAGTCCCTTACTGTCTACCTGAAACTATCACAACATTGTTAATCAGCTATACTTCAATATAAAATTTTTTTAATAAAACATAGATATTTAACAAAAATAAGTCTTGGTCCCTCAAACTCCTCACTGTCCTTGACAGTTTCAGGGGCATCTGGGTTATGCTGGCATAGTAAAACCAGCTAAGAACCTTTCTATTGATTCACTTGATTAAGTTATATTTTTCTAAATCATTGTCCATTTCAACTAAATTTTAAGATATATGTATTTAAAGTTGACCCCAGTCTGGGTGATCACAAAGAGTCGGACACGACTGAGTGACGTTCACTTCACTTCACTTCACTTCCTAATGAAATTCTAAAAGCACTCTGCTTTCCTCTAGTTAGATCCCATTTCTCAATCCAGTTATCAATTTCCTTCCTTATTTTTGCTGAATTAAAAAGAAAAGTAAGTTGCATCTGACAGGAGAAATGTGTGTTGTACCAGCACATGCCTTGGAAAGACTTAAGTAATGCAAAAGATTGTCCTTTTTTTCTAATCTACTGACAAGCTCTAGTAACCCAAAGAAATGAAGGAGAAAGCAGCTGCCTCACTGCTCAAATACTGATTTGTTCAAATGTTTCAATGCCTCATGATACAATAAAACCACAAAAATTTTCTCTAAAAACAGTTTTTATCAACTTTAGTAAAGTACAATTTTTAATTAAAGAATTGAGATAAAATTCACCAGTTTTAACTGTTGAAACCCACATATACAGTCGTCTACAGCCACCTGCATAATCGTCATATGGAACATTTCTGTGACCCACGATCAACAGTTCCTTCATGGCCCTTTGTGGTCAATCCCTTCCCCAGACTGCTAGCCTCAGGAGGTCACTGATCTGCTTTCTATCACTATAGTTTGTGTAGAATCTCATACAAATGGAATCATATAATACAGAGCATTTTATTTGGCTTCTTTCTCCTAGAATAATGCTTTTGAGCGTTTATTGCTGTGTACACTAGTACTTTGTGGCTTCCCTGGTGGCTCAGATGGTAAAGAATCTGCCCTCAATGCGGGAGACCCGGGTTTGAACCCTGGGTTGGAAAGATCCCCTGGAGAAGGGAATGGCAATCCACACCAATATTCTTGCCTGGAGAATAACATGGACAGAGAAGCCTGCCAGACTACAGTCTACGGGCCACAAGAGTTGGACACGACTGAGCAACTAGCACACACACACACCAGTACTTCATTCCTTCTTGTTGCTAAGAAATATTCCATTGTATATGTATGCCAGACTTTGTTTTTCCATCCACCAGTTGATGTATGTATTGGGGTTGTTTCTGGCTTTTTGTCAGCTATGAATAAAGCTTCTGGGAACATTTGTCTGCAACTTCTGGACATCTGTTATCATTTCTCTTGGATCAATGTCTAGGAGTGGTCATATGGTCAGTGTATGTTTAACTTTATAGGACAGTCTCAAACTGTTTTCTAAACTGCCTGTATGATTGTCATTCCTACCAGCAGTGTGTAAGAGTTCCAACTGCTCCACGTCCTCACCAAATTTGGTATTTTCAATCATCCCCTGTAGTTGCCATTAGACCCTTGAAGTCACTCCTCAGTGCTTTAGGGCTTACAGTCCAGTCTCTACCAAGACCCTGCAGCAGTCCGGGGACAGAGAGGGCTCAGGCCCTCCGTCATGTTGGGTAACCCCAGTTCCATCTCTTCCATTAGTCTTAGAATCTGGATCTGGCTTTTCTGGCCTCTCCTTCCTCCCAAGTATTGGCTTGTTTCTCCCAATGTAACTCTGCTTAACTGACGAGAAACAGAAAACTTCAACTCCTCACTCTGTTCCCAAGAGTTAGGCTCTTGTTATTCCCTGTTCCTGATGAACCGGAAGGACCAGCTGACATCAGCTGTGTGTTTGCCCCTATCTGTATCCCACTCTGGTCCTGTCTCGTTGACTCTTCATCTAGCTACATGTAGGTCTGTTTTGATACACTCCGAGGCTGTGTGTGCATAGCACAAGTTCTAGAAGGAAACCCCACAAAACCATAACAATGGTTCCACTCTGGGAAGGAAAAAGATTTACTTTTCAACATGTGGGCTCATGTTGGTATTTTTAAAGCAATATAATTAAAAGGAAAATAGCTACACAGCTTAAAAAAAAAAAAAAGTTTCCTCGTATTCCACATTTTGGGCATCCTTCTGCTCTACGAGCTTTCTTTAGCTCTTCCGAGCTCTGCTCATGTCTCATTGAATTATTACTATTTTAAAAAATCACCTACACTTTCTGGAGGCTAAAGAAGACACTCAGAAATCCCAGGCAAAAACAGTCCTGTGTAGCAAGACAGGCTGCTCAATATTCATTAGAGGTTCTCTGCGGAGACTCAATTTCTTCCTAAAAACATTTAGAAGGAAGAGCATCCCATAGAGTCTAGACTGGCTTAACACTGTCTAATTTTTGTCTCTTTTCTTATGTCTCATTCAGTAGAGCCCATGTCCCAGAAAGAACAGTGGTTGAGACGATAAAAAGCATTGTCTCCCAAACCACAGATAACCAGTGTTAGACAATAGCAGGCTGCCACCAGCCAGTCCTTCTGGGAGAAGATGAAGGCTTCCTCCCCGCCCGCAGTCACCTTGCCTTATGTTCCCCTGCTGATATCTCAAAGTGGCACCAGCTTCCCCTCACTGGCACACTGCCAAGACACCCAGGGACCTGGCTGGAGCCCGTGCTGTTTCTGCCTCCCAGGAATGTTAATGGGCATCAGGTCAGCGACTGGGATGGCCAGGGCTGCTGCGGGAAAGAGCCAAGAGGTGAGTATTCCTCACATGCTTCTCAGCCTTACCACAGGAAGCCTCCCCTCTAAGCAGGGAAGCTCTCCTCTTTGCTGATTGAATGCCTCCTCCCTGCAAATGGCCATTAAAGCAATGCTGGTGGCACCCATGAATCAGTGCCCTCTCCACCTTGGTTCTGGGCACACAGCTGCACGGTGTAAGCTGTGCCTTCTCCCTGGTCAGACACTGTGGGCAGCCAGGAAGACCAGGCATGGGGCTGGACCCACCCAACAGGGACACGGCAGCCCTCTTCTGGGGCTCTCATACTTCATCAGGAAGGCTTCTCAAGTTAGCCTCAGCCTCAACCGTCTGCTATTCAGCCATCCTGCCATTTGTATGCGTTTCTGAACATCAAGATATCTTTGCGCGTGCTGTTTTTCCCCGGTCTAAACTGCCCTTCCTTATGCTTTTCTGCCTGTGAAACTCCTCCTTGTTCTTCAACACCCAGGTCAGTTGTCATCTGTGCAGGGCTTTCCTTGCACTCTACCTGAGTTTATTTCACTCTTTGGGGCTCCTGAGGATTGTTTTTATTTCTGGTCCCTTTCTCTGCCTCCGCCACTGGAGTAGGACCTCGAGGGTAGAGACTGTGTTCCTCACACTCCCAGACAAGGACTTGGCAACTGTTATTAAGAAGAATGGCTTGGTTCTCCCCCTACTATCCTGAGTTAGGCATTCACGTCGTGGAAACGAACCCAGAGAGGAAAGTTTCAATGGATCAGCCAGGTTTCACTACAGTTTTCTCCAAAAAGGATTCTGTGATTAGTGATTTAGGTTACTTCTGCACACCAACCAGCAGACACAACTTTACTGAAATGTTAAGCATCTGACAAACACCTACCACCCCACTGAGTCAGTGTGCTGAAGTCAGAAGTTCCAAGATTTAGTAACATGCCTGCCAGCTTGATCATTGGCCAGACCTTTCAACTACGCTACTTAGGAGAGCAAAAGCCAACCTTTCTTCCAAAGGATGCTGTACCGCTCCTAAATGTTTTTCCCTGGGGATGTAGTATACGTGACTGAATTTGAAGAATGTTTTTTCTGAACACCTGGAATGTAATCTTCCATATTTTCCAACAAGTAAATGCATAGCTTCATCTAACAAATGATTTATATTAATAGATACTCATCTTTGCTGAAAGGGTTTCCTAGATAATATTGTGCCTAAAGTTCATAATGATTCCAGGATTTCCTCTGCAAGCCCCCAATTTAGAACTGTTCTAGGGGTACACTTGAAGGCTATTCAGTACAATTTAAGGCTGTTCTGTACCTTCTGGTGGGTGCACCTTTGGGACTCTATTGAATACCAAAATCTTAGCTTTGAGTGTCCAAACTTCCCAAATTAATGTCACCCAGCAGTCTCTGAAATGTTCATTTCAGTTAGTTCACTCCTCAAAAGGCTCCATGTTTATTTATTTGTTCATTTAAAGAAAGTACTAATAAAACATGCAACCAAGTTGATTGTATCTTAAACCCAAGAGTCAAGCTGGATCTTTGATACTAAGCAGGGTCCCGTGTGGTTCCTGGGCACAGACTTTTTATGTTCCCCATTTCTTTGATTACAAGAAATAGCCTTCATTCAGACTCCATGGCCTTCCCTGAGGTCCAACGTTCAGATTCAAGCAGGAGGAAAAATAGTGCAGTCTCGGGCAAGGTCCTGGTTCTATATCAAGGGATGTGCTGTGCTTAGTTGCTCAGTCGCGTCCGACACTTTGCAATCCCACGGACTGTAGCCCACTAGGCTCCTCTGTCCATGGGGATCCTCCAGGCAAGAATACTGGAGTGGGTTGTCATGCCCTCCTCCAGGAAATCTTCCCAACCCAGGGATGAAACCCAGGTCTTCTGCATTGCAGGAGGATTCTTTACTGTCTGAGCCACCACGGAAGCCCATCAAGGGATACCCTCGGTAATATCTTTGAACTATTTTGTAAATACTGAAGCCCCTTCTGCGTAGAAGTTAAGATCAATGATGGCATGCTGCCCCACAAGCATACTTTAACCCTAATCCTAACTCCAGACCAGTTGGAACCTGAAGGTTGATGATGCTGACTCCTACATACTTCACCACCAACCCATCAGAAGAATGTCCGCAAATTGATCACACCCTCTGAATCATAAAACTTCTTACTAGCCTCTCTAAGTTGGGACACATAGTTTTTTGAGGCAGAATCCCACTATGTCCCCCTTTGTCTGGCAAAGTAATAAAGCTATCTTTTTCTACTTCACTCAAAACTGTCTCCAAGGTTTGATTCAGCACTGATATACAGAGAACGTGAGCTTTCGGCATCATCTTGAAAAGATATTTGCATACCTATGTTCATAACAGCATTATTTACAATAACCAAGAGGTGGATGCCACCAAATATCTATCAGCTGGTGACTGGATAAACAAAATGTGGCATATATATGCAATGGAATATTCTTCATCCTTAAAAGGCAGGAAATCTTGTCATATGCTACAACACGGATGAACTCAGAGGACATCATACTAAATAAAGTAAGCCAGCCACAAAAGAAGATAAATTTTGTATAATTCCACTTACATGATGTATCTAGAGTTGTCTAATTCACAGAAAGACAAAGTGGCTTGGTGGTTTAATGGAGTTAACAGATCTGGAGATATGTCGTGCAACAATGTAAATATACTTTACACTTACTGAACCGTGTACTTGAAAATGATGAAGGCAGTAAACTTTATGTTGCCCATTTTTTTAAACCACAAAGCAACAATAACAATAAAACAAAGCAAAGGTTGTTCAGGATCACTAGGTTTGTCCTTCTATTTTACAAATGGCCCAAAGATTTGCCCAAGGTCACCATCCACATTCAGGGTGACCTGACTCACGGCTGGATGCTTTTCTTATTCGAGCAACCTGCCTCTCCATCAGCTCTGGTGAGTTTCACCTCCTCCTTCATTGGGGAAAGGAGGAGCCCAAGTCAGTGGTGGTCCCAAGCAGAGTCAGGGCAGGAGGAGAGGCCCTTCAATGCACTAAATTCTCATCAGTTCCACTCTCTTCTCTTCATCACCCTCCTGGGTAGCTCATTTTTACTGGGCACCAATATATATATACCCATGGAAACAAGTTGAGTGGTCTTTGGCTTCTAAAGATAACAGAAGCCTAGACTGTTCCTAAGGAATGGCACTATACCTGGAAGATGTTCCCTGTGCCCTGGATCTGGAGCCACACTCCCAGCAGATGCTACCTTATCTCAAATCAGAGTTCTTCTGCTCCCCAGGTTGGGTTGAGTGTTGGCTTGGGCCTGCATATACCTCTCTGCTCAGGCTTAAGGAGATTCCACTACAACCTTGGATATTTCCAAAGTGTTCTCACTCCAGAACTTGAGCTTCTCTAAATGCAATATTCTTTGTTAAGTATTCAAGGCCCTGTCTTCTTCTTCTTCTTCTTCTTCAATCGCTCAGTCATGTCTGACTCTTTGCAACCCCTTGGATTGCAGCATGCCAGGCTCCCATGTGCTTCACTATCTCCTGGAGCTTGCTCAAATTTATGTCCAATTGAGTCAGTGATGCCATCCAACCATTTCATCCTCTGTCATCCCTTTCTCCTCCTGCCTTCTGTCTTTTTCAGCATCGGGGTCTTTTCTAATGAGTCGGCTCTTTGCATCAAGTAGCCATAGTACTAGAGATTCAGCTTCAGCATCAGTCCTTCCAATGATTATTCAGGGTTGATTTCCTTTAAGATTGACTGGCTTGATCTCCTTGCTGTCCAAGGGACTCTCAAAAGTTTTCTCCAGCACCACAGTTCAAAAGCATCAGTTCTTTGGCACTCAGCCTTTTTGATGGTCCAGCTCTCACAACTGTAACATGACTACGGGAAAAACCATAGCTTTGAGTAGACAGACCTTTGTTGGCAAAGTAATGTCTCTGCTTTTTAATATGCTGTCTAGGTTGGTCATAGCTTTTCTTCCAAAGAGCAAGCATCTTTTAATTTCATGGCTGCAGTCACCATCCGCAGTGATTTTGGAGCCCCAAAACATAAAGTCTGCCACTGTTTCCATTGTTTCTCCATCTATTTGCCAAGAAGTGATGGGACCGAATGTCGTGATCTTCATTTTTTGAATGTTGAGTTTTAAGCCAGTTTTTTCACTCTTCTCTTTCACCTTCATCAAGAGGCTTCTTAGTTCCTCTTCACGTTCTGCCATAAAGTTGATGTCTTCTGCATATCTGAGGTTATTGATATTTCTCCCAGCAATCTTGATTCAAGGTTGTGATACATCCAGCCTGGCATTTTGCATAATGTACTCTGCATACAAGTTAAATAAACAGGGTGACAATATACAGCCTTGACGTACTCCTTTCCCAATTTTGAACCAGTCTATTGTTCCATGTTCAGTTCTAAGTGTTGCTTGTTGACCTGCATATAGGTTTCTCAGGAGGCAGGTAAGGTGGTCTGGTATTCAGAAGCAAGAAGAAGTGGGAAGAATACACAGAACTATACAAAAATGGTCTTAATGACCAGAATAACCACGGTGGTGTGGTCACTCACTTAGAGACAGACATCCTGGAGTGTGAAGTCAAGTGGGCCTTAGGAAGCATTACTACAAACAAAACTAGTACATATAATGGAATTCCAACTGAGCTATTTAAAATCCTAAAAGATGATGCTGTTAAAGTGGAGCTCTCGAAGTGTCAGCAAATTGGGAAAGCTCAGCAGTGGCCAGAGGACTGGAAGAGGTCAGTTTTCATTCCAATTTCAAAGAAGGGGAGTGTTAAAGAATGCTCAAACTACTGGACAATTGCACTCATTTCACATGCTAGTAAGGTTATGCTCAAAATCCTTCATGCTAGACTTCAGCAGTAAGTGAACTGAGAACTTTCAGAACTTCCAGATGTCCAAGCTGGGTTTCGAAAAGGCAGAGGAAGCAGAGGTCAAATTGCCAACATCTGCTGGATCATAGAGAAAGCAGGGGAATTCCAGAAAAACATCTACTTCTGCTTCATTGACTACACGAAAATCTTTGACTGTGTGGATCACAACAAACTTTGGAAAATTCTCAAAGAGATGGGAATACCAGATCACCTTACCTGTCTCCTGAGAAACCTGTATGTGGGTCAGGTAGCAACAGTTAGACCCTTACACAGAATAACTGACTGATTCAAAGTTGGGAGAGGAGTATGACAAAGTTGTATTGTCACCAGGTTTATTTAATTTCTATGCAGAGCACATCATACAAAATGTTGGGCTGGATGAATAATAAGCAGAAATCAAGACTGCCAGGAGAAATATCAATAATCTCAGATATTAAGGTCATACCACTCTAATGGCAGAAAGTGAAGAGGAACTAAAGAGCCTGTTGACAAGGGTGAAAGAGGGGAGTAAAAATGTCAGCTTAAAATTCAACATCCCCAAAACGAAGATCATGGCATCTGGTCCCATCACTTCATGGCAAATAGAAGGGGAAAATGTGGAAGCAGTGACAGGTTTTATTTCCTTGGGTTCCAGGATCACTGTGGAGGGTGACTGCAGCCATGAAAGTAAAAGACACTTGCTCCTTGGAAGGAAAGCTGTGACCAGCCTAGACAGCATATTAAAAAGCCAAGACATCACTTTGCCAACAAAGGTCCATATAGTCGAAGCTATGGTTTTTCCAGTAGTCATGTATGGATGTGAGAGTTGGATCAAACAGAAGGCTGAGCACTAAAGAATTGATGCTTTTGAACTGTGGTGTTGGAGATGACTTTTGGGAGTCCCTTGGATAGCAAGGAGATCAAATCAGTCAATCCTAAAGGTAGTCAGCCCTGAATATTCATTGGAAGGACCGATGCTGAAGCTGAAGCTCCAAAACTTTGGCCACCTGATCCGAAGAGCCCGCTAATTGGGAAAGACCCCGTTGCTGGGAAAGACTGAAGGCTGGAGGAGGAGGGGGTGACAGAGGATAAGATGGTTAGATAGCATCACCATCTCAATGGACATGAGTTTGAACAAGCTCCGGGAGATAGAGAAGGACAGGGAAGCCTTGTGTTCTGCAGTCCATGGGGTGACAAAGTCAGATACGACCTAGTGACTGAACAAGATCATTGGAAGCTGACACTACATAGTGACTTGAGCTTAAACTTAGGGTCAGGATTAAATTCTAGTTTAATAGGCTTTATCTCTGTAGCCTTGCTTCCCAGGTGGCTCAGTGGTAAAGAATCCACCTGCCAATGCAGAAGATGCTGGTTCGATCCCTGGGTCAAGAAGCTCTCCTGGAGAAGGAAATGGCAACCCACTGCACTATTTTTGCCTGAGAAATCCCCTGGATAGAGGAACCTGATGGGCTACAGTCCATGGAGTCACAAAAGAGCCAGACAGGACTTAGCAATTGAGCAACAACTGTAGTCTTAGATAGTCACTTATCTCACTCAGCCTTGCGTAAAGAAAAACAAAGATAACAGACTCTAGTGTTGAAAATGTGATGAGATAATGCGTGACAGATCTTAGCCTAAAACCCAGTACAGTGTAAGCAGTCTTTGGAGCACTTTGAAATAGGACTTTTTTTTCAATAATACGGGTGTCGTCTGCTTTATCAGAGTCTGATCATTTACTAGACGTAAACCGCACACACAGTCTATGCATTCCAGCCTCTGACTCTGTCTTACTTCTCTCTCCTCCCTCTCCTCTCCCTTCGGCAAATCCCACCGAGGCCCAGCTCGAAGCCATCTCCTTCTTGAAAATTTCATCCATGCTCTCAGCAGGAATGTATCTTTGCTAGAGGTTGATTTATGAGGCCTGGGCTGCTATAAAGACAGTATTACAGCTGGGGCTGGCTGAATGTGTCCTCAGGTGACCATGGAATGCAGGAGGCTCTAGGACTTGAGAGAGGGGCTTAGTCTTTCTCTGGCACTTTGGAAACTTCTCTGAGCAGATCCCTGTTTTTTCTCTTCATGAGGAATTCTTGAGGAATCATGAGACCTCAAGGGGGGCACCTATATGACCTAGTTTGTCAGCTACTGCAAGGCTTGGAGAAGAAGGAAGCTTTCTCAAGGATATTGCCTGGGTGTTCCTACTAGGCTGCCAGCCGTGTTTCCTAGTAAAAGCAACCCTGGATTGCACCAGGATTGCACCATCTTGGGTCCATAGGCCTGGTCGTTGCCCCTGCCTCCCCAACTTGTGTTCAGATCCAAAGGTCTAGGCTAATTCTCCTTTCCTACACGCACAGCAACTTCTGCCTTGGATTCTCTTATACCTTGTGGTTCCCCTCTTGGGATATGATTCCAGTCTTGTGTGATTATTGTTTGGTCTATAATTTGCTCCTCCGCTGGATTAGAAACTCATTCAGTGCAAAGATTATACTAGATTGATTTCTCTGTTCTGTGCAGAGCCAAGCATGGTACCTAGCTATGGTTAATTGTTATAATAGTGAAACTAACAACTACCAATTACCATGTTGCATGGTCTGTCTGGCCCAGTCCTAAGTGCTTTACATACATTATCTCAGGTAATTCTCATGTCTGTTCTGTAAGGAAAACTTTGCTACCCTCCACTTAAAGATGAGCCCTGGAGGCTTAGAGAGGATAAGTGACTTGGCCAAGGTCATAGAGCAAAGAAAAGATAGAGCTGGGGTTTTAATTCATCTCTACTTGACTGGATAGATGCATGAATGGTCAAGCAAACCACACATACAAACACATCATCTCCTTTGCAAAAATTTCACCTCACACCTGAAACCAGTCACACAAACCTTAGAACACTTGACTCTTCTTAGACAACTTGACCTAGCATCATGATGTGGACTGCTTGTTTGGAGGCTCCATTGGTTCAGACCCAGATTGGAGCTGGCCATATTTATAAGATCCTGAACTATACAAGGTGATCTGAATGGTGGCTTCTCTCCTTCCTCTAGCTTCATCTTCATCATTGGCTCAGGTTGCTCTTTAAGCTCCAGGAGGGCAGGGACTTTGTCTCTCCCAGAGCCATGCTTGAACCTGACAGGCGCTCAATAAATTACCATTATTATGTTCAATCTGATCCTTGGTGTGCTTGTATCTTCCTGGCATCATTAGCAAGAACTATGGAGGCTCTGCACAAAATTCAGGGCTAAATAAATCTCCATAGAAACAAACACAAAAAGGAAATATTTGTTCAGTGCATAGAAAGATCCATCTGATTAAGCTTGGCTTTATGTATAAGCATATAGGCAGAGTACATCATGTGAAATGCCAGGCTGGATGAAGCACAAGCCGGTATCAAGACTACTGGGAGAAACACCAATAATCTCAGATATGCAGATGACATCACCTTTATGGCAGAAAGAGAAGAACTAAAGAGCCTTTTGATAAAAGCGAAAGAAGAAAGTGAAAAAGTTGGCTTAAAACTCAACATTCAGAAAACTAAGACCATGGCATCTAGTCCCATCACTTCATGGCAAATAGATGAGGAAGCAATGGAAATAGTGACAGACTTTATTTTCTTGGGCTTCAAAATCACTGCAGATGGTGACTGCAGCCATGAAATTAAAACACTTGCTCCTTGGAAGAAAAGCTATGATAAATCTAGACAGCATATTAAAAAGCAGAGAGATCAATTTGCCAACAAAGGTCCATATAGTCAAAGTTATGGGTTTTTCAGTAGTCATGTACAGATGTGAGAGCTGGATGATAAAGAAAGCTGAGCGCCTAAGAATTGGTGCTTTTGAACTGTAGTGTTGGAGAAGACTCTTGGGCATCCCTTAGATGGCAAGGAGCTCAAAGCAGTCAATTCTAAAGGAAATCAATCCTGAATATTCATTGGAAGGACTGATGATGAAGCTGAAACTCCAATACTTTGGTCACCTGATGTGAAGATCTGACTCATTAGGAAAGAGCCTGATGCTGGGGAAGACTGAAGGCAGGAGAAGGGGTTGACAGAGGATGAGCTGGTTGGATGGTATTGCCGACTCAATGGACATGATGAGTTTGAGCAAGCTCTGGAGAAGGTGAAGGACAGGGAAGCCTAGCATGCTGCAATCCNTCTGACTCATTAGGAAAGAGCCTGATGCTGGGGAAGACTGAAGGCAGGAGAAGGGGTTGACAGAGGATGAGCTGGTTGGATGGTATTGCCGACTCAATGGACATGATGAGTTTGAGCAAGCTCTGGAGAAGGTGAAGGACAGGGAAGCCTAGCATGCTGCAATCCATGAAGCTGCAGAGTCGGACCTGACTGAGCGACTGAGCAACTATGTATCAGCTGACCCATGATCATAATTCTTCTGAAATTAACAGCCAGCCACTTCAGATGAGCTTTTGTGAAGTGCTGGTGACACCATGTGGCTGTGAGATGAAGCACAGTCTGGGCTTTTGTCAAAGTAGAAAAGAAATTGTGGAGGCGGTGGGGAGGTGGGGGAAACCAACAGTAACACAACGGCAAGTTTAGAATTACGTGGTTCTAGCACTACCACAACCATAGTGATAACACCACCACCACCAACTGATGTTATTGAGGATTTCCTGTGTTCCAGGCAAATTACTCTAAGAGCTCATTTAAGAGTCACAGGGGATACGGAGTCACAGGTGGATGTTCACAAGTGGAAAAACCAGAGGCTGTCTTTTTTTTTTTTTTAATGCATTTCATTGAATTATAGTTGATTTACAATGTTGTGTTAGTTTCTGGTGTACAGAAAAGTGATTTGGTTATCAGTTCAGTTCAGTCGCTCAGTCGTGTCCGACTCTTTGCCACCCCATGAATCGCAGCACGCCAGGCCTCCCTGTCCATCACCAACTCCCAGAGTTCACTCAGACTCGTGTCCATCGAGTCAGTGATGCCATCCAGCCATCTCATTCTCGGTCGTCCCCTTCTCCTCCTGCCCCCAACCCCTCCCAGCATCAGAGTCTTTTCCAGTGAGTCAACTCTTCGCATGAGGTGGCCAAAGTCCTGGACCTTCAGCTTCAGTATCATTCCTTCCAAAGAAATCTCAGGGACGATCTCCTTCAGAATGGACTGGTTAGATCACCTTGTAGTCCAAGGGACTCTCAAGAGTCTTCTCCAACACCACAGTTCAAAAGCATCAATTCTTCGGCGCTCAGCCTTCTTCACAGTCCAACTCTCACATCCATACATGGCCACAGAAGAAACCATAGCCTTGACTAGAC
>SJYA01003052.1:246497-352141 GCA_006410615.1 Neotragus moschatus
AGTCAACTCTTCGCATGAGGTGGCCAAAGTCCTGGACCTTCAGCTTCAGTATCATTCCTTCCAAAGAAATCTCAGGGACGATCTCCTTCAGAATGGACTGGTTAGATCACCTTGTAGTCCAAGGGACTCTCAAGAGTCTTCTCCAACACCACAGTTCAAAAGCATCAATTCTTCGGCGCTCAGCCTTCTTCACAGTCCAACTCTCACATCCATACATGGCCACAGAAGAAACCATAGCCTTGACTAGACAGACCTTAGTCGGCAAAGTAATGTCTCTGCTTTTGAATATGCTATCTAGATTGATCATGACTTTTCTTCCAAGGAGTAAGCTTCTTTTAATTTCATGGCTGCAATCACCTTCTGCAGTGATTTTGGAGCCCCCCAAAAGAAAGTCTGACACTGTTTCTACTGTTTCCCCATCTATTTCCCATGAAGGGATGGGACCGGATGCCATGATCTTCGTTTTCTGAATGTTGAGCTTTAAGCCAACTTTTTCACTTTCCACGTTCACTTTCATCAAGAGGCTTTTTAGTTTGGTTATATATATATATGTATATACATCTATTTATCCTTTTCCTCTTCTTTCCCATTATGGTCTATTACAGGCTACAGGGTATAGTTGCCTGCTATGCAGTAGGACTTTGTTCTTTATCCACCCTATATGCATTGGTTTGCGTTTGCTAACACCCAAATCCCAAGCCATCCCTCCCCCAGTGCTTCTCTCTCTTGCAACCACAAGCCTGTTCTCTATGTCTGTGAGTCTGTTTCTGCCTCATAGATGTGTTTATTTGCGCCATATTTTAGATTCCACATATAAGTGATATGATATTTGTCTTTGTCTGACTTACTTCACTTAGTATTATAATCTTCTCTAGTTCCATCCATGTTGCTGGCAAATAGCATTGTTTTATTCTTTCTTATGACCGAGTAGTATTTCATTATCTATGGATATATATTGACATATATACCGCATCGGCTTTATCTATTCATCTGTGGATGGACAGTTAGGGGGCTTCCGTGGCTTGATTATTGTAAATAGTGCTGCTGTGAACGTTGGGGTGTCTATATCTTTTCAGATTAGAGTTTTCTCTGTATATATGCCCAGAAATGGGATTTCTGCATCATATGGCAACTCCATCGTTACTTTTCCTTAAGGAACCCCCATACTGTTTTCCATAGTGGCTGCACCAATTTACTTTCCCACCAACTGTGTAGAAGAGTTCCCTTTTCTCCATACCCTCTCCAGCATTTGTTATCTGTACACCTTCTAATAAAAGCCATTTTGACCAATGTGAGGTGATACCTCATTATCATTTTGATTTGCATTTCTCTAATAATTAGCAATGTTGAGCATTTCTCATGTGCCTAGTGGCCATCTTCGTATCTTCTTTGGAGAAATGTCGATTTCGCAGAGACTGACTTTTTGAATGTGAGACTCTGAAGGACTATGCCTGGTAGGAAAGAGTGAGAAGCACTTAGCTAATCATGGTTATATTAGTGATCTTTATGCTAGCCACGAGCAAAGAATAATAGCAGCTGCAAAGGTCATAACAATAATGATAATCTGAAGGGCAGCATTATGCAAGAGAGCAGTTTCAGTGGGTTCTCCTTGAATTCCGGTGGAGCAATAGATTCCTTAAAATTGTGTTTAGAGAGACAGGTGAGCAGCTAAGGGAAGTTGTGGCAGTGTCTCACATCTCTCTCCGCAAGCCTCACTTTCCCACCAAATTGCAGGTACAGAAGCTGAAACCAAAAGTGTGAAGATGTGCTGAGCCCCTGATAAGTACCAAACAGATTCAAGACACCAGGGAGAAAGAAAAATCCCAGGTAGTGTGACATTTAATACATTGCCTCAGCCTAGCAGAGAAATGCAAAACCATGACTAGCAGGCCCTAGCAACCTCAACAAACAGAGGTCAGTTTTCCACTAGAGAGAGGACTGGTGGAGCAAGTAACTAGATCTCACTCCATTACTGGCCCATCTGGAGGCTGATCTAGAAGAATTCTGTGGCAACACAAAGACTGGGAAGAAGCATCCCATCTCACAGAGAAAGATCATGTTTAAGTGTACAGTTCATACTTTTAAAAGCTGAGCTGCTCAGGCTCATATTGATAAATTTTACTTTAAAAAAGGTAACATTTATTTCTCCAGTGGTGAGAAGAGCTTTATTTCATTTTAATTTTATAAAAGGTCGATGATCATTATAAAGAAGCTTAAGTGCAGAAAAGTAATACAAAATCTAAGTTCAGCAGTCTTCCTGCCATGCGACCGCCATTCTATGGATTTCTCTATGCATAGACATACACGCATAGTCTAAGAAAATACACTTATTGTGTTAACACATATCTTCCTACATTATTGCTTTTCAGTTCAGTTCAGTCGCTCAGTCGTGTCCGACTCTTTGCAACCCCATCAATTGCAGCACGCCAGGCCTCCCTGTCCATCACCAACTCCCGGAGTTCACTCAAACTCACGTCCATCAACTCGGTGATGCCATCCAGCCATCTCATCCTCTGCTGTCCCCTTTTCCTCCTGCCCCCAATCCCTCCCAGCATCAGAGTCTTTTCCAATGAGTCAACTCTTCGCATGAGGTGGCCAAAGTACTGGAGTTTCAGCTTTAGCATCATTTCTTCCAAAGAAAACCCAGGACTGATCTCCTTCAGAATGGACTGGTTGGATCTCCATTGCTTTTAATGGCTGTCTAATAATCATAGTCATAAGCTGGAATCAAGATTGCTGGGAGAAATATCAATAACCTCAGATATGCAGATGATACCACCCTTATGGGAGAAGATGAAGAGGAACTAAAGAGCCTCTTGATGAAAGTGAAAGAGGAGAGTGAAAAAGTTGGCTTAAAACTCAACACTCAGAAAACTAAGACCATGGCATCCGGTCCCATCACTTTATGGCAAATAGATGAGGAAACAATGGAAACAGTGACAGACTTTATGCTTTGGGGCTTCAAAATCACTGCAAATGGTGACTGCAGCCATGAAATTAAGACACTTGTTTCTTGGAAGAAAAGCTATGACAAATCTAGACAGCATATTAAAAAGCAGAGACGTTACTTTGCCAACAAAGGTCTATCTAGTCAAAGCTATGGTTTTTCCAGTAGTCATGTATGGACGTGAGAGTTGGACTATAAAGAAGGCTGAACACCAAAGAATTGATGCTTTTGAACTGTGGTGTTGGAAAAGACTCTTGAGAGTTCCTTAGACTGTAAGGAGATCCAACCAGTCCATTCTAAAGGAAATCAGTCTTGAATATTCATTGGAAGGACTGATGCTGAAGCTGAAACTCCAGTACTTTGACCACCTGATGTGAAGAACTGACTCATTGGAAAAGACCCTGATGCTGGGAAAGATTGAAGGTGGGAGGAGAAGGGGACAACAGAGGATGAGATGGTTTGATGACATCACCTACTTGATGGATATGAGTCTGAGTAGGCTCCGGGAGTTGGTGATTGACAGGGAAGCCTGGCGTGCTGCAGTCCACGGGGTTGCAAAGAGTTGGACTCAACTGAGCAACTGAACTGAACTGAACTGAACTGAATAGTCATAGGGGATTTCCCTGATGCCTCAACAGTAAAGAATCCACCTGCAATTCAGGAGCCACAGGAGACACGGATTCAGTCCCTGGGTCAGGAAGATTCCCTGAAGGAAGGCATGCAAACCATTCCAGTGTTCTTGCCTGGAGCTGGGAAGCTACATTCCATAGGGTTGCAGAGACATGACTGAAGTGGCTGAGCACACACGTGCAGCAGTAGTCATAGGGGGATGTTTTCACAGTGAACTCCAGAAATGTCTTTTGTCCTGGCTATCTATCTATCTCTGAAGTATTCGAGAAACTAAATACTAAATCAAAGTGCCCTTTTTGTAGCCGGCTCTTAAAATTGTTGTCAGCCTATGCGTGTGTGTTACTGCTTTTGTACTCTCAAGTTCTTTGAGAAATGTCCAACTCTGTGTTTTAAGGAAAGGTTAGATGCTAAGCAGGTTGGAACGTGGGACAGAGTAACACAAGATTTTGGAATTCATTTGGCCACTTAATAAATGGAAAGGTAGGCATACGGCACTTGAAATCAAGTTCAGAAACCTGGAGCTGCTCCTCTGCCCACCTGCGTGTGTCTCTCTGATGCCACCTTTTGGGGGTGTTGAGCTGTCAAGGTTGCATCCTGCCCCCTGGAGTCTTGTCTGTCTTTTCCTTTTCCTCTTCCCTTGGGTTCTTGAAGGGTACTACTAAAGCAGGAGGAAGAAATACTAAAAGGGAGAGAAACCTTCTTTTTAGTCATGTAGAGTCTGAGTCTAATAAAATAGTTTTTAATAAGGAGAAGAAATCCACCCCTTTTTACAGCATCCTTCCAAACCCCTCTTCTTTTTCCCACGTCTCTCTCTCTCTCTCCCCACACCTCGCCCCCCCACCCCCACACACAAACACACATTCACGCATACATACCAAAATCACATCATTAGCTGGGGCACACTCTCCCTTTGCTGACGTTCTGATTGCTCCGAGTTTTTCATTTTTATGAACTTACTTTGACGAACAACTCTGTGTGTATATCTTTATATAGCTTGATAAATTAAAAGGCTCTTTCTTACTTTGTTGAGGGCAGAGAGGCTGCTATTAGAAGCTGGAAGAGCTATTCCCAAAGAGAATTCTTCCAGACTGAGGACAACAATAACCTGCTTTCATGACTAGGTGAAAACAGGATCACACAAAGTGGCAAAAGGTTCACTCCTGCCAGAATGCCCATAGCCCAGGGCTCTGCCTCTGGGGGCATGGTGCCCCTTTAGCCCTTTGAGGGTAAGCAATGTGGCAGCAGTGGCCACGGGACCGGGAGACAGCAGCACCTGCTTGGCGGCCGAAACCTTCCAAACACTCCTCAGAGAGCAGAGGCCCGGGCAGCAAGAGCGCTGAGCAGGAGACACATTCATGCTACTGTGTGAGAGCACTCACGGTGGATCCACTAGGGATGACAGAAATAACCTAGGGAAGAATCTGAATAGGTGGAATTGTTGTTCGGTTGCTAAGTCATGTCCAACTCTTTGCAACCCCATGGACTGCAGCGTGTCCCTGTCCTTTACTATCTCCTGAAGTTTGCTCAAACTCGTGTCCATTGAGTCAATCATACTACCTAACTATCTCATCCTCTGCCACCCCCTTCTCTTCTTGTCCTCAATCTTTCCCAGCATCAGGGTGTTTTCCAGTGAGTTGGCTCTTTGCATCGGGTGGTCAAAGTACTGGAGCTTCAGCTTCAACATCAGTCCTTCCAGTGAATATTCAGGGTTGGTTTCCTTTAGAATTGACTTGTTCGCTCTCTTTACTGTCCACCGCTGAAATAAAATATGCATAATCACTTTTAATGTAATAGTTTTCAGAAGCCTGTGTTTAGCTGCAGAAACAAGGCCCATAGCTATTGTTTAATGTATATACTGCCTCTTGGAAACCCCAAAACAACTTTACATAGTGAAGCATCTTAGTATTTTAATCTTAGGGAGAGCAGGCATGTGGGGCATGGAGCAGTTAAGTAACCTGTTCATAGCTAAACAGCTAGTAAGTGCCAGGGTGTGGATTTGCAACTAGTCTTGTGGAGGTCAAAATTCTTGCTCTTATCTTTAGGCTATACTGCTTGCTTTCCAGTTAAACAGCAATTCACTTGAGGTGAAAATCAAGTAGAAATTGATCAATTTTATCATCAATTCTTTTTTTTTTTGGTTTGTTTTATCTTTATTATTCATTGGGTGAAGGGGCTATAGTCTTCTCATTTATACATTAGGTACCCATATAGTCATTTGCTTTTTCTTCTGGAGTTTCTGAAATATTTGATGCATCTTTAGACTTGATATTTTATTATCTTTTTAGTTAATAATCTCTTAAGAAATAGCTTTTTAGATAATTTCACCATCATCTTTCATCTCTAAGGAATAACACTGAACCATAGTGGGAAAGTTACAGTTATCCATGAAATAACCACTTTCAAGAAGAAATATGACTCAGATTGGTGGCTATCAGGAGCAATTCAGTTCTGGGCTGGCATCTATGGGGTCGCACAGAGTCGTACATGACTGAAGTGACTTAGCAGCATCATCTTTGTTAACTTTAGTCTGGAGTTATTGTTCATGAAGACTTCTGAAAATATTCTTTAATTTTTTTAGCCGAGTAGCATGTGGGATCCTAGTTCCTCAACCAGGGATTGAATCCATGTCCCCTGCATTGGAAGTGCAGAGTCTCAACCACTGGACCACCAGGAAAGCCCCTGAAAAGATTTTTTTTTAATCACTGAAGGCAAGCAAATTAAACTTGAAGTGGAGAAAATCTTCATGCTTTCGTGGCTAACTAAATGTGGGTCACAGAACACAGAAAGATGACCCAAAGTTTAGTTTGGGTGACACTGTCTATAAGGCTCGCGCCACAAGATGACATCTGTGGGACTACTTGGCCTGGATTTAGTTTACGGTGGCTATCTGTTTTTCCTGAAAAGAAATGAATTGAGATAATGGGGTTTACCTCAGGAGAGTTACTTCTGCAGCAGAGAATGTGCTGCTGCTGCGGCTAAGTTNCACTGTCTATAAGGCTCGCGCCACAAGATGACATCTGTGGGACTACTTGGCCTGGATTTAGTTTACGGTGGCTATCTGTTTTTCCTGAAAAGAAATGAATTGAGATAATGGGGTTTACCTCAGGAGAGTTACTTCTGCAGCAGAGAATGTGCTGCTGCTGCGGCTAAGTTGCTTCAGTCGTGTCCGACTCTGTGTGACCCCATAGACGGCAGCCCACCAGGCTCCCCCATCCCTGGGATTCCCCAGGCAAGAACCCTGGAGTGGGTTGCCATTTTCTTCTGCAATACATGAAAGTGAAAAGTGAAAGTGAAGTCACTCAGTCGTGTCCAACTCCTAGCGACCCCATGGACTGCAGCCCATCAGCCTCCTCCATCCATAGGATTTGCCGGGCAAGAGCACTGGAGTGGGGTGCCATTGCCTTCTCCGAGAGAACGTGCAAAGCACGTCTTTCTGATGAGCTACAGATATTACGACATCAAGCGCTAGTGTCAGGTCAGGTTTGCTCCACATGGCTCACGATTCCTAAGACCTTTTGTCTTGGCTAACTTTTTCTAAAGATGTTCTTTTTTGAATAGTGTTTGCCACGGAGCCACACTGAGCTGGATCCTCTCCATGGATTTCCTGACAGCATTTGCTGAGTAGAATTTCCTGGCTCTGAGTATGCATTACTTGTTCGTCTCCTAGAGAATTGTTTGCAAGACTTTTATCCTGACTGATCGAATGCTGGAAACTTTTTATCTCCCGATGGCGTTATTTAACTAGACTCACCTACTATTATCTGCGATGACATTTGCTGAGAAATTTGTTCTTTGTTCAAAGTTCCTTATTGGGTTTGGGAACTTTAGCCATGACAATGTCAGCCGCTTTTGGTATTTTGAAGGGATCTAGTGACAAATGGTAATGGGCCCCAAGGCATGTTCTGCAGGAGTACTACCCTGCAGAAACTCTTCAGTAAACCTGACTACACGTGAGAAGCACACCTAACAACCTCTGCCCTAGAGCTTGCCCTTATGCAATGGTTGTATTTTCCAGATATCAAGATTTGCTTAGTTTTATCATTTCTCATTGAGTCAACAAACTACTCTTTGGATCCTGCCTGTTTGGGGAGCTTTCCTCTAAACGTCTTGACCTTTGCTCATTATTTTTCTAAATGAACTCTCTGAACATCTCTTCTCTGGCCAATCCCATTGATGGAAGTGTCTCTTTCTAAGGCCTTCTCTTGGTAACTATTAGTATATTCTAAATGTATCATTGGAAGTACTTCTTTCAGATCAAAACTATTGGGGAATTTCCCTCTTGATTTCTGTCAATTAGACTCTGATGCTCCTTGATAGACTTGAGGAATAACGTCTTGGTCAACCTCTTTTCTACATGGTAATCCCCCTGAAGGAGCTGCCTGGGAAATTGGGCCCCTTTTACATTTGTCTGTTAGTGAAATATCTATTGATATCACTTGAGGAAATGTGCCTTAATTATCCTTTATAAAATTAGATATATTAAATAAATTTATTGTATGTACATATTTCAAGCATTGCTTTTTGAAGACCTATTTCATAAATACCCTTATACAAGGATCTCAGGGCTCTTGGCTTAATTATGTTGTGGCTAATTTTATTCATAGAATCTTTCAAGTCAGCAACCACTTTTTGAGGCATCTCATAAACACCAGTTTTATGCACTGATTGTGACATTGATGAATCTTGAGGAATTTTTTCCCCCCTGGCTAACTTTTCTCATGAAATTGCTTTCTATTGGCCGTTACTCATGAGCATTTTCCCTAGCCAGGCTCATCTGCAGAATTTATCTCCCCAGTGATAATTCTTGCAAAGTCTCTCCTCAGCTAGTTGTATCCATGTAGTTCATTTTTCAGATAAATGACCTGGAGGTAATTCATTCTGGCCTGTTATGGCTTGGAAAAGTCCAGTGGTGACTTTTTTGAGGTAGTAAGGAATAATTGCAGTCTGACTGAAAACAGACATGTGTTTCATCATAGGAGCAATGATTTCTGATCAGCTTTTCCCTTCCTGGCATTATGCATGCAGATTTTTCTTTTATAGTACCACTTGTGGGGCAATTTTTGCCCCAATAATTGGTATCTGGGAACTGTATTTCCTCATGAAATATTTGATTATTCCATTTCACTTTGGCTAAACTTATCTACAAGCGTAATATTTTTTATACATTATCTTTGGATGCTATCATTTTAGTCAGGGAGGTCATCCTTTTTGATGATGGCAACCAGAAAAAAAAGTTTTTTCTTTTCTAATAATTTATTTAAGGAGGAAAGACCCAAGATATTCCATCCAGTGTCAGGAGAACTTCTGATCATGGCTTCCAAAAGTCTACTTTCTGGGAACACTTAACAGGACTTTGTTCCATCTGTGACATCCAGACTTGCCTGTTGTTGAAAGTTATCAGAAGGAGTTTCTTCTTGACAAATAGAACTTGAATATGGACATAGAAAGACCCAGAGAACCTCCCCTGTGCTAACATGAGAGATGCAACAGGGCTCAACTGTGAGCCATCCCTGGGGAGCTGTTGGCACATGCAATGAACTCTCTTCATACAAATCATGACTTAATCCTGCCCAGAAAAGTCACTCGCTGGCTTTTCCTTGCTGACAGGCACCCTCTTATAGCCACATGATCAGCTGATTTAAGCCATTTCATTCTCATATTCTGAAAAGATGTGGTTGTGACATCACAGCTGTTGCATTTGTTCCCCCAAAGTCATTCTTCATGTTGTCTCTCCAAAGATAGAAAAGGGGGGATCTGTTCTACCCTACAGGATACTATTCAACCTTTTGAAAAATATTTACAATCTACAGAAAAATATAACAATGATGTTACTGCTGCTGCTGCTGCTGCTAAGTCGCTTCAGTCGTGACCGACTCTGTGTGACCCCATAGATGCCAGCCCACCAGGCTCCCCCGTCCCTGGGGTTCTCCAGGCAAGAATGCTGGAGTGGATTGCCATTTCCTTCTCCAATGCAGGAAAGTGAAAAGTGAAAGTGAAGTCACTCAGTCGTGCCCGACTCACAGCGACTCCATGGACTACAGCCCACCAGGCTCCTCTGTCCATGGGATTTTCCAGGCAAGAGTACTGGAGTGGACTGATTATTCAAAAGAATATTTTCACTGGAAAATGTTACTCTGTCACTAGGAAGAGCTTTAGTGATGGACTTTATCACTTATATCACTTATAACAGTGTCTCTAAAGGATCTAACATGAGTTTTTGAAGTATCCTGTTTGGATTGTAAATGCCTAGAGTGTCAATTAATTTGGCTGATAATCAAGATAATAAAATATGGATGAGTGAGTTTAAATGCTTCTGGATAACAACGATCACTGGGAAGCTCTTTGAAGATTTCATTTCCTATCTGAGAGGTAAGAAAAAGACTGCAATTGATTTGGAGCAAAATATCCAAAGACTAGAGATCTCTTCAAGAAAATGAGAAGTACCAAGGGAACACTTCTTGCAAAGATAGGCACAATTAAGGACAGAAATGGTATAGACCTAACAGAAGGAGAAGATATTAAGAAGAGATGGCAAGAATACACTGAAGAACTATACAAAAAAGCTATTAATGACCCAGATAACCATGATGGTATGATCACTCACCTAGAACCAGACATCCTGGAGTGTGAAGTCAAGTGAGCCTTAGGAAGCATCACTGTGAGCAAAGCTACTGGAGGTGATGGAATTCCAGCTGAGCTATTTCAAATCCTAAAAGATGATTCTGTGAAAGTACTGCACTCAATAAGCCAGAAAATTTGGAAAACTCAGCAATGACCACAGGACTGGAAAAGGTCAGTTTTCACTCCAATCCTAAAGAAAGGCAATGCCAAAGAGTGCTCAAAGTACCGCACAATTGCACTCATCTTAGACGCTAGCTAAGGCTAAGTAATGCTCAAAATTCTCAAGCCAGGCTTCAACAGTACATGAACCATGAACTTCCAGTTGTTCAAGCTGGTTTTAGAAAAGGCAGAGGAACCAGAGATCAAATTGCCAACATCCACTGGATCATAGAAAAAGTGAGAGAGTTCCAGAAAAACATCTACTTCTGCTTTATTGACTACACAAAAGCTTTTGACTGTGTGGATCACAACAAACTGTGGAAAATTCTTCCAGAGATGGGAATACCAGACTGCCTTACCTGCTTCCTGAGAAATCTGTATGCAGGTCAAGAAGCAACAGTTAAAATTGGACATGGAACAACAGATTGGTTCCAAATCAGGAAAGGAGTACATCAAGGTTGTATATTGTCACCCTGCTTATTTACCTTATATGTAGAGTATATCATGTGAACTGGACTGGAATGGGCAAATTTAACTCAGTTAACTGTTATATCTACTACTGTGAGCAAGAATCCCTTAGAACAAATGGAGTACCCCCATAGTCAAGAACAGAGTCCGAAATGCAGTTCAGTTCAGTTCAGTTCATTCCCTCAGTTGTGTCCAACTGCTTACGACCCCATGGATTGTAGCACACCAGGCCTCCCTGTCCATCACCAACTCCTGCAGTTTACTCAAACTCATGTCCATTGAGTGGGTAATGCCATCCGACCATCTCCTCTGTCGTCCCCTTCTCCTCCTGTCTTCAGTCTTTCCCAGGATCAAGATCTTTTGCAATGAATCAGTTCTTTGCATCAGGTGGTCAAAGTATTGGAGTTTCAGCTTGAGCATCAGTCCTTCCAATGAATATTCAGTACTGATTTCCTTTGGGATAGACTGGTTGGATCTCCTTGCAGTCCAAGGGACTCTCAAGAGTCTTCTCCAACACCACAGTTCAAAAGCATCAATTCTTCAGCACTCAGCTTTCTTTATGGTCCAACTCTCATACCCATACATGACTACTGGAAAAACCATAGCTTTGACTNCGTGAGTCTGAGTGAACTCCAGGAATTGGTGATGGACAGGGAGGCCTGGTGTGCTGCAATTCATGGGGGTCAGAGTCGGACAGGACTGAGCGACTGAACTGACTGAACTAACAGATGTTAAAATCTATCAGTTAAATCGGCAGGCCTTCTGAAACCCAATGCATCCCATTCTGGGCCTATTTCAGATAAGTTTTCCAGTTCCATTGATGAAATCTAAATGTGACAGCAGCAAGGAATAGTTTGCAATTCACTTGGAGCCAACAAGAAACCAGAACTTAGACTGTCATTCTATCTGAGGTACCTCCATAGCTTCCCTTGTGGCTCGGCTGGTAAAGAATCCATCTGCAATGCAAAAGACCTGGGTTTGATCCCTGGGTTGGGAAGATCCCCTGGAGAAGGGAAAGGCTACCCAATCTAGTATTCTGGCCTGGAGAATTCCATGGACTGTATAGTCCATGGTGTCACAAAGAGTTGGACACGACTGAGTGACTTTCACGTCACACCTCCTCACCCTTTATCTAGCTCTTTCAATTTGTACCAGGATGTGGCTCTCCCTTGCCCTGTAAACAATAAGCTTTCTTTTAGACCCCTGTTGGGTTCCCTTTGCATCTTTCTAACAAAGGGAATAAATTTCCATAATTAGAATTGGCATGTGAACTCTTTCCTAAAACTGAGAACTTGCTCACAATCCAGGCATCAGGCTGGCTCTCATTTCCCTGACAATTGCCAATTGTCTCACACTTGGCAAAAGAAAAGCCAACCTTTTGTTCAGCCAAGTCTTGTTAAGGAATAGCTATAGGGTGTGAAACCTCCTGAGTGCAACACAGAGGGACAACTCAAAATACTGAGGTGAGCAAAGTTTTCCATCATAAAACCAGGGTCCAGTTTTGGGAGTCTTTCCTTGCCTTATATATTTACATTTCTACTAACAGTGAAGCAAGGTGTTAGAAAAGGATTAGTGTGGGCAACCGAGGAGATGACAATTTTTGCTAAGTGATCTTGCCTCTACCATCTCCCAGCAATTGCTCAAATGATGAACTGTTCCTGAGGGAGGGTTCCTTCAATTACTGCTTTCAGACTGTAGTAGGAAACTATCTTTCTTTAGATCTACATGTGAAATATCCAGACTTAAAAAAAATAAATCTATTAATTTTGAGGAAAGCTGAGCATGGTGATACAAATGTACATAAAGCTTAATATTTTCACGTCTTCATCAAAATTGGCTTTGGAAACGAGCAAAAGCTAATAAATTATATAAGACTACATTAAAGACTTTCATGCATAGGAGTACAGTGAACATTACAAAGATGTCAGATATCAAGTTCAAGAAGTCCGTCTGCTCTCCAGGTGTCACGTACTTTGCAGAAAGCACAAAATGACAGATGGTGTTTTTCAGAAGACAGCGGCAAAAATTGTGGGAGAGAAAAGATAAGCTTGTCAGACTAATAAACACAGAGTTGTTGCTAACTATTCTAATAATTCATGACCACTATTAGAGCATCACAGGAGACGTCTCGTGGCTTGATACATATATTTTATTTAATAGCATATATTTAATAGCATATATTAAATTAATATATATTAAATATATTTAATAGCATATATTAAATTAGTTAGGTATATAGTATTTAACATAAAATAATATATCTGAAGTATATACTGGAAACCATATTTGGTTTCTGAAAAATATTGAGTAATGTTTTAAAAGAATTCAAAGAATCTTGCATGAAAATATATTTGTTCCAAGTGATGCTTTAGATTTTTTTAAACTCTGGTTTTTTAAACCAGTACATGTAAGGTATTTCCTGACATCTAAAATGCCCTTAAGCATTTTGTTCATTGACAAGGATTGTCAGTAAGATTGAGCTACACACAAACATATGACTATGGAGGGAAAGTAGGTTTGGGGAGCCTCAGTGCACTCTGTGCCTCCCTGGTACCCACCACGGGATGTGGGTGTGTGCCCACCGCCGAGTTCCTCCTCCCTAGCTGGCGGTGACACTTTCCACACTGCTCCTGAATCGCACGCTCTTCTTGCTTCAGCATTTCTGCCATTCTGGTTTCTTTGAGGCTCTTTTCATATTCTTTCTGCAGCTGGATCTTCTCTTGTCTATCCTGGGGTGATATGACAGAGTTGAGTCTGGTCAGTCCCCGGAGGCAAGGACCCTTATCTCCAGAGTCCTGCTTTGGGTTTCAGGTTACTATGAGAAAGCTCACAGCCCTCCCCAGGCTGACCTAGCTCTCACGCACACACCTTCTCTTTTGCTTTCGCCGTTTTCCTGTAATGATAAAGCCACTGAGCCAGGTACTCTATGGGGTCACTGGGCTGAACCATCGCCACTTCTGCCAGAGCCTGGGCCAGGCAATTTCCAAAGCACCTCTTCAGGTAATTGGTTTCCATCCTGGCAGGCTTGGGAAAGATCAAAACAGGGTCACACTCTAATTGGACTTAAAAAAAATAGACACATTCTAACCAATGGAGATTCATTTGGGGACAAAAGTGAGACGTTTCTGGGAGCCCATGCTTCCCCCAAATTACCAATAAATATATATGCACTTGTCAATAACTCTTACATTCAAATGAACTTTTTTCTAAAGCTTTCCAGCTGTCCTAGGTCACAAATAGGTCCTGGGGTTCATCTGGCCAGGAGCTTGGTGGATGGGTATTTAAGAGTGGCTGAGGCCTCCACTCATCCACACATCTCTACTCTTGAGCAGGGAGGAAATAGCTGAGCAGGCAGGAGGGTGTAAGAGGGTCTCTGGGCACCTAGCAAGCCACACTATTGTGAGGTTAAAAGCTACAGCCGTCTATGACATAATTAAGACAGGCTTATATATTTCACCAGGGACCACTGAGAAGCCCTGAGGCAGAGAAGGAGGGGAAATGCCTGGCACTGTGGCTACTGCCCAGGGCTACCTGAGCAGAGGTGTATGCAGCAGTAGGAACACAGACTCCAGGATCAGACAGACCAAGTTCCAGCCCTGGGGCTCCGGTTTATTAGCTGTGTGATCTTCAGCAAGTTACCAAGTCTCTCTGAGCCTCAGCTTTCTGATCTACGGACAGAATAACAAAAATATGTATTTCGTAATTGTGAGGATTAGAAGAGATACTAAATACACGCGAAGCACATAGCTTGGCGAGCAATAAATGTTTACTATTAGCTGTTACAGTGGAAGATTGTGACATGGAATCACCTGGCACCCAGCCTCTTCCTGGCCATCTTCATATTTCTGAAGCTGACACATTTTAACTCCAAAAGAGCTAATAATAAAGTGAATAATAGGCTTAGATCGAGTCCTAACATTTTCTGGAGGCACTTTTCAGTTTAAGGAGGGAGAGGTAAGTAGATTGGTAGATATGAATACGGAAAAAAATTCCCAGCTCTTTCCACTGCGAAGGCCTAGAACCCAAAACACCTCAGTAGCAATGAACACACAGAATCTGCTTTTTAAAAAATTGAAGTATGGTTGCTTAGTAATGTTTTAATTTCTGCTGTACAGCAAAATGATTCAGTTATACATATACATTAATATGTGTATTCTTTTTATATTCTTTTCGATTATGGCTTACCACAGAATATCGAATATACTTCCCTGTGCTATACAATAGGACTTGTTGTTTTACCCATTTCATATACAATAGTTTGCATCTGCTAACCCCAAACTCCCAGTTCATTTCTACCCACCACCCACCCCACCCCACCTAGCCTCAGATAGAATTTGCTCTTAAATAGCCTTGACAATTTAAAAGGAATCAGGGTTCCTTGGAGAAAGGACCAAGATCAAGGCAGGAAAAGTCTAATAAACCTGGAATATTTTGCTTTCCCCCCAAAATAAGAAAATGCTAAAAAATAAAATGGGGACAGAGGAGTCAGGTTGAAGGGGCTATTACAGCCAAATCTGAAGTAATTTGGCCACCAAAATTAGTAATGACTGTTGTTATTGTTCAGTTGCTAAGTCGTGTCTGACTCTTGCAACCCCATGGACTGCAGCACGCCAGGCTTCTCTGTCCTTCACTATCTCCTGGAGTTTGCTCAAACGCATGTCCATGAGCCGGTGATGCCATCCAACCATCTCATCCTCTGTCGCCCCCTTCTCCACTTGCCCTCAATCTTTCCAAGCATCAGGGTCTTTTCCAAAGAGTTGGCCCTTCGAATCAAGTGGGCAAAGTATTGGAGTTTCAGCTTTAGCAATAAAGACTGTAATGGGTTATAATCAGTTGAATAAAGTAAGAATCCATGAGTCCATATAAGAATAAATTACTGAATGGGAGAGCAGGCAAATTCTTTCATAAAGAAGAATGCCAACTAATAAATGTGGGAAGAAAAATGAAATTTAAAAATACTTTGTAATGATCATAGTATAACTGAAGCAATCATCAATGAACACGAAAACTTGGTGACTATTTGACCAGGAGTAGGATATTCACATAGTCCCAGAGTTTCTCTCCACAAATTATGGACTAACTCCAAAAAGAAATACAGAAACTTCACAGTGGTAAAACCTGACAGGCACGATGTTAACCAAATGATCAAAGCAAACATCACCCATAAAGGGACAAAATAACATTATGTGTCTCCTGATGTGAAGCACTTTGTCCTGGGACAGAATACATTTCTGTAGATTCTTGCTTGCCCCAAATGCAAAACTGGAATCTGACATCGAATAAAGCCAAGTTGAGAGAAAGTCTGTAACTGAGGTATACTCTTAAAATGTCAACATCATGAAAGACAAAAAAAGATGAGGCACTGGTCCAGATCAAGGGAGCCTAAACAGCCATCCCAACTAAATACAATGTATGATCCTTAGTTGGATGTAGACCAGAAGACAGAATTCTGTAAAGGACGTTGCTGGGAAAACAGAATGTGAACTGTAAGTTCCATGATAGAATTATATCAAGGTTAAACTTCCTGGTTGTGGTAATTGAAATATGAGTAAGAAAATGTTCTTGTCCTTAGGAAATACACAGTGTGTCAGGGCAGAATAATGGCTCCCAAAGGTGTTCACAAAGTAATACCTGGAATCTATGAACTACGTTACCTTACATGACAAAGGGGACTTTGCAGATGTGATTAAGTTAACCATTTTTTGTTTTGGGAAAATTATGCTGGATTATCCAGGTATGCAGGCTTTCCAGGTGGTTCAGTGGTAAAGAATCTGCCTGTCAGTGCAGGAGACGTGGCTTCAGTCCCTGGGTCCGGAAGGTCACCTAGAGAATGAAATGGCAACCTACTTCAGTATTCGTGCTTGGGAAATCCCATGGACGGGTTATAGCCCATGGGGTTGTAAAGAGTCAGATGCAATTTAGCAACTAAAATAGCAATAAACCTAGGTAGGCACAATGTAATCACAAGAGCCTTTATAAGAGGGACACAGTAAAGTCAGACGGGGTGGAAGAAGGTGTGGTGATGGCAGCAGAGGGAGCAAAGGTGAGGTGATTCAGGACCATGAGCCAAGGAGGGTGGGTGGCCTCTAGAAGCCGGAAAAGGCAAGGGAAGGGATCTTCCCTAGGGCATCCAGGAGGAACCAGCCTTGCTGAAACACTCTGACGTTAACCCTGTAAGATTCATCTTGGATCTCAAACTTCAAAAACTGTAAGATAATAAACGTGTTTTTAAAGTCATTGCCGGAGAAGGCAATGGCACCCCACTCCAGTACTCTTGCCTGGAAAATCCCACAGACAGAAGAGCTTGGAAGGCTGCAGTCCATGGGGTCGCTGAGGGTCGGACACGACTGAGCGACTTCACTTTCCCTCTTCACTTTCATGCATTGGAGAAGGAAATGGCAACCCGCTCCAGTGTTCTTGCCTGGAGAATCCCAGGGACGGGGGAGCCTGGTGGGCTGCCGTCTATGGGGTCACACAGAGTCGGAAACGACTGAAGTGACTTAGCAGCAGCAGCAAAGTCACTGCATTTGGGGTAGTGGTGAAGGGGGGGATGGGAATATGCTGGTGGCTCCTGCTGCCAATGGGTCTCATGCACCTGAGCCAATGCACCCAAATAAACTACGTTCTACAGCCCTTCTCATCAACGTGTGTTCAGCAGCACTGCATCACCTGGGAGCTGTTGAAATGCAGATTCTCAGGTCCTACCTCAGACTTACAGATTGACAGTCTGCATTTTAAAGAATCCCCAGGTGACACGCAGTTACAGCTCTCCTTTGCCTTAATCCCAGTACAACTACCCTTCCCAGGGGCGGAATCACCAAGTTTGGAGCAGATCGTTTATCCAGTTTGCCATACTTATTGCAGTGTGGCAGCCACTGAGGACCACACGTTAAAGAGTCTTCTGTCAGTGCTCATGCTGGCACTTAGTATCTCAACCAACATTTAGTGAAGCATCTCGTGCCCAGCACTGCCCCACATAAACTGAAACAAAACATGGGAAATGCTAGCCAAGAACTGTGCAAAACAGCTAGCCCAGGGAAGGCTGCAGATGGTCGGGGAGATGAAAAAGGTTGGAAGACTTCCTGGAGGTGGGGGCACCCGCGCTCTTTCTGAAAGGAGTACCAACTAAAGAATGTCTCCAGCCAGCTGGCTCCACAAGGACTGAGTCCTTAGCAGTTGTTAACTGAGTCACTAACACACCTGAAAAGAGTTCAGGGTGGAAATCAGAAATGAGATACTCTACTCTCTGGGAAAACTGACAGAATAGACCTTCAGACAGAAATTTTCAGGAGAAAAACTTATAAACCCAATTTCTTGCATCTTACATACTTTGAAAAGCAGTAAAATAATTAAACGGTGTGCTTGATAACTAGCAGTAAACTTTCACCTAGATATGTGTTTCACAGCAGGTGCCCATTCTCCAAATCTCCTATACGCTGACCGCTGCCCTCACCTCTTCCATGCTGAAGCAGTTTCTCAGAGTTGTCTGAGAGGCTGTCCGCAGGGCTATAATCCTCAGTTAAGCCCCCAAATATAACTGAATTTACAGCTCTTAGATGTGCTATCCCCTCCCCCCCCAGTGGCCAGGATCCAAGCAGAAGTCACCAGTAGGCGCAAAAGCGCTAGGTTGAGAAAATACCAGGATGTTAGATTGCTACACTCTTCTCTGGCCTTAAGCAGTGCGAGCTTTACCTACGGGTAGCCTTTGCGCGCATCCACTCCAGCCACCGCCCCGCCCCGCCCCGCCCCGCCCCGGTCAGCCTCTCTCCGTGTGCACTGCGCTTGCCAGTCTCGCTTGGTCAATTCCCGTTTTTGGCTGGCTTCTCCTCACAGCCTCTAGATTGCACATCCTGTCTCTGCTCCCGTAGCCTGGTGCTTCCGGCTCTCCATCCAGCACCCTGCACACCTCGGGCGCAGCCTCCTCTCAGCTGCGCATCCTACTCCACCCCACTCCTCCAGCTTCTCCTCTCTGCAGCATCTACTCCTCCGTACACTCCCCTCCGCCGTCCCCAACCCCCACCATCGCTCACGCCCCGGCCCGCGCGCCCCCTCGTCTGACCTCGGCCCAGCGTTGTCAGCTCAGCTCTCAGCACGCACTCTTCTTTCTCGGACCCAGGCAGTCTCCAGCCCAGAGGCGCGCGGGCTCGTTGCCTAGCAACGGGACGCTATCTGCAGGTAGGCAGGCACAAGCGTCAGGCGCCAGCCTCTAGAATGCAGGCGCCTTTTGGGAAGAACAGCTTCCGGTGCTGGGCGGGGTTCCCAGCGGGCAGAGGCAGCTTTGGCCCTTGGCCCTTGCCAGTGGTGCGAGAGAGGAATAGTTCAGCGCAGGGCAGCACCTCTGTGGCTGAGTCCTCCTCCTCCTCCTCCTCCTCACTGGTGAGCAGCGCCGCGCCTTTTGGAGGGGCAGGGGAGGCGGGTCTGGGATAGAAAAGCTACTGAAGCTCTTGGAATCCAGGTCAGGTAAAATTCGGGGTACCCAGTTAAATTTGAATTTCGGAGACATAAGAAATTACTGTTCAGCACAGGTATAGTAGAGTGTATAATACAAAATCGTTTCTTGTTTATCTGAAAATTTAAATTTAACTGGCCACCGTATCTGATCCCTTCCTTTCCCACTCGGCCGGCTTTCTCCCAAGCGTGAGCGAGGAACCTCTGTTTCTTCGGACAGCTTTGCCAGGCTTAAGGCAGCTGTTTCTGTGGGAATGAGCTTTCTTATGTTGACCCAAGATGCCTGTTGGTGTGTCTGAAAAATATGACTACAACAGGCTGGGTATTTTTGCTGTTTTCTGGAGAGGAAGCAAGCCAAATGAAGTAACGAGTTTCACCTGGGTTCCGTTGATGAGAAAATGCAGCCGGCTTCGATTGGAGACCAATCCTCCTTGGGCGGTTTCTCCTTACGGAGACCATGGTCGTCTTCTCTTGTGTTAGCTTTCTGGAGCTGCAGCAGGAATTTGTTCCAGATTTCCTGCACTGCAGGCAGATTCTTTACTGCCTGAGCCACCAGGAAAAAGTCCTTTAAATTGCTAGTGTGTTTCAAATGGAATTGAGATGTCAATGTAGTTATTTTTGTCTTTAGAGTATTATCCCATTGAAGAAGTACAATTAGGATACTGTGATCCATACTCAGTTATAATCATTCTTTTCTCTGTGTGGGTAAGATGCCAGTGCCAGCTAGGTAGGGCATTAAATTTGTGCCGGGTTTTGGTTTGTCTTGATGACAATGTTTGTGGATACACAAGTGCACATTCCTTTCCCCATAGCGGTAGTTAATACCAAAGAGGCATACTAGATGCAATTTCTGCATCCTGCATCCCTCCTCCCCCCTCCCCCCACGCCCCACGCCTTCACAGTATGTCCTAAAGCTCACTCCTGGTTTTGGAGACTTTCCTCATTCTCTTTTTGTTTGCACAATAATCCGTTGTGTGGCTGTACCTAAACAATGGATTCCCAATTTGGTTATTGTTCAGTTTAGTCGCTCAGTCGTGTCCGACTCTTTGCGACCCCATGAATTGCAGCACTCACTGACTCGATGGACGTGAGTCTGAGTGAACTCCGGGAGTTGGTGATGGACAGGGAGGCCTGGCGTGCTGCGATTCATGGGGTCGCAAAGAGTCGGACACGACTGAGCAACTGAACTGAACTGAGGCCTCCCTGTCCANGCTACACTCTTCTCTGGCCTTAAGCAGTGCGAGCTTTACCTACGGGTAGCCTTTGCGCGCATCCACTCCAGCCACCGCCCCGCCCCGCCCCGCCCCGCCCCGGTCAGCCTCTCTCCGTGTGCACTGCGCTTGCCAGTCTCGCTTGGTCAATTCCCGTTTTTGGCTGGCTTCTCCTCACAGCCTCTAGATTGCACATCCTGTCTCTGCTCCCGTAGCCTGGTGCTTCCGGCTCTCCATCCAGCACCCTGCACACCTCGGGCGCAGCCTCCTCTCAGCTGCGCATCCTACTCCACCCCACTCCTCCAGCTTCTCCTCTCTGCAGCATCTACTCCTCCGTACACTCCCCTCCGCCGTCCCCAACCCCCACCATCGCTCACGCCCCGGCCCGCGCGCCCCCTCGTCTGACCTCGGCCCAGCGTTGTCAGCTCAGCTCTCAGCACGCACTCTTCTTTCTCGGACCCAGGCAGTCTCCAGCCCAGAGGCGCGCGGGCTCGTTGCCTAGCAACGGGACGCTATCTGCAGGTAGGCAGGCACAAGCGTCAGGCGCCAGCCTCTAGAATGCAGGCGCCTTTTGGGAAGAACAGCTTCCGGTGCTGGGCGGGGTTCCCAGCGGGCAGAGGCAGCTTTGGCCCTTGGCCCTTGCCAGTGGTGCGAGAGAGGAATAGTTCAGCGCAGGGCAGCACCTCTGTGGCTGAGTCCTCCTCCTCCTCCTCCTCCTCACTGGTGAGCAGCGCCGCGCCTTTTGGAGGGGCAGGGGAGGCGGGTCTGGGATAGAAAAGCTACTGAAGCTCTTGGAATCCAGGTCAGGTAAAATTCGGGGTACCCAGTTAAATTTGAATTTCGGAGACATAAGAAATTACTGTTCAGCACAGGTATAGTAGAGTGTATAATACAAAATCGTTTCTTGTTTATCTGAAAATTTAAATTTAACTGGCCACCGTATCTGATCCCTTCCTTTCCCACTCGGCCGGCTTTCTCCCAAGCGTGAGCGAGGAACCTCTGTTTCTTCGGACAGCTTTGCCAGGCTTAAGGCAGCTGTTTCTGTGGGAATGAGCTTTCTTATGTTGACCCAAGATGCCTGTTGGTGTGTCTGAAAAATATGACTACAACAGGCTGGGTATTTTTGCTGTTTTCTGGAGAGGAAGCAAGCCAAATGAAGTAACGAGTTTCACCTGGGTTCCGTTGATGAGAAAATGCAGCCGGCTTCGATTGGAGACCAATCCTCCTTGGGCGGTTTCTCCTTACGGAGACCATGGTCGTCTTCTCTTGTGTTAGCTTTCTGGAGCTGCAGCAGGAATTTGTTCCAGATTTCCTGCACTGCAGGCAGATTCTTTACTGCCTGAGCCACCAGGAAAAAGTCCTTTAAATTGCTAGTGTGTTTCAAATGGAATTGAGATGTCAATGTAGTTATTTTTGTCTTTAGAGTATTATCCCATTGAAGAAGTACAATTAGGATACTGTGATCCATACTCAGTTATAATCATTCTTTTCTCTGTGTGGGTAAGATGCCAGTGCCAGCTAGGTAGGGCATTAAATTTGTGCCGGGTTTTGGTTTGTCTTGATGACAATGTTTGTGGATACACAAGTGCACATTCCTTTCCCCATAGCGGTAGTTAATACCAAAGAGGCATACTAGATGCAATTTCTGCATCCTGCATCCCTCCTCCCCCCTCCCCCCACGCCCCACGCCTTCACAGTATGTCCTAAAGCTCACTCCTGGTTTTGGAGACTTTCCTCATTCTCTTTTTGTTTGCACAATAATCCGTTGTGTGGCTGTACCTAAACAATGGATTCCCAATTTGGTTATTGTTCAGTTTAGTCGCTCAGTCGTGTCCGACTCTTTGCGACCCCATGAATTGCAGCACTCACTGACTCGATGGACGTGAGTCTGAGTGAACTCCGGGAGTTGGTGATGGACAGGGAGGCCTGGCGTGCTGCGATTCATGGGGTCGCAAAGAGTCGGACACGACTGAGCAACTGAACTGAACTGAGGCCTCCCTGTCCATCACCAACTCCCAGAGTTCACTCAGACTCACGCCCATTGAGTCAGTGATGCCATCCAGCCATCTCATGCTCGGTCGTCCCCTTCTCCTCCTGCCTCCAATCCTTCCCAGCATCAGTCTTTTCCAGTGAGTCAACTCTTCGCTTAAGATGGCCAAAGTACTGGAGTTTCAGCTTTAGCATCATTTCTTCCAAAGAAATCCTAGGACTGATCTCCTTCAGAATGGACTGGTTGGATCTCCTTGCAGTCCAAGGGACTCTCAAGAGTCTTCTCCAACACCACAGTTCAAAAGCACCAATTCTTCAGTGCTCAGCTTTCTTCACAGTCCAACTCTCACATCCATACATGACTACTGGAAAAACCATAGCGTTGACTAGACGGACCTTAGCCGGCAAAGTAATGTCTCTGCTTTTGAATATGCTATCTAGGTTGGTCATAACTTTTCTTCCAAGGAGTAAGCGTTATTGTTAGTGATAGTGCAAAACAACTCTGTGTATGTATTGTAACAGAGCGTAGGGAGCTCATCCCTTAGAACGCAGCAGTTGCTCTGCGGCTTGCTCTGGACACCCCTCAGCAGGCAATGGTCCGGCTCAGCCATTAGTCAGTACAGGCAGTGGACCCGCCCATGACCAAAGAACCAACCATCAGTGAGTGATCGTTAGTGGTCCTGCTTAACCATTGGTTGTTGCTGCAGTGGGCTCCGCCCACAAGCAACCAACCGTCAGCTACCATTACTCAGGAACACACCGAGGGTCTTTTGGTGGAGTAGTGATCTGTGGAGTGGTGGTCCTCAGGTGCAGAGTGAGGTAAGAGATGGATCCAGGCCTTCTCCATGGAGCCCTCCAGTTCACCTGGCCTCAGGCCAGTGGGTGGGCTGGAGGGCCCAGGGACCAGGCCCGGGGCTCTGTCCTGCAAAGTTTCAGAGCCCTTGCCAGGGCCACCCGTTGGCTTTAGCCGGGGGCTTGAGGCAGCAGTGAACATCTCGCCTATTCCTACTAGCAGTGGCTGCCTATGGAACCTGTTCCTCCCCACACCCCACAACTTTTTGGGCAGAACATTTACAGGAGCATCGTTACCTGACCATGGTGATACCAAGAAGTTTGCAACAGCTGACTCCACCCCTCTCTCATCTTTCCTAGAAAAGGGCCTGGCTGAGAGCTTTTGCGGGAGTTAGGGCTGCTCTCTATGGGGTCGCACAGAGTCGGACACGACTGAAGCGACTTAGCAGCAGCAGCAGCAGCAGGGTTTTTAAGGCATGAGCCACCCAGTTCCTTGCATGGCCCTGCAATAAACCTTTCTCTGTTCCAAACACTGACTCTTTGGTATTGTTTTGGCCTCACTGTGTGACAGGCATATGAACTTGCATTTCAGTAACAATATCACTTCATATTTTTGTAAGATAGGATCCCAGATGTGAAATTGATGAGTCCAGTGGTAAATACATATGTAATTTTCAAGATATTTACAAATCCTTCCCCGTGGTGTTATGCCATTTTGTATTCCTATCAAGGAGAGAGAGAGTAGGTTTGAGATCGATGGATGGAAATCAAGGGGTCATCGTTTCTACAATTTTGTGCAGAATGTTAGGTGCAGTTGTTTAGAGGGTAGGTCTAGACACTGGCATTCTGTCCCCTGAAATTGCTCATGTCTGAATATAACAGATACTCAGTATGTCTTTGTTGAATAATGAATATATTTCATCAGATTCTCAGGAGAATCTAAATTCCATACGGGCAGTTCAAAGGTGATCACTGTTTTCAAAGCACCTGAAATAGAGTGGTTACTACATTCCACCCACCCTCCCTCTTTCTTTTATTCTTCCTTCCATTCTGGTCTAAGGTTATTCTTGTCCAGATTCATTAGTAAATTGGGACCTTACTGAGAGAGTGGAGAAACTCATTCGCTTGCCCGTGGAGGGCCAGCTGTGTCCACAGTGTGACTGAGCCATACTTTTTGAGGAGCTACAGAAACGTGTCCTCTTGAGGGAGGACAGACATATGTATACACGGAGAGTGCTCAGGTAGTGACAGTTGCCGTGTGAGCTGCTTGGGGAAGGAGGACTGTCTCTGCATTGCCTGGGAGACAGCTGTATGAGCCACAGCAGGGAGAAATGAGAGAGGATTGATGCCTTGCAGGTGAGGAAGTATTTTCCAAGCTGAGGGAGAGTGGGGGGGCCGTGATATGCAAAAGTCATGGAGATGGAAACATGCAAGGTGTGAGCAGCAGGATGGCAAGATCTGCTGTGTAGTTAAAGCCCAGGAGCCAGAATTGATATCTGGAAGTGAGTGTGGAAAGAAAAGTGGAGCCAAAGCACGAGGAGCTTCATATCCTATTCTTGGAAGATTGGATTTTTTTTTGTTTGTTTGTTTTTAATTCTTTGGTCTTGAGATATTTGGAGTTTTTAAAAATTTTGAGGTGGGCGATTGTGCTGTTTTCAAGAAATAACTCTCATGGCTTACAACGAACATCTTAATGAGTCACGTAGGGTCACAGCTCTGGGATCAAGATCCGGTGTGATCCTGGGCTGCTTGCTTACACTCCTTGAGCCTGGTCATCCTCATCTGCACAGCGAGGCTAAGGATACCGTGTTCAGGTATGCTGTGAGGATGTAGTAAGACATGCATCTCTTGTCATATGGACATCTCACAATAGTGAAAGGAACCCTTCTCTGACTCTTGGACTCCAGGGTCCTTCAGGATTTGGAAACTCTTCTAGTTGTGGCAACTTTGGTGGAGCCATTTTGGAAACTGCTAGAAGCATCCCGGAGCCAGCTTGCTTGTGCCCTGATGTGCTGATGGCAGGTGCCCATGACTGATGACAGAAGGTAATGCTTTGTTGGCCTCACTGGACTCTACCTTGACTGTGGCTTCATTGAAAATTTCCTGCACTAATGCAAAACGTTTATCTTTTAGAAGTTCTTATTTAGCAATTAGAAATGGAGTCAGCGTATCTTCAAAAGTTTCTTGGGACATGTCTAACTGAAGGTCTTGCGGAAGTGGCAAGAATGCGTCCAGTGGATCCAATAGAATATTTAGCACTGTGGATTTATAAGTATAAGCAAAATGTGACCATGGAGAAACAGGTAAATATGGATATAGGTTTTAAAATTTATTATTTATCAAAGGATAGTTGATTTACAATATTACTTTTAGGTGTACGGTAAAGTGACTCATCCATGTATTATCTACATATATATATATTTTAGATTCTTTTTCCATGTAGATTATTACTGAATAGTTAGTCTAGTTCTCCATGCTATACAGAGGTTCTTCTTTACGAATACATAGTAGGGTGTATACATTACTTCCAAATTCCTAATTTGTCCCTCCCCTCTCCCCAAACCTTTCCCTTTTGGTAACCATAGCTTTGTCTGTTCCTGTTTCATAAATAAGTTCGTGTGTATCGTTTTTTAGATTTCACATAGAAATGATATTGTATAACATTTATCTTTGTGTGACTTTCTTCGCTTAGTGTTATAATCTCTAGGTCCATCCATGTTGCTGCAAGTGGCATTCTTTTTTGTGGCTGAGTAATATGCCTTTGTCAGAGAAGACGATGGCATCCCACTCCAGTACTCTTGCCTGGAAAATCCCATGGACGGAGGAGCCTGCTAGGCTGTAGTCCATGGGGTCGCGAAGAGTCGGACATGACTGAGCGACTTCCCTTTCACTTTTCACTTTCATGCATTGGAGAAGGAAATGGCAACGCACTCCAGTGTTCTTGCCTGGAGAATCCCGGGGACGGGGGAGCCTGGTGGGCTGCCGTCTATGGGGTCTCACGGAGTCGGACACGACTGAAGCAACTTAGCAGCAGCAACATGCCTTTGTATATATGTACCACATTTTTTTATCCATTTAACTATCACTGGACTTTTAGGTTGTTTCCATGTCTTGACTACTGTAAATAGTGCTTAAGTGAACATTGGGATGCATGTATCTTTTTGAATTAGAGGTTTCTCCAGATATATGTCCAGGAGTGGAATTGAAGGATCATGTGGGTTCTATTTTNGGAGTCGGACACGACTGAAGCAACTTAGCAGCAGCAACATGCCTTTGTATATATGTACCACATTTTTTTATCCATTTAACTATCACTGGACTTTTAGGTTGTTTCCATGTCTTGACTACTGTAAATAGTGCTTAAGTGAACATTGGGATGCATGTATCTTTTTGAATTAGAGGTTTCTCCAGATATATGTCCAGGAGTGGAATTGAAGGATCATGTGGGTTCTATTTTTCATGTTTTAAGGAACCTCCATACGTTTCTCCATGGTGATTGTACCAATTTACATTCCCACCAACAGTGTAGGGAAAGGTTCCTTTTACTCCATACCACCTCCAACATTTATTATTTGTAGACTTTTTGATGCTAGCCATTCTAACTGGTGTGGGGTGATACCTCTTTGTAGTTTTGTTTTGCATTTCTCTAATAGTGATGTTTAGCATCTTTTCCTCTGTATTTTGGCCATCTGTATGTCTTCTTTGAAGACAAGTCTATTTAGAATTTCTGCCCATTTTTTGATTGTTTGCTTGTTTTGATATTCAGCTATATGAGCTGCTTGTATATTTTGGAGATTAATTTCCTTGTCAGTTGCATCATTTGCAAATATTTTTCCCATTCTGTAGGTTGTCTTTTAATTTTGTTTATGGCTTCCTTTGCTGTGCAAAAGCTTTTAAGTTTAATTAGGTCCCATTTGTTTATTTTTATTTCCATTACTCTAGGAGATGGGTCAAAAAAGATATCACTGCAATTTAGGTCAAAGAGTGTCCTGCCTATGTTTCGTTCTAGGAGTTTTGTAGTATCCAGTCTTACATTTAGGGCTTTAATCCGTTTGGGGTTTATTTTGGTGTAGGGTACTAGAGAATGTTCTGATTTCATCATTTTCCATGTAATTGTCCAGTTTTCACAGCATCATTTATTGAAGAGACTGTCTTTTCTCCATTGTATATTCTTTTTTCTTTTGTCATAGATTAATTGACCAAAGACGCTTGGGTTTATTTCTGGGCTTTTTATCCTGTTCCATTTTGGATCTTCTGTTATAAAATTATATGAGTGAAATAACTGGCCCAGTGTCTTTGCTTTTTAAAAGATGTTCAAATTATAATTTCTTTCTATTATAAAAATAGTATGTTTATTATACAAAAGTGGGCAACATGAAAAAGTAGAAGAAAACAAAGACCTCTTTTTTAGGTATTTTTAAGTAGTCTAATCTTTTTTTCTACATACTTGTCTGGAGTTTTTTTTTTTTTTTTTACACAATTGTGCCCACATTCAATGTGTAATTTTAATTTTTATGCTCTTTGTTGAAATAATACATTTTCCCCAATTATTATACAGTTTGCTAATGGATAAACTGTAATTTGCTTTCCTTTCCCTATTGGTGGTGGTTAAGATGCTTTTAAAATTGTGTTCTACAAATTGTTTTATCTGTAATTAGTAATAGGATGTTTTTCTTTAAATCATGTGAGAGACAAGAGGAAATGGCCCAATTGGAGCGTGAAAGAGAAGTAGCTTTGATGGAGCAGGAGATGATGGAGAGACTCAAAGCAGAGGAGCTTCTCTTCCAGCAGGTGAGACCAGAGAGTTCGGTGGTGCCTGGAGCCCCGGCGGTGGCACCCTTGGGGCGGCGCCCCCACACCAAGCTGCAGAAAACTCCTCGCCTCTGGTTGCTTAGGTGTGGCTTTCTTACATCTTCAGTGTTATGTCCGTTATGTGGTTTCTCTTGTTTAACACTTATTTTTATTTATTTATCTCACTTGGCTGCACCAGGTCTCAGTTGCTGGCATGGGGGACCTTCACTGGAGACATGCAGACTCTTAGTTGTGACACGTGGGATCTAGCTCTTGTATGGGGAGCATGGAGTCTTAGCTACTGGACCACCAGGGAAGCCCCTGTATGTGGCTTCCTTACTGGGGAAGAAGCAGTGTGAAGTAGGAGGGAACCCCAGAGAGTCTGCTATCACAGGAGCCACGGGGACAGCATCTCAGTGAGACCTGAGTGGTCAGCCATGCCTGTGGTTGGTCAGGTGAGAACCGAATTGCCAAGTGCTCACTTGAGGCCGCTGGTGACCTAGGTGGCAGCAGCTGAGGGGTGGGGTAAAGCAGGGGGCATGGAGATGGTGAGTAGATGTAGTGCTTGCAAGGAGATTTTCAGGGGAGGGGTTTTCTTTTGTTTGTTTGTTTTAAGGAACAGAGTGGAAGGGGAGTGGTTGATATAAAGAAATGAAGGGGATGGTTACTGGGGTCAGCTTTTCTTGGAGACCAGCGAAAACTGTCTCTGGAATGAAGATTAGGCAGGTGAAAGTGTCCTTTGATTCAAGGGAAGAGGAGAAAACAGCATTAAGTACATGTGTGTAGGTTTTCTGGAGCAAAGATGAAAGCAGTTTCTGTGTGACTGTTTCTTTTTTATAAAGCAGGGACCATGATCATCTACCCAGAATGAGGTGGTAAGGTAGGAGGGGACGGGAGAGTGGTGAAGGTTTGAAATGGTGACTTTGGAGAACTAGAGTTGACCAAGGAAACTAAGCGCTCCTTGGTAGCACTGAATTCCCTGAGTCCAGCCAGTCATAATGGGGCCGTTTGGTGTGGTTTTGTTATTGTGTGATTTTCTCCACTTAGACCTAGGTATACTGGTCAAGATGTGGAGGAGACAGACAGACTGAAGTGAGTTTGGGTTAGCAGAACTGGGGAGCTAAGGATGTTGGTATGAGAAGGGTTGAAGAGGTGGGTTATGGACTATAAACCAGATAGGGGAAGGTCCTAGAGTGACTTCTGGACTAATTCATGGAGTACTTCTAAACCAAATTTGAGTCACCCTTATACTTCTACCATATAGTACCTAACTCTAGAGACTCAGCTCCAGTTTACTTATTTTAAGAAGGAATTATTTGGGTGTGTGGATAAAAAGGAAAATGTAGACATGGAAAATAGCTTCTCTATCTTGTCTCTCATCCTCAATACTTGGTAAAACATTCTAGGCACCTTAGATGGATATGGCTGTAGAGGCCTTTAATGCTTCTGAGTCTTCATTTTTCAGTCATTGGGCTTATTTTTGCAGGGAGGTTGTGAAGTGTTGGATGTCAAATGCCCATCCAGATGGGCAAGTGTCTGCTGCAGTCTCCCCCACTTTGGGCATCTGCCCTGCCTCTTCCAGCTCCTGGAGCTGCATCTGTCCCCTGTCTATCTGAATAAAGGGAACTTCTTAGCAGTTCTCCTTCCCTAAGACAATTAGATCACAGCTGTGGAGATACCCCAACTTTCGTTGACTTATCTTCTTTACATTACTTCAATAAAGTTTGACAATACTGGAAACTTTTCTCTGGTTGTATCAGTATGAAGCCACCCACTGTACATCGAACCTTAAGCATTGTATTGGATGGGTGGAAGATACAGTGATATCCTGCAGAAGGCACCCTGGCTGGTTAAAGAAGTGGATTGATGGGCAGAGAGATGAGAGGAGGAGAAGGGATGTGTGCAAAGATGGAACGGCAGAGAAGCACTTAAAACAGTGAGGCTAAGATGAACAAAAATCAGAGAGGCTCTCTGTGCCCTTTGAGTCAAATGAACTGGAGGTCAGGACTCTGGTCACCTGCCTTTTGGCTGCAAAAGCAAGTGTCCTCATAGTATAGCTGACTTGAAATTCTTTGAAATTTTAGACACTCTTCAGCAAGCCCAGGTCCTTGTGAACAGGGAAACACTTTTATTGGTGTTTTTTTTTACTCATTTTAAAAGTGATAGCTTTTATATTTGTTTGAATGTTTTGCTAATGGTTTTTGGTCACATGTGAAGAAAGCAGTTGAGTTTCAAACATTTCCTAAAAGTGTTAAGAAACTAGTTAGTTGACCAGTGTGGCTGGTATTTAACAACTGCATTTTGCATTATTATTGAATGATTAGAGTTATTTCACTTTCTGTACTGATGTCTGAAATGATTGAATAATAACATTCCTGAATTTCAGCTAGCTAGCCCATCACTTTTATTTAGTGGGGATGACATAAGAATATGAAGAAATTAATTAACAGCCCTTTGTGATAATTATTAATCACTGTTTATTATCTTTTTGTTTGTAAAAAATGTATTTAAAAAAATCCTTAATATAGCTTTAAAATTCTGTTAATGGAATGAGCTTCTATTATCCTGTTTGTGGGGTAGCACCAGACTGATGGTAAGAAATTATTTTCTAGCGAGGTTAACAAACTCTTCCTATAAAGGTGGATATTTTCAGGCCAAGAGGCAAAACAGGATATTGTGTGGGGATTATGGTATATTATGTAGCCATAGCAAGAGAGAAATTTCTATAAATGTTTTATCAATGAAATAAAAAAATTTAAAAAATACAATTCTTTCTGTAATATAGGCTTACTATTGAGAAGAATTACACTCCCCCTTTAAAGATAAGAGTTCACTTAGTTGGACTTCAAAGATAGTGTTCTCTCTCATCAAAATGGATGGAAATGTTTCTGTTAATGCTGATCTGTAATGAGATTTTATGTATTTCTTCTGTGAAAATGTCTTTTAACTCATAGGCCCTACCAACTATTGCTAATTAGTCCCTGTGCCTATAATATTCAGTGTATCGATCTCTTGGAAGGCACTTGTAGAAGTCTGCTCAATTTTTCTCTTGATATTTTTCTTTTAGCGTGTCTCTACCTGGTAAATTAATCCCTTCCAGTTGAAGGTTGGTGAAAGCTTCTCAGTTACAGTTTTGAAATCCATTGTAAATGGATTTTGAAATGTGGGAATTCCCTTTGCACTTACATCAGGCCTAAACACACTCTGAAACTATAGTTTGAACTTAGAAGATGTATCTGGCACAAATCTGTATGGGAATGGAAATCTCGCTTCTGACAACACTGGGAGTGTATACAGCAGCTTGACGTGAGTCGGGCTGTACTAGCTGTTGTCGAAATGATTTTACTGAAGTGTTAAGTTTCACATATAAGTGCTATTTTGCCTTATACTTTTAGATTGAATTGATTAAAAATTGTTTAGTCTTCAGCAGAAGCTAATTAATGTTTGATAATTGTGGTTGAAAATGGCCTTCTCATTCAGAAATACCTCAGTCTTGTCCCTGAGCTCAAAAATTCACAACAAAACTACTAGGCATGAAACTATCGAGTGGTAGAGCATGTCAAGATATATTCAACTTCTATTTCTTTCTTTCTTTCTTTTTTTTAATATATGGTCTTTGTAAAAATTTTGATTTATTTGGCTGCACTGGGTCTGAATTGTGGTGCACAGGATTTTCTATGTTGTGGCTTGCAGGATCTTTAGCGGAGGCTTGTGAATTCTATTAGTTGTGGCATGTGACCTGGAGTTCCCTGACCAGGAATTGAATCCAGGCCCTGTATCAGGAGCGTGGAGTCTGAGCCACTGAACCACCAGGGAAGTCCCTAGCTTCTATTTCTTATGAAAATTCATAGAACAGATGATGGTTAAATTCATAAGGGTAAATGAAGGTCACTGTTGACACTGTTACTGAACCAAACTTAAGTCTGTTCATCCAATGCACAGTAAAGCCAAATCTGTTGACACTGGGTTGTGGTGAAGGCAAGTACAGAGTTTACTGCAGGGTGTAACAAGCAAGGGCGTAGGAAGCAAACTATCCACTCTGACTTGGTGTCTGAGTGAGTGAGTTTCTTAAAGGGGAAAAGCAAAGAGGCTGGGATTAATCTTGTGACATTTCTGTGACATTTGCTAGTTTTAAAATTGAAGTATCGTTGATTTACAACTGTGTTAGTTTCATGTGTATAACAAAGTGATTTGGTTATATATATCAATAGATACTTTTTCTATTTCATTATAGTTTATTACAAGATAGTAAATATAGCTCTCTGTGGCATACAGTATCCTTGTTTATTTTATGTATGGCAGTGTGCATCTGTTAACCCCTACTCCAATTCCCCCTACCTTTGGTAATCATAAGTTTGTTTTCTATCTCTGTGAGTTCGTTTCTGTTTTTTATGTTAGGTTCATTTGTACTATTTTTCAGTTTCCATGTACAAGTGTGATATGACATTTGTCTTCCTCTGTCTGACTTATACTTAGTATGATAATCTCTAGGACTATCCATTGTTGCTTCAATACTTCTGTGATATTTCTTAATCATTGCTTTTTTTCAGTCCGCGATTGATTTTTCAGTCGTTTTGAACTCAGCATTGACTCCTTTGGAAGTCAGCATGTCGCCCATTTACAGTTCCCTGGCCAGGGGGCCAATGGCTCAGTTGGTCAGTTAGCTCATCTTGTCCTAGAGAAATGATCTGAATTTGTACATTAATGATAAAATAGCAATTTTAGTGCATTAACAATGTTACTGACAATAGCAATTTTAGTCATCTGACTCTGATTGTTTATAGTGTTCAGTTAGCACAGAATTGAAGTCAGAGAGGACAACAAAGGGAATAAAGTTTTGGATAGAGAGATTAATCATAAACTCAGTACAGGAACTCAACTTTAGGGAGTCTCAGTTTCAGCACTGCTGGCTCAATAACACATGATCAGTTCAGTTCAGTTGCTCAGTCTTGTCCGACTCTTTGCGACCCCATGGACTGCAGTATGCCAGGCTTCCCTGTCCATCAACTCCCAGAGCTTACTTAAACTCATGTTCATCAAGTTGGTGATGCCATTCAACCATCTCATCCTCTGTCGTCCCCTTCTCCTCCTGCCTTTAATCTTTCCGAGCATCAGGGTCTTTTCCCATGAGTCAGTTATTCGCATTAGGAGGCCAAAGTATTGGAGTTTCAGCTTCAGCGTCAGTCCTTCCAATGAATATGCAGGACTGGTTTCCTTTAAGATTGACTGGTTTGATCTCCTTGCTGTCCAAGGGACTCTCAAGAGTCTTCTCCAACACCACAGTTCAAAAGCATCAATTCTTTGGTGCTCTTTAAGAATTTTCCATAGTTTGTTGTGATCCACAGAGTCAAAGGCTTTGGCATAGTCAATAAAGCAGAAGTAGATGTTTTTTTGGGCCTCTCTTGCTTTTTCGATGATCCAATGGATTTGGCAGTTTGGTTCTTCTGCCTTTTCTAAATCCAGCTTGAACATTTGGAAGTTCATCTGGAACTCTAACACATGATAGAGTCAAATATTTCCTGAAGAGTAGCTGCTATTGAATCATACAGTGAAAACTCATAGGCTTTAAACACTATGTTTTCACACACTTTGTAAATTTGTCCAGTTAGGCCTTTTTCTGTTCCACACACACTTTTTTTGGCAGGTTGTTACACATCTTCACAGATTTCATATCTGGTTGTACTGAGTTAATGTTCCTCAATATCTGAAGATGTTTTTGCCTATAGTACTGTCCCAAGAAGATTGCTCATGGTGGTTGATTTTTCAGTAACTGCAAACTCAGCACCAACTCCTTTGATAAACAATAGCTAAGGAGTGCTGAGAGCATTTGTCTACTCATCAAGGGCAAGGAAGATCAATATTTTCCTTGTCTTTAATTGGCCATTGAAGTTGCTCCTCATGTCATCCACTCTGAGCACCTGTTCTCACCAAAAGGCTAATAACCTTATTTTTTTTTTTAGACACTGAAATCAAACTTATTTTGATTAAACCACCATTGATGAATGTGTTTCTTTGCTTGGCTAACAGAGGAGCCATTTGGGAGCTCATTTTCATTGCGGCCTCCTTTTCACTTTTAATTCTTTGTGAAGAAATTCTGTTCTGGTGAAATAATTTTATTTTACATTATCTAATATTTCCAACCTTTGTGTTCATGTGAGTTGAGACCATTGTGATGAGTGCTTACTCTGATAATATTGACATTTACTGTATTCTTTTAGTACATTGTCATTGAATGAGAAACATCCTTTGCTGTTGAATAATTTGATAATAAAATAACCCACATTCTGCTTTGTCTTAAAAGAGTAGCATTCAAAATTCACTTCTTTTCTTGATGGATAATGCACTGGTTAAAAAAATATAGCCCGGTGTAGTGATACTGTGGCCCTCCAAACACTGTGAGTTCTGACGGTGTCAGTGAGCTTGTGTGCAGTGTGCTGAGCAACAGTGCAAGGCAGTGAGAGCACCACCTGCCGCCTCTGTTGCAAATACTGGGCTCTGCTGTCATGGGGCAGAAGCAGCCGCAGTAGATACGTGAGCGAGCGTGAGCATGGGAGTGTTCCAAGAGAGTTTTATTTATAGACACTGACATTTGGACTTCATATAATTTTCATGTGAAATAAAGTATTATTCATTTGGTATTATTCAACCATAAAAAGATATAAAAACCTTTCTTCACTTGTGGACTATAAAAAAAAAACAGGAGTTGGGTCAGGCTTGGCCAGAGGAATTTAGTCTGCGGACTTCTGTTCTCCTGGAACTAGGATATATGTTGAGATGGGACCAAATATGTTGATTATTGATTATATGTTGATTGTTGATTATCTCTGGGTTCAGGTAATATACTTAAAATGTTTTCATCTACTGTTTTACAACCAGAGTTTGGCTATTTGAAGATCTATCTGTTCTTAAAGAAATTTTATCTGAGAAAAATCACTGCAGTCTCATTCATAGCTTCTAGAAGAATAGGGAAAATGATTTAATTTTGTACAAATACTGCTTTTCTAAAATAAGCAATTAAGAAACCTTTTAAATTTTGTACATCAGAAAATATTTGTAAAAGCTAAAGTACTGGGAGCCTGTGACCATTTATTCTCTTAAGTTTCTGAAATTTAGGTGTAACCTTAATTATCCTGGGATACTTCAGAGTAATCGAGTGAATTCCTTGCAATAAACTCTAATATGACTTATTTATATCTGAATATTCAGCAACAGCTGGAATTCCAGCTGGAGTTGGAAGAGCAAGAAAAAGAGAGACAGAGAATAGAAGAACTGCAGAGAGCTCAAGAACAATTTGAGAAGGTAAATTAAAGTCTTATAAATATTTGTTTTGTGGAAAACCTCTTAGCATCCTCACTGTTACTTTCAGTTNTAGTGCTTTATAGAGGGCATTGCCCAGGTGCTGTGGAGAGGTCACATGTATTAGGTAGTGCCTTGGGCTAGACTAATTGCTTTAGACATATTTGCTTCTTTTTTACTGTGTATAAAATTCTACTTAACTGAAAGTTCTTTCAAAATCTCTTATTCTAAGAGTTTATTAAAATTTTTATTTTGTCACTTTTCACTTTGGTTAGTAATTTGGCTTCAGGGTTAGCGTTTCAGCCTATTTCATTTTTAAAAATATTCTGCTGCTGCTGCTGCTGCTAAGTCGCTTCAGTCATATCTGAGTCTGTGCGAGCCCATAGATGGCAGTGTACCAGGCTCCCCCGTCCCTGGGATCCTCCAGGCAAGAATACTGGAGTGGGTTGCCACTTCCTTCTCCAATGCGTGAAAGTGAAAAATGAAAATGGAGTCGTTCAGTCATGTCTGACTCTTCACAACACCATGGACTGTAGCCTACTATGCTCCTCTGTCCATGAAATTTGCCAGGCAAGAGTACTGGAGTGGGTTGCCATTTCCTTCTCCAGAGAATCTTCCTGACCCAGGAATCGAACCCAGTTCTCCCACACTGTAGGCAGACGCTTTACCGTCTGAGCCACCAGGGAACATTCTATTTAATTATAAACAAAATATGGCAGTCACCTATTAACAGAGTATTAAATGAGACTATATCTCTAGTTTTGTATTCAGATTTCTTCTTTAAGGTCAGCATTTTTGCTGTTAAATGGGTCATAATGTAAAAATAAAATGCTTAAGAATTAAACATGGAATCAAAATGAAAAGCATATTCAAAGTATTTTTCTCCATTTTTATATATTATAGGAGTTGAGAATGAGCATGGAAAATATGGCTAAGGGTGAAGAAACTTTACATGGAGAGGTGAGAACAGAAAGTTCTGTTATGGGATCCGAATAAGTATCCTGGAGTGTGACACTAAATTTTGGTGCATTAGTAGATATGCTTTAAAAACAATTTTATTTATCTGTGTTTGGCTGTGTTGGGTCTTCTTGCTGCACAAGGCTTTTCTCTAGTTGCAGTGAGTGGGTGCTAGTCTCTAGCTGAGGTACTCGGGCTTCTCAGTGTGGTGGCTCCTTTTGTTGTGGAGCACAAGCTCTGGGGCCCACGGGCTCCGTCGTTGCAGCTCCCAGAGTCTAGAGCCCGGCGGGGCTCAGTAGCTGCGGCACACAGGCTTAACTGCTCCCGCAGCATGTTGGATCCTCCCGAACCCATGTCTCTTGTATTGATAGGCAGATTCCTTAACACTGAGCCACCAGGGAAGCCCAGTAGCTAAAGTTTTAATATGGAGATTATCAAAACTGATAGTTCAAATACATAATCTAGTAATAACAAGTCACAAATAGGGTGTACTTTAAAGCCAAATCTCCAAGGAGGTAAAACTGGAATATTCAGTTTGTTTTTGTATTTTTAAAAACCAGAATATTATGAGATTATTGGCCATACGATTGCATGCAGTGATATGTTTTAAATTTTATGATGTATTTTTTTAAAAAACACATTTTAGCATTTGTTTTTAGAATTCACTTGTCATTATCAGGTATTGGTTCATTCCATTAACGGACAATGTTGAATTTTGATGTTATAATTCAGAAATGCCTTAGCAGAACCGAAAGCAAATTAATGTATTAATCTCAAAGTCATGTGAAAGTGAAAATGAATTATATGATTCAATCATATGATTATAGGATGGAGCTGACTCAGGCAAAACACTAGCTGAAATTAGTGATCGATATGGGGCACCAAACTTGAGCAGAGTGGAGGAACTCGATGAACCAATGCTCTCTGACGTGAGTATCCTTAGGAAAGAGTTTTGTGAAAAGCAGAGTTTCTTGTTTTACTTGGGGAAAGCCCAGTGTCTCTCAGGCCAGGGTTGGATGGCAAAATCGGTCTTTTGCTTCAAAAAAAGAAATCAGCTTTCTGGGTGCCAACTTTTTTCTAATTGGTGTTCTGTGCAGTGTGCTGCTGAGTGAGGGCAGGCACTTACTTGTCTGGCTCCACACAGAAGTGTGGGTGCTGATGGGGAGGTAGCTGGGTGTTAATTTGGAGTGAGCAGTGTTCCCTCCTGTGCAGAGGGTGATACTGGTTGTTCGGAAGTGAGGCTTTGAAAATTTCAAAATCTTTTCAAAACGTATATTTAAAATCATGTGGTAAAATACATAATCTTTAAATTTCGGGGGCTGATATTTTGGNGGTGTTAATTTGGAGTGAGCAGTGTTCCCTCCTGTGCGGAGGGTGATACTGGTTGTTCGGAAGTGAGGCTTTGAAAATTTCAAAATCTTTTCAAAACGTATATTTAAAATCATGTGGTAAAATACATAATCTTTAAATTTCGGGGGCTGATATTTTGGTTCTCAGTAGTAAACCAGGGAGCCAAGTAAATAACCTAATGAGAGTGCACGCTTTTACAGTATTTATGTACGCTGGCTTATTTAATAATCATACAATGTTTCCTGTGCACGCCTATTGTGCCCAGTGCTTTTATGGCCAAAACAGGTCATTCTGACCTCGTCTAGGGAAGAAACAAACAGCTGGGCAAGCAAGTAATTGTCAGTGTTAGAGTGGCCAGGTAATTTGTTGTCCAAAGCAGTGTGCTTTGAGAGCGAGAGGAGGAGCTGTTGATATCTGATGCCATCAAGCAGCTATAACCCAGGATGCCCTGAAAGAAACTGCATTGAGTCACCTGCATCAGTGGGCACTGACAAAGTGGAACAGCTGCCTGGCTGAAGACCCCTGATCAGGGAAAGCTTCATGGAGAAAGTCAGCCTTGTCACTCAGTGGTGGGGTGGGGGTCTGGGAGCACAGAAAGTGTCAAGACCCAGCTCAGGGTGAAGAGAGAGGGAATGGGAGGCAGGGAGAGATCAGAGCTGGGACACTGGAGAAATGAGGGGCCAGACCAGTAAAGGAACTGCAGTTTGTGCTCAGACATAAATATTTTATCCTAAAGGCAGTGGAGGTCAACATGCTCAGAGCTGCGTCTTAGGAAGGCCGTCTGGCTATAGCGTGTAGAAGAAAGGAGTGATAGATTTGAGAAGACCCACCAGGGGGCTATTGTCATCTATGGAGAGAGAGTGTTGATGACCGAAAATAGTAAATGGGGTTTAAGAGCTGTTCAGAAAGTGGAGCTGGGTGGCTTTGGTTCTAATCAGTCAGTGGATACATGTTTATTAAATGGCTGCTATGGGTCAGTACTATGCAGGGAGCTAGAAAATACCAGAGAGCAAAACAGATTGGGTTTCTGCCCTTTGGGAGCCATGGGCTGGTGGGGAAAGTTCACTGAGAGGACAGAGCAGGGAAACCTGACCTAGCCTGGGTGAGTCTTATGCAGGAAGTGACATTGAAAGAATTAGCCTGAGATGAGTCTAGCAGATAGAGCAAGATGGTTTCAAGGACCTGGAATAGTCCAATATGTTGGTTTGAGTTGCATGGGATTAGGAGAAGGAAGTGATTTGAAGGTTGCAGGGGTGGGTACAGGCAAGATCATACTAGGCTCTGTGTGTCATGTTAGGGATTTTGGACTTGGGTGCAGTAGAAGTCATCACAAGGGTATAGGTGAGGATTGGATATGTGTTTTTAGAAGGTGGAGAGAAGATCTGAGTGGGTGGGAGTGGGAAGAGCAGGCAACTCAGGAAATTCGCATAGTCATTCAGGTGCAAGGTGAGTAGGACCAGGATGCTCCCAGCACAGATGGGGACAGCTGAGTGGATTCACAGCTGGGAGGATAAGGGGGAGAGAGAAGTCAAGGATGAAGCCCAGGTTTCTGCCTTGGGCAACTGGACTCGTCACCAGTTTTTGAACTTTACCATTGGTTGAATTGAGGAACATATGAAGAGAAAGTAGGTTTTGTGCAAACAGTGGCTTCAATTGTGGACATGTTGCGTTTCAGGTCACTCTGAGATATGCAGGTGGGTCTGGAGGACAGGAGAGAAGTCCAGGCAGGAGAGAGGAATTTAGTCATATATAATAAGTGAAGCTAGGATAGTGAGTCAGATGCTCACGATAGAATGCAGAATGTGAGGGAGGGGTCTCAGGGTGAAGGGTGTGTATGTGTGTGTGTTTAGTTGCTAAGTCATGTCCAATTCTTTTTTGGCTTCATGGACCATAGCCCACCAGATTCCTCTGTCCAGGGGATTTCCCAGGCAAGAATACTGGCATGGGTTGCCATTTCCTTCTCCAAGGGGTCTTCCCAACCCAGGAATCAAACCTGTATCTCTTGCATTGGCAGGTGGATTCTTTGCCACTGAACCACCTGGGAAACCCTCTCAGGGTGAAACCATGAGAAATTTCAACATCTAAGGGATGGGTACAGGAATCTGCAAGAAAGGGGACAATAAGAGGGAATAGCAAGAGAAGTAGAAGAAAGGATGGGTTAAAAAATACATTGAGAATACAATTAAATTAAGATTATGTTGCATTTGGATTTATGTGAAATAATCTGAAACTATCAAAAAACTTCATTTACATAATCACATAGAAGTTACCTAAGCTCTAATTTTGTGTAGTTTGTACATTTCACAGTTCTAATTGTATTTAGTTAGTTCACTCACTCAGTTGTGTCTGACTCTTTGTGACCCCATGGTCACAGCAGCACACCAGGCCTCCCTGTCCATCACCAACTCCAAGAGCTTGCTGAAACTCATGTCCATTGAGTCAGTGATGCCATCCAACCATCTCATCCTCTGTTGTCCCCTTCTCCTCCTGCCTTCAATCTTTCCCAGCTTTAGGGTCTTTTCCAGTGAGTCAATTCTTCGCATCAAGTGCCCAGAGTATTGGAGTTTCAGCTTCAGCATCAGTCCTTCCAATGAATATGCAGGACTGATTTCCTTTAGGATGGACTGGTTGGATCTCCTTGCAGTCCAAGGGACTCTCAAGAGTCTTCTCCAACACCACAGTTCAAAAGCATCAATCCTTCAGCACTCAGCTTTCTTTATAGTCCAACTCTCACATCCATATATGAATACTAGAAAAACCATAGCCTTGACTAGATGGACCTTTGTTGGCAAAGTGATGTCTCTGTTTTTTAATATGCTGTCTAGGTTGGTCATAGCTTTTCTTCCAAGGAAAATTGTATTTCTAATTGTATTAATTAAAAATTCCAATTGTATTAAATTAGATTTTAGTACAATACGGTACAATTAATTTTAATTAATTTTCATACAAAGCATAAATTAATAATTGTATTAATTAAAATTTATAATTGTATTAAAGCATATTTACTTTTCATTTTGTTTTTAGGTTGCATTAAACATTGATCAAGACTTGTAGGCTCAACCAACCTAAGAACAATACATTTTTCTTCTTGTTTCAAGTTTCAAAATAGGAGGGCCCCAGTTGTATTTTTTTCCCTCCAAACTTGTACTCTGCTTTTCCTCCCTCTAACCACAGCTTTATAAATGAGTTTCAAGTGTGGCCTTAAAATATTGTTTTCTTAATGTAACTGGTTTCATGTATGACATCATTGAGAGAACAGGAGAGAACTTTTCCCAAAGCAACCAAAAGGAGCAAGTGGGAGACCAGCTGAAAAGAATTGTGTGTATCTGTATGAGAAGAAGATTGCCTGGTCGTGAGAATGAAAGAGGCTGCCGCTCTGCAGGGCTCAGGAACACTCAGCGTGCTTTAGATATGATGATTTCCTCCCAGAGTGCACTGCAAAGACTTCCTCAGTTTGCTGGGGAAGTTCCACTTAATTCATGCTTATTGATGCAGCTGGGGTGGGGAGGGATGTCAAGTTTCTGGAGAGGGAAGCTTTGTTTCTTCTGGAACAATCTTTGGGCAGAGGGATGGTGTGCTGCTGTTGAAGGGAAGATCTCTCTTCCTTCAGTGGATGCCGGGTGGTCTGTGGACCCTGACTGCACTCTTGGCTTCTTGGAAGTTTCAGGGCCAGCTTTGAACTTTAGGGAGAAATTTGCTTTTATAAAAAAATTTTCCAAATCTATGTTTATGCCAAGAAGAGGCTTCTTCTTAAAAAAAAAAAAAAAAAATCTGGTTTTAGTTATACCTTTCCTGACACAATGAGAAGAGAATAACCTAATTGCTTAAACGAGAAAAGAAAAAGGGAAAAAAAATTATGGGAAAAAATACAGATTTCATTGAAGAGAAACGTTATATCAGTTTTGTACTTTTTAAAAACTTAAAGAATTTGGGGCTGCGCTGAGTGTTCACTGCTGCGCATGGGTGGCTTTTGTTGTAGTGAGCGGGGGCCACTTTCCATCGTGGTACACAGCCTTCTCATTGCTGTGGTTTCTCTTGTGGAGGAGCGCAGGTTCTATGTGAATGGGCTTCGTTAGTTGTGGTGCAGGGGCTTAGCTGCCCTGTAACACGTGGAATCTTCCTGAACCAGAGACCAAACCTGTGTCCTTTGCATTTGCAGGTGAATTCTCAACCACTGAACCACCAGGGAAGTCCAGTTCTGTACTTTTTTTTTTGAGAAAAAAGTTCCAGGTGCCCTGGAGCCATCGATAACTTCTGTGTCAATCAGGCTGCCAGGCACTCTGCCCCCCCCAATATGGATGACCTGTGTTCATTGCACCCAGGCAGAAGTGTTGAAGGCAGCAGGAGAGTGTCCCTCAAGACCTCGGCCTCAACCAGTGTGGCACCATCAAGGAGGGTTAGGTGTGGAAAGACGGGTTCAGAGGGCATCTTGGACTCAGTCAGCCCATGCCCCTCCCCAAAGAGTGCAGTCCGGCCCTGGGCTTTGGCAGCAAGAGTTTCTGAGTCAACACTTAAGATGAAGCTTTGTGGCTCTGGGCTAGGGGGTGGTCTTGTGTGAAGAGTCCCCAGCCAGAGCTTGGCATAAGAGGAAGAAGGTAGAATGGGATAAGAAAGGAGATGAAAGGTGTTCAACCTTTGTCTGGGGAGNTGGCCCTGGGCTTTGGCAGCATGAGTTTCTGAGTCAACACTTAAGATGAAGCTTTGTGGCTCTGGGCTAGGGGGTGGTCTTGTGTGAAGAGTCCCCAGCCAGAGCTTGGCATAAGAGGAAGAAGGTAGAATGGGATAAGAAAGGAGATGAAAGGTGTTCAACCTTTGTCTGGGGAGAGAGCCCTCAGGAGGATTCAGCTGGTGATCAGGGTGCAAGGGAAGAGGCTCCCATCTTCACCAGGAGATGACTCACAGGTACAGCAGATGCCCCCTGGGATTAGGGCAAGGCTGTTATCTTCGGGCAGACACTTAGGCTGAGTTTGAATCTGAGTCTTAGAGTTTCTTGCTAATGGCAGCAAGACTTATTTTAGACCCACCCAAAGGATGAAGTCCTCTGTCCATTAGATTTCCCAGGCAAGAATACTGGAGTGGGTTGTCATTTCCTTCTCCAGGGGATCTTCCCAACCTAGGAATGAAGCCCGCATCTCCTGCATCGACAGAGAAGCCTGGTGGGCTACACAGTCCATGGGGTAGCAGAGACTAACCAGTGACAACAAAGGATGGGGTGGGGATGCCTCCTGTTCTGGCATGCTTTTAAGTAGCTGGGTAAGATCCTGTTTTGGTTTGAAGTATTCTCGGTTTTCCTCCTGATCTGGCTGTTAGTGGAAGGCAAAGAGAAGGAAGAAATCAAAGAATGGAGAGACATAAAGGATCTAAACATAAGTAAACTGTAGGTTTCTGCTTCTTTCTGTTTTACTCACTAGTTTGTTGTAGTTTTTTAGATTCCACATGTAAGCGGCATCATGCTAAATTAAATAGCTGTTTCGGCTGAATCTTGAATAGCCAAGTATTAAGTTCACTGTTCAGCTGAAGTTAAGGCTGAAGTTATAGGTTAACTTCTGAGACATAGCAATTTTTAGAACTACACTTTTATTAAAATTTTGGTTTAATATTACGATGCTGGAGCACTAATTCTTCAACATTTTTAAATGCTTGGAACTTTTGTGGTCACTGTGCCACACAATTTTGGTACTATGTAAATGTTTATTTTCAGCAAAAATAGAGAAAGCAGACACTTTTCAGTACTTTTTCCCCCTAATGTTTTTTTCTTTAAGCTCTCTGTTGTTTATTTGTGTCTGATACTTCCGGATACCTGATTTTTCTCCAATTCAGTTTTCTGCTCTGTAGATGCTATATTTTTAATTTTGTTTGGATTGAAGATGACTTATCCAGCTGTATATATTTTTGGGACATTACAGCTGTATTGAGATAAAATTCACAATCACCCATGTAAAATTTGTAATCCGTTGGTTCTTAGTACATTCTCCTAGTACATTCACTTAGCATATTCACTAGTCTGCAGATGAAGAAACTGAGGCACGAACAGAGGGAGTTTTGCCTCATTTTAAGCAGTTGGTGAGTGGCAGAGCTGACCTGGACTGGGCCTTTGTTGGGCCTCAGGGTCAGTGCTACTGACATGCTCAGTCGTGGCTGAATCTTTGCGACCCCGTGGACTGTAGCCTGCCAGGCTCCTCTGTCCATGGAATTTTCCAGGCAAGAATACTGCAGTGGGTTGCCGTTTCCTTCTTCATCAAAGTCAGTATTTTCTGTCAATTCACTATTTGGATTCTGGATAGGGATTGAAAGTAATTTAAAAAAAAAAAAGATCTGAAAGAATTGTGTGTATAGCTCAATGTTCATAAAGAATTAGACTTTTTATCTGTTTTACTTTTTATTGTGGTAAAATGCACATAACACGAAATTTACCGTTGTACCGTTTTAAAATGTACAGTTCAGTGGCCGTAAATAAAGTCAGCCATCACTGTACTTGATACCATGTCACCATCCTCACTGTCTGGTTCCAGGATGCCTTTATCAAAGCTGGAGACTACACTCCCACTGAGTAGTCACTCCCCATTCCTCCCTCCTCCCAAGCCCTGCCAACAACTGAGTAGGTTTCTATGAATTTACCGGTTCTGGAAACTTCAAATAAATGGAATATACAGCCTGGCTGCTGTCACCTCCATAATGTTCTCAAAGTTCATCTAAGTTGTACCATATATCAGTACGTTTTTTGTCACCGAATGATAACTTACTGCTTTGATATATACCACACTTACCCATTTGTCAATTCACGGACACTAGGGTGATTTGTGCCTTTGGCGTATTGTGAATAATGTTGCTATCAGCTTGTGTATTCAAACTTTTATGTGGAAATGTGTTTTCAGTTCTTTTGAGTATATACCTTGGAGCGAGTCATACAGTAATTCCACGTTGAAGTTTTTGAGGAACCTCCAAGCTGCTTCCCACTGCAGCTACACCATTTTACATTCCTACCAGCAATGTATCATCCCCACTTACACCTGATCCTTACCATTTTCTTTTTGTGTGTGTGGCTGTCCTAATGGATGTGAAGTCGTATGTTATTGTGGTTTGGTTTGTATTTCCCTAATTACTTAATAACTAAGCATCTTTACATGTGCTTGTTGGTCATATTTATATCTTTGGGGAGATGTTCATTCAAGTCCTTTGCCTGTTTTTATTTTGTTATTTTTATTTTATTTTTTTTGTAGTTTTAATTTTGTTTTAGAAAAATATATTTTCTGGATTCCAGACGCTTATTGGTTGTATAATTTGCAAATATTTTCTCCCGTTCTCTCACTCTCCTGACAGTGTCTTTTAATCCTCCAAAGATTCCATTTTCAAAAAGTCCAGTTCATCTATTTTTTTTGTTACTTGTGCTTTTGATGTCACATCTAAGAAATTATTGCCAAATCCAAGGTCATAAAGGTTTACACCCACTGTTTCTTTTAAAAGTTTCATAGTTTTAACTTTTATTTAGATCTTTAATCCATTTCAAGTTAATTTTATATATAATATGAAGTAAAGGTCCAGCTTCCTTCTGTGTTTGCCTATTCCGTTATCCCAGCACCGTTCTTCAAAGAGACTGTTCTTTCTCCAATGAAAGGTCTTGGCACTCCATTGAAATCAATTAAGATAATGTATATGTATGGGTTTACATACATTGTGGACTCTCCATGCTATTCAATCAATCTATATTACTGTTTTTATCCCAGTAACACCCTCTTTTGACTATTGTATCTTTGTAATTTTTGTGAGTTTTGAAATTGAAAAGTGTGAGCCCTCCAACTTTGTTCTTTTGCAATGTTTTGGCTATTAGGCCCCTTGAAATTGCATATGAATTTTAGGATTGTCTTTTTCATTTTTGTAAGAAAGTACGTTGGGATTTTGATGGGGATTTCACTNGTTATCCCAGCACCGTTCTTCAAAGAGACTGTTCTTTCTCCAATGAAAGGTCTTGGCACTCCATTGAAATCAATTAAGATAATGTATATGTATGGGTTTACATACATTGTGGACTCTCCATGCTATTCAATCAATCTATATTACTGTTTTTATCCCAGTAACACCCTCTTTTGACTATTGTATCTTTGTAATTTTTGTGAGTTTTGAAATTGAAAAGTGTGAGCCCTCCAACTTTGTTCTTTTGCAATGTTTTGGCTATTAGGCCCCTTGAAATTGCATATGAATTTTAGGATTGTCTTTTTCATTTTTGTAAGAAAGTACGTTGGGATTTTGATGGGGATTTCACTGAATCCTTAGACAGGTTTGGGATATATGGCCATCTTAACAGTGTTAAGTCTTCCAGTTCACAAACACAAGATGTTTTTCTATTTAAGTTTTCTTTATTTCTGTCAAAAATGTTTTGTATTTTTCAGCACACAGGTCTTGCTCCTTCTTGGTTATATTTATTCCTAAGCATTATTAATGCTTTTATAAATGAAATTATTTTATTNCAGGTTTGGGATATATGGCCATCTTAACAGTGTTAAGTCTTCCAGTTCACAAACACAAGATGTTTTTCTATTTAAGTTTTCTTTATTTCTGTCAAAAATGTTTTGTATTTTTCAGCACACAGGTCTTGCTCCTTCTTGGTTATATTTATTCCTAAGCATTATTAATGCTTTTATAAATGAAATTATTTTATTAATCTCTCTTTTACATTGTTCATTACTTATGTACTGAAATGCAATTGGTTTTGTTTATTGGTCTTATATCCTGAAATTTTGTTGAATTTATTTATTAGCTCTAGTAGTTTTTTTCGTTTTGTGATTGCTTAGAATTCTTTATACACAAGATCATGTCATTTACAAAGAGAGATAATTTTACTTCTTCCTTTCCAATTTGTGTACCTTTTTATTCTTTTTCTATCCCCTCAATTGCTCTGGCCAGAACTTTCAGTATAACATTGAGTAGAAGTGTTGAAAGCAGGCACCCTTATTTTGTTCCTGATTTTAGGGGAAAAGCTTTCCAACTTTCACAAGTAAATATTTTGTGACTGGGGTATTTTATAGTTTTTTTTTTAATCAATTGAAAAATTCCATGTATTCATGATGTGTTAAACATTTTTTATCATGGTATGATCCTTTTTGTGTTTTTCTAGGGCCAATTTACCAGGAATTAGTTAAGGATATTTGTATCCATATTCAAAACAGATACTGGTCTATAGTTTTCTTATGTTGTCCTTAGCTTTGGTAGCAGTTTAATACTGGTTTCATAGAATAAGTAAGGAAGCATTCCTTTCTTTTTTGTTCTTGGAAGAGTTTATGAAGGATTGATATTAATTATTCTCTAATTGGTAGAATTTTTTTAATTGATAGAATTCACCCATAAGGCCTTCTAGACCTATACTTTTCTTTGTTGGAAGCTATTGGTTACTAATTCATTCTCTTTACTTCCAGTATTTCTGTTTCTTTTTGAGTCAGTTTTTATAGTTTATGACTTTCTAGGAGTCTGTTCATTTCACCTAAGTTATCTAATTTGGCATAGATGTAACATACAGTCCTTATAATCCTTTATGGGGTGCATATATCTTTTTGAGTTAGTGTATTAATTTTCTTTGATAAATACCCAGAAGTGGAATTGCTGGGTCATATAGTTTTACTTTATTTTTTTGAGGAACCCTGTACTATTTTTCACAGTGGCTACATCAATTTACAATTCCCAAAAGAGTGTACTGGGGACTCCTTTTCTTTACATCCTCACCAATACTTGCTATTTCTTGTGTTTTTTGATAGAAGTCCTTCTAGTGGGTATGAAGTGCTGTCTCTTTGTGGTTTTTATTTGCATTCCATGATGATTAGTAATGTTGAGCACCTTTTCATGTTAGCCATCTGTGTGTCTTTGAAAAAATGTCTATTTGGATTGCCTGCCTATTTAAAAAAATTTTTTTGATATTGAATTGTATGAATTCTTAGCAGATATATGATTTTTATATGAAAGGTTGCCTTTTCATTTTGTTGATGGTTTCTTTTGCCGTGCAGAAGCTTTTTAGTTTGACGTAGTCTCACTTGTTTATTTCTGGTCTTGTTGCCTTTGGTTTGATGTCAAATTTAAAAAATAATCACCAAGAATGATGTCAAAGAGCTTACCACCTATGTTGTCTTCTAGGGGTTTTATGATTTAGGACTTTTCATAATTTTGAGTTAATTTTTGTGAGTGGTTTCATTCTTTTGCATGTGGCTATCCAGTTTTTCCAACACTGTTTATTGAAGACACTGTCCTTTAAAAGAAATATGTTAATACATAATACTCTGGTTTAGAATAATGCCTACTTCATTTTATTTATTTACAGAAACTTCTTCTACATAGCTCTATTTTCTTCCTCCTCTTTTGTGCTATCATTGTCATAGAAATAATACTTTCACATTTGTATGCCCATTAACACGGATTTTTAATTGTTGCTTTTAAATAATATAATAGAAAAAATTACAAACAAAATATACATAATTATGGGTATCAATGTTCATTATTTCTTCATGGAAATTCAAATTACTGTCCAGTTTCATTTCTGCCTGAAGAATTCTCTTTAGTATTTATTGTAGAGCAAGGCTGCTAGCAATGAATTCTGTTAGCTTTGCTTTAACTTCTCATTTATTTCTGAAGGATGGTTTTGTTGGTTATAGAGTTATTATCAGTGTTTTCTTTCAGCACTTTGAATATGTAATCCCACTGCCTTCTAGCCTCCAAGGTTTCTGATGAGGAATTAGCTGTTAATCTCATTGAGCATCCCTTGTATGTGATAAGTTGCTTCTCTGTTGCTGCTCCCAAGATTCAGTCCTTATCTTTGGAGAGATTGGTTATGACTTCTCTCAATATGCATCTCTTTGAGTTTATCCTACTTGGAGTACACTGGGGCTTCTTGGATTTGTGGCTTAATATTTTCTATAAAATTTGGGAAGTTTGGGACCATTATTTCTTCAAATATTATTTTAGCTTCTTTTTCTTTCTGCAGCTCATTTATGCACATGTTGGTATAATTGATGGTGTTCTATTTGTCTTTCAGGCTTTGTTATTTTATATATATTTTTTTCTTTGTCTCAGAGTGAATAATGTCAGTTGACCTATCTCCATAATATTGATTTATTCTTCTGCCAGCTCAACTCTGCTATTGCATTCCTCATATGAATTTTTCATTCTAGTCACTGTTTTTCAACTCCAGAATTTCTATGTTTTCTTTATTTTTTATGGTTTATTTTAGCTCTTCGAACATACTTAAAATATTTGATTTAAGGTTTTGTCTAATAAATCCCATGCTTGACTTTTCCTTAGGGACAATTTCTAATAATCCTTTCTTTTTCTGAATATGGGCCATACTTTCTTGTTTCTTTGCATACCTTGCAATTTTTTGATAAGTGGGTGTTTCAAACATATATATTAACAATTCTGGAAAAGAGATTCTACCCTCACACCAGAATTTACTATTGCTATTTGTTGTTCTTGTTATTTGTTTTTTAGTAACTTTTCTGAATTTATTTTATAATATCTGTATGTTTTGTCATATGTGGTCATTGAAGTCTGCTTGAGTTGCTTAGTCAGCCTTTGATTTGACAGAGGTTTCTTTAAATTTAGAAACCAATAAATCTTCCAGACTTTTGTGGTGTACATTCAATGCTTAGGTATGTAGTTTACAGCTCTGCTTAAGCCTTCACTTTCTGATTGTGTTGAGCCTCCTCCAGTTCAACCAGAGATGAGAGCTTAGCATCTTCTTGGGTCTGTCTTAACTGTATATATAGCCTTAGGCATGCAACCCAGCAAACATGTAGTCTTCTCAATTTCTAGCAATATTCCAGAACTTTTAATAGTCCCCTACGGAATCTCATTCTTAAGCTTTTTGGTTATCTTGTTCTTTGTCCCAGTCATTATCACTGTATCAGTCAGCCATAATGTTAAAAAAAAGTTGGTGCTGATTTTTTGTTTGCAGTAGGTGAACTTCGAGTCATGTCAAATATAGCTTTTTCAAGTGGGGTTTTCCATGGAACTTCCAGGCAAGTCAAATAATGACTATTTTCTGGGAATTGGCCTTTAGATAAGTTCCATCTTGATTCTGCCTTTTTTTTGGCCAATAGGTCACTGATTTTCACCATGGTTTCAACATGAAAGCTCTGTTGATTTTCAAGACTACCGTAGACTTGGGAGTAGGGGAATGGGAATAGAGAAAGTTAAGTAGCCACAAGGTTCATGCTATTCTTGAGATTCAGCTATTTTTCTTGAATGAATATTCGCCGAATTTTTGCCAGTCTTTGGTTAATTTTGAGTTCTGAAAAAGTTGGTTTTGACAGTTTATACCAGTATTATTACTGTTTTCATAGAGAAGAGGATTTGGGGAGATATTTTTAGAGATCTTTATTTTTGGAAATCATTATTTTACCTTTGTTTTAAAATTTAGTTTTTTTCTTAGGCATCCTAGTGAGATAAGGCCAAATGGTACATTTCTTTCTAACATTAAATGAAATCTGTAATCATCTATCATGTAAATGATATGGGATGTAAGCCTTTGAATTTTGTGTATAAATGTTTTCTGGATTTTAGCATTTGTCTTTGAAGCAGTTTTCCACTGCTTATAAAATTGTAAGTTGACAGTTTTTTCTCTTTCAGTATTTTAAGGATGATTTCTTGCTCTCTTCTCTTTTGTTTTTGATAAGAGATCTAATATCAACCTTAGGTAATATGTAATATGTACATATGTACATATTTATGTACATGTAATATGTAATATGTCTATTTTCTCTGATTTTAATATTTTATCTTTATTACTGGTTTTGAACAATTTGATTTTGATGTGCCTTGGTGTGATTTCCTTCATGTTTTGTATGCCTTAGGTTCATTTGAGTTTCTTGGCTTAGGTTTTTATTAAATTTGGAAAAAGTTTTAGTCTTTATTTCTGAAGTACTTTTTCACTATCTTCTCTCTAGGGTGAACTGAGCTCGCTGATGTTGTAATTCCCTGCTTTTTGTCTTTTTGCCTCTCCATATTTCATTTTTGAAAGTTTCTGTTGCTAAAGATTTTTTTTTTTTGCTGCGATATCTACTGTTAATCCTGTCTGGTATATTTAGCATTTATGTTTATTATTTTTATAATATCACCCATCCTCTACTTAATATGTTCATTCTTTCCTCTAGCTTATAAAATGGATAGGAGACAATTAGAATGATTGCATTAATGTTTCTGGTTACTAATTCTGTCATTGCATTGGGGCAATTTTGATTTATTTTTTCCTTATTATAGGTTATTTTTCTTCTTTGCTTGGTAACTTTTTATGTGAATTTTGTCTTCTTGAATGTTGAGCATTTTTATTCCTACAGTAAATATTTTTGAGCTTTTTTCCCTAGGTGCAATTAAGTTACTTGGAAATAGTTTGATATCTTTTCAGGTCTTAGTTTTAAGAAGCTTTGTGAATTGGGACCAAGGAGCATTCCGTCTTGGGCTAATTTTGCCTGGCAACTAAGGCAGTAGTCTCAAATGTGTGCTACCCGACGCTAGTGAGTTATGAGGAGTTCCACTTTGGCTGTGGGAAGATCAATTATTTTATTGTATTTTTGAAACGACTTTATTTTTTTCCAATGAAAATCTATTATTTTAGAAAATTATTTATTTTATTTTAAAATTTTATTGGAGTATAGTTGATTTACAGTTTGTGTTAGTTTTAGGTGTACAGAGAAGTGATTCAGTTTTACATGTTCATATATTCATTCTTTTCCAGATTCTTTTTGTATATAGTAAAACCACTTTGTTGATGTATGATTGACAGGAAGAGAACTTTTTCCTGAGTCTTTTTGAGCCATGCTGTCTAATCATTTCAGGGGGTTCCTTCTTTAGCTTTGTGTCATTTCCTCATACACAGGCATTTATTACCCAGCTGAAGACTCGAAGAGGACCCTCTGTAGGTTTCTCTATGCTTTCAGTTCCTTTTCCTTCAGTCCAGGAGGCACCAGTCTTCATATACTTCCCCCTCCCTCACTGTAGTAGAGAATACTTATTTTTCTCATTTCTCAGTGATTACTGTCCCTTGTTGCTCAGCCATCACTGTCTTGAAATGTATTGTTTCAGGTATTTTGTCCTGATTTTGTTTCATGTGCAAGACCTGTCCCTTTTACACCATTCTGGCTTGAAGCCGAAGATCAAACCCTATAGACTTTTTCTCATGAGAAACTGTTCCTTTACTATATTCATCTTTCTTAATTTTATGATGTTTAGTGTGATTATTTTCTGAGGACTTTAGGGGACCTGAATGTACCTAATGACTTATATCTCTTATCCTGTTTGAAACCAGGCATAAGGGGCCAAATGCCCCTTATGAGTCAAAGAATCGACTTCACAGATGTTAATTTCNCAACTGTGCTCAGTGGCCTCCCTCTCTTTACCTAACTTTCCTTATTTCAACAAGTTCCTCTTGTTGGCTCCCCTCTGATGACTTAGCAAATCCCACCATAGACTTTTGTGAGAGGTTCTCAGAGCCTTGCAAAGCTGTCTGCACACCGTGAGAAAGAGCATGGACGAGAAAGTAAATCATGATGGGACTGCAGACAACCAGTTGGGGAGTTAGCGCTATGAACTGTTTACGTGGATAGAAGTCACTTAGAGATTCATGGAATTGAGAGATCAAAACAAAACCACACACACACACATACACAGAGAGAGAGAGAAAAAAAAAAAGGTACAGAACTGATTATGGATGAGCAGTAGAAATGTGGGCAGAGAAATGAAGGTGAGAATGCCTGCAGGGTGCCTGAGAAATAGTAGATCTGTTCAGTGATGAAGTAGGAGGGAGGTTCAGGAAAGCTGATCTGGACCAGTTTGTGAAGCTTATTAAAGTCAAAGCTAAGACATTTAGGGTGAGAGTGGGAATGGATATGAGACATGTACGTTGAAAACTTTATAGGGAATGGGGGATGAGAAAGTGGTGCTATTTTGCAAAGAGATGTTTTTTTGAGAGGCTTAGTTTAAGGTGTAGTTAGCATGGTTTTGGCTCAGAATGCTGTTGTCTTAGTCTAGGCTTCAGGTAATGAAGGCTGGAATCTGGGGTGTGGTAGTGGAAATTCATCAGTTCTTTGGTAAAGAACCCCCTGGCAATGCAGGAAACTTGAGAGATGTGGGTTCAATTCCTGGATCAGGAAGATCCGTGGAGGAAGGCATGGCAACCCACTCCACTATTGTTGCCTGGAGAATCCCAGTGACAGAGGAGCTCAGCGGGCTACAGTCCAGGGGTCAAGAAGAATCGGACGCGTCTGAAGTGACTTAGCATGCGTGCATGCACTGCGTGCTAAGAACTGTTCTAGTTTCTCAAGGGAAAGGTGTGTATCAGATGTATTCCTACTCTCAGGTCNCCACTCCACTATTGTTGCCTGGAGAATCCCAGTGACAGAGGAGCTCAGCGGGCTACAGTCCAGGGGTCAAGAAGAATCGGACGCGTCTGAAGTGACTTAGCATGCGTGCATGCACTGCGTGCTAAGAACTGTTCTAGTTTCTCAAGGGAAAGGTGTGTATCAGATGTATTCCTACTCTCAGGTCACTCACAGTTTAGTGGAGGAATGTAAAAAAAACAAGTGTTAGCTATGACAAATTCCATAGGCAAATTTGGAAGCTGACTGCAGGAAGAACCCTGGCCTAGAATAATGGTGGGGCCATTGAGGGCTTGGAGAGATTACGCAGGAGGAGCATGAGGGGTAGAAAGAGATGCCTGGTAGCTGGCTGTCAAGCAGGGTGTGAGGGAGGCGCTCCAAGCCTCTCTGCTGCTCTTCTGTCCCAGGGAATGGGGTGACAGGGGTCCCCTTGTTTGGGGATACTGGAACTAACATTACTGATACATTTTTCACAAGACCACTGACTGAGACATATAATTAATAAATACGAGATGATAACCTTATTCCAAAGTGCCATCCCCATTAAAAAATATTCAAGTATAGACCATTTGGGCAAACTCCGGGAGACAGTAAGGGACAGGGAGGCCTGGCATGCTACAGTCCATGGGGTTGCAAAGAGGCGAACACAACTTATCAACTGAACAACAACAATAGACCACTGAAAACAGAAATAAAAAGCACAAATTTAAAAAGTTCTGTGAAATTTATTTAAACCCAGAAATCAGGTACATTGAATCAAATTTGTTTCTACTTGTGTATTGTTGGTAGCTCAGTCCTGTCCAACTCTTTGCAACCCCGGGGACTGCAGCCTACCAGGCTTCCCTTAAACTGTAACTATTACTACTACCACTAGATGTCACAAAGATTCAGTTTTTAAAGGCCCTACACCTCTCGTGGCTGTGGCTTTGAAACATTCCTTTTTTGTACAGAAATAAGATTTTCTAGTATTAACAAGTATAATGAAATACTACTTAAAAAAATTTATTACAAAACACCCCAAATATACACAAGAGTACACAGAATAATTGGAGAAGGAAATTGCAACCCACTCCAGTATTCTTGATGGGAAAATCCTATGGACAGGGAACCCTGGTGGGCTGCAGTTCATGGGCTCGCAAAGAGTCGCACAAGACTGAAGTGACTTAGCACACACAGAACACAGAATAATACCAGCAGTATCTTTTACCCCAACCCAGACCTAACAGATATTAACTTTTCATCATATATTTGACATTTCTCTCATTTCTTGGCCACAGATAGCCATTTCCTTGAGATCAGTAAATGCACTGCCCAGGCACGGACCCCTGATGCTTTCATACAAATGCTTATTGATTTATTCGAAAGTAGCACTGATATTTTGGGGCGAGACTGAGACTTAATGTTAAATGGTATCAAACTATAATAGGTGTCATTCTGCATATCACTTTTTTCATTCCTGCTATATTTTCAAGATTTATTTCTGCTAATTTATGAATACACTTCATTTATTTTAACTGTTGTATAATGTACCATTGTACCCATTCTTCTACTAACAGCTGTTTAGACTGTTTTAAATGCTTTATTTGTAATATACATCTTTGTATGTATCTCTGTGGAAATGTGTGCACTTGAGGAAATCTGATTGTCTGCATACCATCCCTTGACACGCTATCCTATATCCCTTTCCAGAGAATCTATCAACTAGGGACAATGTCCCTAGTATTCTGATACTATCTCCTACTGAATGACACTATGTCCTGTGAAACAGGTGACAACTAATATGTGAGCGCTTCTCTGGTGCAGGGATCCTGAAACTCAAGCATGCATCAGAATATTTGTCAAGTCTTTGAATGCACCCCTAGTAAGGCAGTAAGTCTGGGCTCCGGCTGGAGAATTTGCATTTCTGTTAAGCTACCAGGTGTGGTGTTGCTCCGGCTCAGGGATCACATGTTGGAAAACTCTGCTCTGGGAGACACGAGACCCCTTGTGTGATCCTGGTCCCTGTTCTCAAGCTTCTAGATGATGGTAAATTGATTCCCACGGCAGTCAGGAGAGTGTTCTATATAGTCCTACTGGCAGGATATGGGGTTCCTTGTGTGTCATTCCCTTCCAATACTTGGTAATGTCACACTTCAATACTTTTGCCCATGACAGAACTGTAATGTGCTGGCTTCTTTGTCAATCTGAATTTTTCCTGATGTTTAGTGAGGTTACAAATCATTTCATGTTTACCGAACAATGGGGTTTGCTCTTCTGAGAATTTCTTATATTATTTATTTATATTTTTAATTGATTTGTCTTTTTCTTATTGACTTTCTTAGTTGTATATATTGGTAAATCTCTCAGTTGGTGGGTTGCCTTTTAACTTGGTTTATGGTATTTCTTGTTTAGTAGAAATGTTTTATTTTAGTTAACTGTACCTTTTTTTTCCATTCATATTTTATGATTTTTTGTCTTTTAACAAATGAATGAAACATTAAGTCTGAAAAATTTATATCCAATCTGATTGAACAATTATCTTTATAAATTATTTCCATGTATTTTAATTTAAATTTTTCTAATTAATTTTCTTCAAGTATAGTAAATTGACAATTTAAAAATCAGGCTAAAGCATGATTTTATTAGTTATATTGAATAATAAAATGATTTTTCAGTTCAGTTCAGTTGCTCAGTTGTGTCCGACTCTGCGACCCCATGGACTGCAGCATGCCAGGCCTCCCTGTCCATCACCAACTCCCGGAGTTTACTCCAACTCACTTCCATTGGGTCGGTGATACCACCCAATTATCTCATCCTCTGTCATCCCCTTCTCCTCCTGCCCTCAATCTTTCCCAGCATCAGGATCTTTTCAAATGAGTCAGCTCTTTGCATCAGGTGGCTAAAGTATTGGGGTTTCAGCTTCAACAACAGTCCTTCCAATGAACACCCAGGACTGATCTCCTTTAGGATGGACTGTTTGGATCTCCTTGCAGTCCAAGGGACTCTCAAGAGTCTTCTCCAGCACCACAGTTCAAAAGCATCAATTCTTTGGTGTTCAGCTTTCTTTATAGTCCAACTCACATCCATATGCGACTACTGGAAAAAGCATACCCTTGACTAGACAGACCTTTGCTGACAAGGTGTGTTTCTGCTTTTTAATATGCTGCCTAGGTTGGTCATAACTTTCCTTCCAAAGAATAAGAGTCTTTTAATTTCATGCCTGAAGTCACCGTCTGCAGTGATTTTGGAGCCCCCAAAATAAAGTCAGCCACTGTTTCCACTGTTTCCCCATCTATTCCCCATGAAGTGATGGGACTGGATGCCATGATCTCCGTTTTCTGAATGTTGAACTTTAAGCCAACTTTTCAACTCTCCTCTTTCACTTTCATGAACAGGCTCTTTAGTTTTTCTTCACTTTCTGCCATAAGGGTGGTGTCATCTGCATATCTGAGGTCATTGACGAGAAGTGTCCCGGCAATCTTGATTCCAGCTTGTGCTTCATCCAGCCCAGCATTTCTCATGATGTACTGTGCATATAAGTTAAATAAGCAGGGTGACAATGTACAGCCTTGACATACTCCTTTTCTGATTCTAGTTAATAACTTGTCCATTGATGATGTTGCTGAAATACTTCAAGTGCTAAAAATGAGCCTATTGTAATATAAAAACCTCAGCCTACTTCCACCACTGCTAATATTTTTTGCCTTTTACTTTGATGATTAGGCACTTTCTTCAAGGAGAGAAGAAAAAGAGCTTTTGAATCAGATGACTCCAAAGTATAATTTGGCATAGGAGAGTTTACCAGGTGGGAGGTGTGCAGTGTGTGACTTTCAGGCTGGTGATAGTTGGAGGATTTTTTAAGTCATAAGAAATGCTGACCTCCTCCAGGACGTCTCCTGTATCAGGCGCCACTGGTTGGAGCAGCACCTCCTAGGTGTTTATTTGCATCCACAGTTTTGAAATTCATTTATCTCTGACGTTGTTGACTCATTTATTCAAAAGGAAGAGAATGCTTACTGTGTGCCGGGCATGGTGTGCAAGATACTTTGCGGTAGTATGTGTACTCCCTCTGCAAGGGAGGGATTTTCCTTGTTTTATGGAGGCAGAAATGGAAGTTCAGAGAGCTTTTTAAGCTTCTGAGACTCTCACTGCTAATCACTGAGAGAGCTGAGATATAAACCCAGATTTCTCTGACTTTAGAACTTTCTTGCTATCACTGTGTTCNTCAGACACAACTGAGCAACTGAACTGAACTGAATTGGCTTATCTTCATATTCACTGACTCTTTTGTCTGCCTAAATGTGCTGCTGAACCCCTGTAATGAATGTTTTACTTCTGTTATTATACTTTTGAGCTCCAAAATTCCCAGTTGGTTTATTTTAAAAATTTTGTCACTTTATTGACATTCTCTATTTGGTGAGATGCTATGCTGACTTCCTGTAATTTTTTTCAGCTATGGTTTCTTTGTGTCTTTGAGAATATATAAGACAGTTGATTTGAGTCTTTGTTCTAATAAGTGTGAGTAAGTACAATGCATGTGCTTCCTGAAAGGCAGGTTCTATTAGTTTCTTTTTTCCCCCCTTGCACAAGGGCTATACTTTTTTGTTTCCTTGAGTGCCTGATAATTTTTTGTTGGAAAATGGACATTTTTTTAATGTTATAATGTGGCAACTCTGGAAAAAGATCTTCTCCTCTCCCTTCATTTGCTGTTGCCATTTGTTGGGTCACTGTTTCATGTTTTTCTGATCTATTTTGTATTCTGAACTTTTGTCTTGTGTGGCCAATGAAGTCGGTGTTTCACTAGCTTAGTAGCTGGCCATTGTTTTGACAGAGATTCCTTGTATACCAGGATCCTATAAAGTAGGAAAAATGCCCTCCCAGTCTTTGTGGATTATCTCTGTCTTAGGGCGCTCGTTAGTGCTCAGCTAGGGCATCTATAACTCTGCCTTATCCTTACCTTCCTGTTTTGAGAAGCCTTAAGTTCAGCCACAGATGATAATACACGGTCTTCCACTTGTTATTTTTGACATTTAGAGATTCCTCAGGGGTAAATCACTTTCACTTTTCACTTTCATGCATTGGAGAAGGAAATGGCAACCCACTCCAGTGTTCTTGCCTGGAGAATCCCAGGGATGGCAGAGCCTGGTGGGCTGCCATCTATGGGGTCGCCCAGAGTCGGACATGACTGAAGTGACTTAGCAGCAGCAGCAGCAGCAGGGGTAAAGGTAACTGAAAGTGGTATTTTCAAAGCCAAGTTTCTTCAGAGGTTTGTCAGCAAAGCTTTAGAATTGAAGGTGGTTGCATGGAAATGAGATCAACTTTGGGCCTTTGACACACTGTGTTGGGCACAGGTAATCAGTGGGGCTGGGTTGGGGAACATTAGGACAATTCAGTGTAAGGGAGAATGGGACAGTCTGTGCATAAGGGAGGCTTTAATTTGAGTTTATGATGGTAGATTAGGGCTATGTAGTTCTTGTAGGTTCAGCTTTCTAGATAATTACATTGTTGCTAATATCTGCCAGTTCCATCTGCAAAGGACAGATTGATGCTGCTATTTTGACTCTTGGTTGCAGCGCTATTTCTGTTCTCTACCTGGGTAAAATTTATTGCAAAAGGGAAATCTTTGATCTAGTTCAGTGTTACCGGGGCCTTGCNCTATGTAGTTCTTGTAGGTTCGGCTTTCTAGATAATTACATTGTTGCTAATATCTGCCAGTTCCATCTGCAAAGGACAGATTGATGCTGCTATTTTGACTCTTGGTTGCAGCGCTATTTCTGTTCTCTACCTGGGTAAAATTTATTGCAAAAGGGAAATCTTTGATCTAGTTCAGTGTTACCGGGGCCTTGCATTTTGTCTTGTTTTTAAAAGCATGCCAATGATTAGTATTCTCTCTGCAGCATCATGGTGACATTAAATAATTAGAGAAGTTTAAAATATCCAGCCACTGGGAGGTGACTGGTTAAATAATGTATTTTATATCCTCATGTGGGATGTCAAGTGCTAAAAATGAGATGTAAAAAGAGGACAAAAGTATATTGTCAACAAAAAAAAAACACAAGATGCGAATAACATGCGTGTCGATATCTACTTTTTTCCCAGGAGAAAATCGTGTACATAAACATGTCAGGTGCTTGTGTGCTCACTCATTTGTGTCAATCTGAAGCCCCATGAACTGTAGTCCACCAGGCTCCTCTCTCCATGGGATTTCTCAGGCAAGAATAGTAGAGTGGGTTGCCACTTCCTACTACAGGGTTTTTTTCTGACCCAGGGGTTGAACCTGCTAATGCCTCCTGGGAAGCCCCTATAGGGTGGTTAGGTAATATTTTATTAAATCTTTATTATGTGCTAGCAGTATGCTTAGTACTTAACATGCCCATGTGATCTCATATAGTTCTGACAACAATGCTATGAGCTAGGTAATTATTTAACCCCCTTTAAAAGATGAGGAAACAGCACCCTTAAGAGGGTAAGAAACCCACCCCAGGGTGCATAGAGGATTAGGCAAAACAGGACCCCAGCCCTGAAGCCTGTACTCCCAGCCACTGTGTTCTGTGCACTTTTTGTTAACATTCATCTGCTTAACGAGCATATGGTGGCCTAGGATTCAGCAGGAATGTCATACAAGACTCATATAAAGTGGATTCTCAGCAAGGTGCCTTCCGGATCCCTCCCTCACTCTGAATATGTGTCCAGGCTGCAGAAGCCTCCTGCACATGCTTCTGAAGTGCTACTTCTCTGGACAGGACATTGCCCCTTCCACTTCCATTCATTCCCCCTCGCCCACCCCCTGCCTCTGTACCCCATGACGCTATTATTCATTTTGGAGTTCAGAGGGCAATTAGACTGCTCTGTTTTCTGACTTCTTGCTAGCTCTAGGAATATGGGTGCACATATTGTTCTTAGAGTGTTGGGAGGGGGCTTCGGGATGGGGAACATGTGTACACCCGTGGCGGGTTCATGTTGATATATGGCAAAACCAATACAATATTGTAAAGGAATTAGCTTCCAATTGAAATAAATAAATTTAAATTTAAAAATAAAATAAAATGCAGAGTCATCACTTTGCCAACAAAGGAAAAAAAAAAAAAAGAACATAATGACCATAGTTATTAACTGCTAGTATAATCCAGGTCTACAGTTCACATTAAACATTAGCTCATATTGCCTCCAGGTTTGAAATCAATGTACCCAGAAGAAATTTACAAAGGGACAATGATGTTGAAATATTTTAAGTGCAAACAGGATTCCTGTGTGTTGTCAGGGACAAGGCCATGTTGTCTAAAGTCCCTATATTGATTCCTAGTTTTCCGTTCCTTTCCAGTGGCCTTTTCCTCTTTGGACATTCTGCAGTCTTGTGACTGAGCATTCCAGCTCCCTCTTTGTGAAATGCCTCTGATTGAATGTGTATATATAAAATCTCTTACTTTATCCCAGCAGAGCTGACTTTAATATGGAGGGATAGTACTGCCACTGTTGACCGTGGAGGGGTAGTATTGCCACTCTTGACCAGTTGGAAAATCAGCATTTGGAGCACTGGAAAAAATTTTTAAATGCTCATCTTCTAAGTAAAGAGGGAATTCGGTTGCCAGAATTACTAGTTCATACACCTGTGTTCTACTTTTTGCTTCCCACAGAGCAATGTTTGATGCATGAGGTTTTGGTTGATTACGTTTTATTGCATTCTAGTGGGAACCAGTTTCTCCACCCATTCTCACTCTCTCTGCTTTCAATTCCCTTTTGTTCCTTGGGCCAAGGGATGCAGCTAGATCTGAGAGCTGGAGAGAGTGAAGTAAAAGATGCTGGCATTTAATGCAAGAATTGGTTCAGTATATAATCCTACTTCTTTTCTTGGTCAAAGCAAAAATAATGCCGGCATCTTGCGAGGAGGAGGTTTCTCAAGTGTATGGGACCTAATATGTAGATGCCTAGCTTATCATATGGAAGCTTTGGGAAACTGGAGTCTGATAATTTCCCTATAATGAGTCTGCCTCTCAGGATTTTTCTCCCCCCAAATCATTGTTCTCCATAGCCTATCCAGATATTTTTTCAACATCTTGCTTGTTAACGTGACTGCCAGCATCTTGGAGAAGTTGACAGTTTATGTGATTTCTATTAGCAGAAAAAAAAGTGGGCTCAAAAGCTTTTTCTCTAAATGAATCTATTGTTGAATGTCTAAACTGAGTCAGAGTACAGGTGCATCCCCTGCTCTGAGAAGGTAGAAGAAGGGGAAGAGCCCAATCCAGACAAGGTATGTGGGTAGGGGGAGGCAGGGAACCCAGAAGCAACGGCCAGCCACCCTGTGCTGTGATCTCAGCCTAACCCATATTCCTGGGAAGGAGTTTCTTACTTCCTATTTGCATCCCTGGGCAACCACAGACCCCCACCTCCTACGTGGGATGTTAGCCTCGGAGCACTGAGGAGGTGAGCTGCAGGGCTGGGGCAGAGTCCCTGAGGAGCTTCGGTTCTGCAGAATCTAGGCAGCCTTCTCTGCCATACATTGATCACGCGCTTAGGGCTTGGGAGATGAGAGCTGAGGGCTGAAATCCCTCAAGGTAAGAAGACCCCCTCTCCCAGAAAATGGACTCCTCCAGTTTTCCCACATGACTATTCAAGTACTTTCACTTTTCCATATATAGGAGTCCCTCAGGAGCAAGCTCTGGCCAGTCAGAGGGAGTGACACACCCCTCTCCAGTCCCTCCTCTTCGCCCATCCGCACCTTACTCTCACGTGCTTGCGGGCACTTACGCAGAAGTGAGCCCCGTGGCTCTGCCAAAGACGAGCCTGTTGGGTTTAAAGGAGGAAAATTAAAAAAACCTTAGGCCAGGTCCCAGCATTAAAATTGTTACCTCGAAGAAGCTGAGTGGAGAAGTGTGAAGAGATGAATGGACCAGTGGATGGCCTGTGTGATCATTCTCTAAGTGAGGAAGGAGTATTCATGTTCACATCGGAGTCTGTAGGAGAGGGACACCCGGGTAAGTAGGTGGGCTTGGACAGACGGCAACCTGTACTGGGTAGGGGGCTGTTACTGAAGGCCTGGAAAACAGTGTGCATAAATTACTATCAAGGATCTCAAGAAGAACAATATGCAATCTTTTTTATTTTATTAATTTGCAGTTTTGTAAAACAGTCGCTTGTTATGCAAATAATAGATTGTAAGTTAATGGAGCCAAGGGTCTGTGCTGCTGCCCACCACCAGCGTTTCCTTGGGGCTACAATAGAGAACTTTTGCTTGGATAAACATATTGTATGTGTAGAATGTATCACCAGGTATTCACTTTATACAGAGTTTTGTTTTGTTTTCTGGTAAAGCTTTTTTATCAATGAGCAGCTTAAGTCAACAGAGAATGTTCCCACAAACAAGTCCATGGGTCACTAAGTTTCGAATGTAAAGCGTGTAGAGTTTAGAAATGAACAGCAGTGCATTCTAATAGGGGCTGAGACAGATCTCTAGGTCCTGGAAGAAAATCCTAGCATTTCTTTTTTTTGACCTCTGAAAAGTGCGATGTGGAGAAATGAGAGAGGCTTCCGTGAAGACCACGATGGGAGCCTCCGGTTTCTGGGACAGTGGTTCTCAGACTTCAGGGTGCCTCACCATCACCCAGTGGGCTTGTTAGAACACAGAGTGCTGGGCCCCACCCACAGAGTTCCTGATTTAATACGTCTTGGGTGAGGCTCAAGAATTTGTGTTCTGAAGAAGTTCCCAGGCAATGCTGATACTGCTGATGTGGGAGCCACACTCTGCAGACCACTGATCTAGGAGAACCCTGGGGGCCAGACACACTGATTTGTGCTTTTAAGCACCTCTTCAAATCTCACCAGAGTATTTGAACTTTTTGGTGACTTCTCATCATCAAGTTTAACTTTTTCTCATCTTCCTCATCCTTGCTATTTCTCAAAGAGCTTTAATTTTCATACCTGGTAACTCAGCTTTAGATATCTCCATGCACTGCCCCCTTCCATATGCTTTAGCCACTGGTTCTCAACTGGGGAAAGTTTTGCAACCCTTTCCGCCTAAGGGCGTTTTGTAATATCTGGAAACATTTTTTGGTTGTTACAGCTATTCCAGGGGGTCGAGGCATGGCCTGATACTGGCAGTTAGTGGAGAGAGCCCAGGTGTGTTCTAAACACAAGACCATCCCCCACAACAAAGAAATTTTCCAGCCCCAAATGTCAATAGTGCTGCTGAGAAATCTTGGCTTAAACTGAATGTTGTTTGTAGCTTGGCTCATTTCAATGTAAACAGCATCTTTCATTCTGCTTGACTTTATAAAGTTTCTAGGTTAGATTCACTGCTATGTCTGAAGTATTTTGGACAGCTCCATGACTTATGAAGGCCATCTACAGGTCAGAAAATGGCCATATGTAGAATTTGCTCCATGTGGAGGAAGTGGGTGCTTTTTCACAAACAGTGGCCAGTGGTCCCATTGTACACACAGCTATGTGCTCAGTGGACAGAGAATGAAAATTCCAGTCGATTGACTGTTCTGTCTCCTTAACAGCAGCCCTTCAGTTTGTCTGATTTAGCTTACCACGGTATATTAGCTGTCCATGTAAAACAGTTTTCTTGATGGTTTCCTTCTTGTCATTCCAGTGCTGAATTCCTCTCCATCAGAAAGATAAAATCAATGCTTCCTTTTCAACTTCCAAGAAAACTATTAGCTATCTTAAGGCGACTAAGTGATATTGATAGAAAATGTGAAAGCCTTAAACAGCTGAGAAAGGACCTCCTAAGGCATTATCTTAATCTACTATCTTAGTACCCTTGCTCGACTCCAGCTTATCCCTATATCCCTATCCCATTTCCCCGTGTGCACTGGGAACATGTGACCTGTGTCCTCTGAGCGAGCAGAGTCTTCCACGGCCAGCACGTGAGTGGCTCCTAGGAGTCCTGATGGCTGGGTCTAAAGTGATACTTGAGCAGTACCAATAAAGGAGGCCTTTACTGGTAGGTGGTTGCAGGGGCATGAACTCAGGCAAACCTTGATTTATAACCAGGATCAGCAGGGAGATGGAAAAACTCAAACATATATTTCATACAGCTTCTGAAGGAAAGATTAGAGAATTAACCTTCAGATTAACATTTTTAACTACAGAATTTCATGTATACTTTCAGAATCAGAAATGCTTGATTCTGGGCCTGCATTCTTAATTTAAAAACTTATAAAATGACAAAAGGGACACAAATTTGAGAGATGATGGATGTATATTAAATCTTGATTGCGGTGATGGTAACACAAGTAGGTACATATGACCAAACTTGCCAAATTTACATACATTAATTATATGCAAATTTTTATATACCAATTATACTCCAATAAGTCTGGGGAAAATCTTATTAACTTACTAAGAGTGGACTCTGTGGGTATTTTGAACACTAAAGATGTCATATGTGCAAATAGACGTCACTTTTATTTCTGAGTTTGTAAACATTGGCAGTACACATAGCTCCAGAGCAAGAGTGGATTTCTCCAGTGTTTACATGCTCGACCACGAGGAGTCTATTTTTGAATTATTTATTTTGGCTGCACTGGGTCTTCTGTTGCTGTGCATGGGTTTTGTCTAGGTGCAGTGAGAGGGGGCTACTCTCTAGCTGCAGTTTGCGGACTTCTCATCGTGGTGGTTCCTCTTGTTGTGGAGCACGGGCCCTAGGCACAGGGGCTCAGCAGTTGCCATACCCGGGTTGCTCCAGCATGTGAGGTCTTCCTGGACCAGGGATTGAACCTATATCCCCTGCATCAACAGGCGGATTCTTAACTCCTGAATCACTAGGGAAATCCCATCGACCATGGGGAATATTTAAGGCAAATGGTAGAAGAATAAGATGAAGTATCAGCCCGTGTTGAACTTTTGTCAGTCCCACCTTGGTGAGGAGGTCAGACCCAGCTGCTGGGACATCGGGCCTTCAGGAAGCTGAATGATGGTGGGGAGGATCTCAGAGCGGCTTGTGGAAGTGTTCAGCAAAGCAGCAGTGGCCGTGATGCAAGTGTTCTCTTGCAGGGTTCTTAAACAGGTGGAGCCGTGGAAGTGGGCGTGGCTTTGTGCGCAGCGCGCTGTAACCGCCGGGACCAGCAGCGCAAGGCCTCTGCCTGTCTTGTCCTCCTCTACCCGGCGGCGCCTAACCTCGCTGATGTCATTAATGTTTTACATTCTATTTCTAGGACTTTTCCTGATGTTAGAATTTAAAGAAATACGCTGAGGAGTGAGATATTTCTGTGTGTATATCTTAGTTCCTTGCACATCTGTTACTGTTATTTACTTAGATATAGTAGATATTCCCATAAACCTAGTTTTCTATGAATGAGATACTTTTTGATTGGAAGAGTATACGTGTGTGTATATGTGAATTACTTTAGACTCTTGTCACTGGCTTTGGAATATACTTTTCTTTTAGGGAATTCTATGACTGTATATAATATACATCATCCAAGATTAAGTGGGAGGAAATAAAAATTCCAAAAATTTACAATCTCTCGTATTTTTAGAGTGTCCTCTTGGGTAGACTTGATGTGTAAATTGACAAAATATCTAATTATTTTAACATTTCAGATTTTAGGCTTAACATGTCTATGAATCTTACTCATGTCCATTCTCGTCCAGATAAGATCTGTGACCAGATCAGTGATGCCGTGCTGGATGCCCATCTCAAGCAGGACCCCAGTGCCAAGGTGGCCTGCGGTAAGAAATACCTGACCCTCCTGCCGGAGGCCTGAGTGGGCTCAGCTTGAAACCTGTGCCCAGGTTGAAGTCCTCGGCACAGCAGAGAACAGGGGACTTCAGGGCCTAGAGGGCCCCGGGGTGATAGGACTAGTCTCTTCAACTTTACAGAGGGGATCTTGGGTATCCCTTAGCCACGGTCATGGGGTAGAGGTCCTGGTGTGGAGACCAGAGCCCCACTCTCCTCACAGTCAGCACGTTGTTTTGTCCGATGCTCAGACCCACCCTTCCCTCTCCAGTGCCACCTTAGTTCTCAGACTGAGCACCGTAGGGACCCGTGTCCCTCTAAGGGTGAACTTCACCCTGACATGTTTATAAATAACTTGCTTTGATTCTGTGCTCAGGAGCCCATACCCTAAAGCCTGCAGGGGAGCCTTAGTAGTAAGGGGGCAAAAGAGGCCTCGTGTATGTTGGCCGCATTCTTTATGACTGCATACAGCCATTGTCTCATTGCAGTGCACACAGCAGTCTTACAGTTATTTCCATCCAACAGCCGAGGCTGAACAAGCAGTTCAGGATCGGGCAAGTAGTAAGTGCGTGGTGTAAAAACTTGGAATTTGTATGACCAATTCTTTCCAAAGTGCAGGTCTCTGAACGCCTGTGAAGACGGTCAGAACTTGTGCTGGGCTGTACTGTCTGTTATCACCGTGATTGTCCTTCTGGAGTCCGTTCCCTGTGTGGTCTCTTGTGCGGGTCTCTGTCAGCACTGTGAGAGGTCCAGGTGTGGAGCCCCGTTAGCCAGCACGTGGCCACTAGCCTGTCTCTTTGCCTTCAGAGACGGTGTGTAAGACGGGCATGGTGCTTCTGTGCGGGGAGATCACCTCCGTGGCCATGGTGGACTACCAGCGTGTGGTGCGGGAGGCCATCAAGCACATCGGCTACGACGACTCCGCCAAGGGTGAGGCGGGTCCCCAGGATGGGGCCCACCTGAGGTTCTCCATCTTCTGGAAGAGCAGATGCCTCTACTTCTGAGCCCACTTGCCAGGGTCCGGGGCTCGCAAGCTCTGGCAACAGCATGGCAGCCCAGGCAGACTGGCCCTTGTCCATCTGTTGCTGACTCTGGTCTTGTTTACGGTCCTAACTTCTTAGAAGAGGAAGAAGCTCTGGGTCCAAGGGGCTGCCCTCTCTTGGAGACGTGTTGTCTGCCGGGCGCTGGGGCAGATCTGTGTGTGTGTGTGTGTGTGTGTGTGTGTATGTGTGTTCCTACCTAATTGTTGGAGGAACTCTGCTCCACTCCCTATGATGCAAATGAGCAAACTGAGGCTTAGAGATGTCAATAACTCATATAGGTGGCACAGTCAGTAAATGGCTATCCCCAGCTGGGACTCTGTGCTTTCTGCTAAGCTAGGCTACTCTTTCCCACATAGAGAAGAAGGTGACTCAGTCCAGTACAGGTGCCGAAAGCAGATGGAGGAGAGGCTGGTCCAAGGTGGCTCCAGTGCCAGGCAGTGTGGGAACCTGCAAGCCAAGCCCAGGCACTGGCTGGAGTTGAGGAGGAGCCCTGTGATGAGATGGGGGTGAGAGAACAGAGGGCCCTGAAGCAGACGCCTGCACGGTAGGAACAGGCAGGCTGGGAAGGAGCCTGCCTGGAGAGCGTCGAAGGACAGGGCATGAGGGCCCAATTCTAGGGCTGGGGTACACTGGTCTACCTGTTGGTTGGTTGGAGTGATATGTGGCATCTCTGTGGGTCAGGGCAGGCTGCGGTGACATGCACACGTCTTTTATGTGNGGTAGGAACAGGCAGGCTGGGAAGGAGCCTGCCTGGAGGGCGTCGAAGGACAGGGCATGAGGGCCCAATTCTAGGGCTGGGGTACACTGGTCTACCTGTTGGTTGGTTGGAGTGATATGTGGCATCTCTGTGGGTCAGAGCAGGCTGCGGTGACTTGCACACGTCTTTTATGTGAGGGAGGCCCTCTCTGTGTGAAGGCACAGACACATAGCAGCTCGGTGCAGCCACCTGCCTGCTGGCTTGCCCAAAGGACTCACTTGAGCGTACGGAAATTTTGCGGATATATCAAGAACCTCTGGGAAGAAGAAACCAGTGAGGACAGGTTGCTTCTCCCAGCCAGCACAAAGGGTGTTCACAGAGCAGGCATATTGTCCCAGAACAGCAGCTCCCTGCCATGTTACCTTGCAAGCCTTCACCCTGTTCTGCCAAGAATAGCCAACTTATTATTTACTTATCCAAGAGCAAACTTTGTTCTGCATTAGGTAGCAGGAAAGTAGTTTCCCCAGGGGTGTCGCATCCCCTAAAAGAAAGAAGCGGGAGTGGGCTCAGCTCTTCTTGTCAGCACGCCTGCACCAAGGGGACCGGCCCGCTGGGGGCTGGGCTGCAGTCACAAGGCCCCCCGCTGCAGAGTTGACCTTTCTAAGCCCTCCTCCTCTCCCCTTAGTGCCCTGAACTGTTTTCCCAGGTGATGTGGAGCCTTTCATTCCGTCTCAGCACTGAGATTGATTATTTAGACAGGGAGTGTAAGGTAAAATGGGGATTTGGTGAGCCCTTGGCAGCTGAAGGCTGTTCCCTGGTGTGTGTATTCAGAAGCCTTCACTAGGAATAGGGACTGCAGAGGACAAGGTGGCCTGGCACTCCTGAGTAGAGGCACTGCCTGGCATTACGTGTGACGCTCAGCAGCGAGTCAGCAGCAGAGTGTGCACTGAAGAGCTGGGGTGGGGGCCATTCAGTGATGTTTACTGAGAGCTGGATGGACTTGTGGAGGGGGACGGGGGTCAGAGGAGGAGCTTTCTAGGCAGAGCGTCCTCGTGGAGGTGGAAAAGGAGATTGTGTTTAAGCTACACCTGAGTTCACTTCGGTTGCGGGCTCAGCTGGGAAAGCCTGGCTGGAGCTGAGCAGATTCCAGTTTACTGCTTTTGGGGGTAGGTCTTCACTTGAAGCTTGTAGGTAAATAATAGGGTGAACCTAGGGGTATTTTTGTGGTTTTGTTTTAGTAAGCCCATTCTGGCCACATGGGTGGGAGAACAGATTGGAAGAGGGTGACAGTCAGTGTGTCACTGACACTTGACTTGGTGGTGCAGCCTCTGTGCAGTTTAGCTCCTCGTTCATATCCATCCTGTAGCTGAGCCCAGCAAGATGGGCAAAACCAGTCTGGGAAGCGTGTGCAGTCTGCTAGTGGCTCCCTCGTGGGGCTTCTTGGCCTGAGCTGCTGCTACCCAAGACGTCTGTGTCCCAGGCCCCAGCCCACAGTCCCCAGCCTGGGCCAGCCAGGAGGAGGGGACTTAGCTCCATCTCTGTGCTTGAGCTTTGGGTGTAGGCTGGCAGGGGCCTCGGCCTCCAGAGGCGTGGTTTTTCCATTTTGCTCCAGGCCCTGTGCGCACCTTGGGCTCAGGGCACTCTGACTCGGGAGCGTCTCTGGATGGTCCACGTGCACCTATTGTTCAGTATATTTGATACTTGGGTTTGGTGTATATTTCTGGTACTTGGGCTCTGACAGGCAGTGTTGGAAGGGCCCTTGATATTCACTTAGTGCAATGATTTTCAACCTTGAGGAGAGCCTCAGGGGGCAGGCCCTTGGTCATCTACCACCCTTCTACCAGAGCAGCCATAGCTGTTATCTGGTTTTCATACTGCTGTTCTGTGTAGGGTATATATTTTTAATTGAGGTGTAGTTTAATACACTGTGGAGGGTTTTTTGTTTTTTTTTTTTTTACTAAAGAGTTCCATGTGATAGAATGAGAAGGATACGGACATTCCCCATCCTAGGCCTCAGTTCTGAGCCCAGACTGATGGCAGAGACCACTCACCCCAGCACTAAATGCTCTCTTGGGTGCCACGCAGCCCCCTGGGGCTCCAGCCTCCCTCTGCTGAGGCCTGCTCTCCTTGTGTCCAGGCTTTGACTTCAAGACCTGCAACGTGCTGGTGGCTTTGGAGCAGCAGTCCCCGGATATCGCCCAGTGTGTCCNCACCCCAGCACTAAATGCTCTCTTGGGTGCCACGCAGCCCCCTGGGGCTCCAGCCTCCCTCTGCTGAGGCCTGCTCTCCTTGTGTCCAGGCTTTGACTTCAAGACCTGCAACGTGCTGGTGGCTTTGGAGCAGCAGTCCCCGGATATCGCCCAGTGTGTCCACCTGGACAGAAATGAAGAGGACGTCGGCGCTGGAGACCAGGTCACTAAACACTGGCGTGGGCGCCGCATCAGGACAGCAGGGCAGTGTGCTCCGTGTCACAGGGCTGGCTGCTCGTGGGTGATGGACTGAGCGCGCTGTGGGCAGAGCTCCCCTGCCCCCAGTCTGGAGTCACACAGCCTAGCTGGAGGGCAGGATGGGTTGGGAATGCCTGGCGTGGCCTGTCTCCCTGCCTAGAGTGTTGGGTTTGGGGACCCTGTCTTCCCCTCCACAAGTACCCAGTATGAAAGTCATATGCCTGGGAGGGTGGGGGGCCAGCAGGGCTTGAGCTCTGAAGAGAGTTGTCACCTGTAGCCTGGCATGGGTGTCTGCCGCAGGGCCTGATGTTCGGCTATGCCACGGACGAGACGGAGGAGTGCATGCCCCTCACCATCATGCTGGCGCACAGACTCAACGCCCGCATGGCCGAGCTGCGGCGCTCAGGGCAGCTCCCCTGGCTGCGGCCTGACTCCAAGACCCAGGTGAGCCCCTGCTCTCTGACCCCCTGCAGGGCTCCAGAAATGTGCCTCAAACTAACCCCTTCCTCTGGATTCTGCTTGTATGTTAAGATCAAAATGTTCTGTCTGGGCACTCAAAGAAATGTTGAATCTGAAAAGACCTATTTATTTGAAAAATCTTCTGCTCCAGATAAATCTTTTCTTTTCTCCCCTGATCCGCCAACATTTTAGTATGGAAAATGTTTTAAATAAAGAATGAACAGTTCTAGATTTGGGGGGGTGGGGGCGGGACTTCTTAGCATATGTTTCCTCTAGTAATATGATTCCCCAGTTCCTGCCGCAAACCTTCGTAACTGGTTTCAGACTTTTGGCCACTGCCTGTCAGGTCTCCATGTCTTGAGCAAAGCTTGAATGCCCCATGAACAAGTGCTGTCTGTAGCTTGCAGCAGCCCTTTTGCTTTGCTTCTCATAGAAAGGATTTACCTTTGCTGATCCTGGTGCTCTGTTGCCAGTGGCCCTGACCCCGTGTTCCCTGCAGTGATGAAATCCGCACTGAATCTGGATTTGAGAGCTGGTGGTAATGCAAGTGCTGGCACGTGCTGAGGCCTCTGTCTGCCTTCACTCTCCACATCCTGACAACCCTGATGGCCCCTTTTCTCGGAGCTCCTTTCCCAACTTTACTTCCACACTCCAGTGGGGTCTGGACACTTCCCTCTACATTCTCTTTCCTACTACCCACACTTGTGGGTTATTTTCATGTCTGCACACTTGGCTTCCAAATATTCCACCTGCAGGTCTCTCTGAATCACCAGCCCCCATTTCTCACTCCTCCTGCAAACACATGGGCCCCAGGAGTGCTCCTCGGCTGAAGGGGTTTCATGGAGCCCGCCTTTCCCTGGCCCTCTCTGTCTCTACTCTATCTGGGTTACTCTTGTCCCTCTAGAACATCCCTTTTTCTCTGGCCCCTTTTCCCAGGCCAGGCTTGGCTGTGTCCTCCTACAGGCTCTCTCTGCCGGGAAACTTCAGTTAATTTGCTTTGGACTTCGCTTTTAATTTCTTTATATCTGCTCAGAACCATCTACAACTTTCTACTTCCTACTAGAGGTGAGAGGAGTACCCCTTTGTTATTCTGGCACTTAAAGCAGGCATTTAAAGGTCTTCTAGCTTTACCTTCCTCGATCCCCACCCCCAGTCTTTGCTTAATCCATATGCTTTCACTCATATTCCCTTCCTTTCTCAATGCTTCGCACCTGTCCTCTCACCCCTCACTTTCCTCGGAATCTTTCTTTGGTCCCTACTTGTCCCTCAGTGGCCAGCCTGTTTCCTGCCTCCTTCTGGTCTCCCCTGATCACTCTCAAATGGGACGTCTTCTTACCCCGCTCTTGGAATTTGGCTCTTGTGGTTTTATAGTTCAGCACGGTGCTGTGACTCTGTGACATTCCTCCCCACGTGTCAGGCTGCCCATGATGGAGGTTGCACATTGGCGGTACCTGGAGAAACAGAGTGTCTCTGTGGCCTAAAGGAAGCCCGTGGGACTTCAGGTGTTATCCACATGACCCCCACACTGGGAGTGGGTTCATGAGCATCACTCGGGTGATCTTCGAGGTGGTGGGCAGAAGAGCTGAAATCAGTAGGTTGTGATGGCACCGGAAGAAAGGAACCTGCTCTGCCTGCTCCGTTCTGGGCCAGAGCTATGTGGGCATGGGGAAGAAGGCTGGAGAAACCCTAGAACACAGATGAGAAGTGAGTGGAGTGGCTCAGATTTCCTTCTCCCTCCATGAGGGTGAGCACTGGAGGGCTCACCTGTCAAATCCCCTGAAATAGCAAAGGCCTTCTATGTTTGCTTAGTAATTTCACTCTTCGCTTTCATGCACTGGAGAAGGCAATGGCAACCCACTCCAGTATTCTTGCCTGGAGAATCCCAGTGACGAGGGAGCCTGGTGGGCTATTGTCTATGGGGTTGCACAGAGTCGGACATGACTGAAACGACTTAGCAGCAGCAGAAGAAGCTTTCCGAGTCCAGAGGGCAATGAGGGAGGGAGGGGAAGACGGGCCCTTCCAGGCTTTCACTTCTTGCAAGGAGACACTGAATTCTCTTATGAATATCCTCCGCCGACCTCCACAAGGCTGCTACCCTGGGAGGGGTGCCGGGAACAATGTCTTGGCCTTCTTGTCTACTGGTAAAGGATTTTTATCACCTGCCCATGGTGTTGACTGTGAACAGAATGAGCCTTTCCACCTGAGCAAATTTTTACTGCTGATAACTAAAAGCGGAGTGGCAGTACAAGTGGCTATTTTTGTACCTGGCCAGAGTTGTGTTTTCCATGGTGTACTTTTCTCCACATCTTGCTGACACGATGAGATAAGTGCAATGCTTGGGGACCTTCGCTCAGCCACATCTCTGCTTGAGGTTTGCAGCAGAGTTGGAGAGCCCAGCCCAATTGGATCATGGAAAAAGCAAGAGAGTTCCAGGAAAACATCTATTTCTGCTTTATTGACTATGCCAAATCCTTTGACTGTGTGGATCACAGTAAACTATGGAAAATTCTGAAAGAGATGGGAATACAAGACCACCTGACCTGCCTCTTGAGAAATCTGTATGCATGTCAGGAAGCAACAGTTAGAAATGCACATGGAACAACAGACTGGTTCCAAATAGGAAAAGGAGTACGTCAGGGCTGTATATTGTCACCCTGCTTATTTAACTTATATACAGAGTATATCATGAGAAACGCTGGGCTGGAAGAAATACAAGCTGGAATCAAGATTACCAGGAGAAATATCAATAACCTCAGATATGCAGATGACACCACGCTTATGGCAGAAAATGAAGAGGAACTAAAAAGCCTCTTGATGAAAGTGAAAGTGGAGAGTGAAAAAGTTGGCTTAAAGCTCATGTTTTCAGAAAACGAAGATCATGGCATCCAGGCCATCACTTCATGGGAAATAGATGGGGAAACAGTGGAAACAGTATCAGACTTTATTTTTGGGGGCTTCAAAATCATTGCAAATGGTGAGTGTAGCCATGAAATTAAAAGATGCTTACTGCTTGGAAGAAAAGTTATGACCAACCTAGATAGCATATTCAAAAGCAGAGACATTACTTTGCTGACTAAGGTCCGTCTAGTCAAGGCAATGGTTTTTCCANTGATGAAAGTGAAAGTGGAGAGTGAAAAAGTTGGCTTAAAGCTCATGTTTTCAGAAAACGAAGATCATGGCATCCAGGCCATCACTTCATGGGAAATAGATGGGGAAACAGTGGAAACAGTATCAGACTTTATTTTTGGGGGCTTCAAAATCATTGCAAATGGTGAGTGTAGCCATGAAATTAAAAGATGCTTACTGCTTGGAAGAAAAGTTATGACCAACCTAGATAGCATATTCAAAAGCAGAGACATTACTTTGCTGACTAAGGTCCGTCTAGTCAAGGCAATGGTTTTTCCAGTAGTCATGTATGGATGTGAGAGTTGGACTGTGAAGAAGGCTGAGCACTGAAAAACTGATGCTTTTGAACTGTGGTGTTGGAGAAGACTCTTGAGAGTCCCTTGGACTTCAAGGAGATCAGCCCTGGGATTTCTTTGGAAGGAATGATGCTAAAGCTGAAATTCCAGTACTTTGGCCATTTCATGGAAAGAGTTGGCTCATTGGAATAGACTGTGATGCTGGGAAGGATTGGGGGCAGGAGGAGAAGGGGACGACTGAGGATGAGATGGCTGGATGGCATCACTGACTCGATGGGGCGTGAGTTGGAGTGAACTCTGGGAGTTGGTGATGGACAGGGAGGCCTGGCGTGCTGCGATTCATGGGGTCGCAAAGAGTCAGACACGACTGAGCGACTGAACTGAACTGAACTGGGGGAGCTCAGGGGCAGTGGAGATGGACCTCAGCAGCAACTCAGGAAGTGAGCCTTCTCTGAAGGCCAGGTGCAGCAGGTCTGAGTCCAGAGCTGCTGCGGTGCCTCCCCTCTGGAGCTCCCAACCCCCCAACTCCAGCTTCCTCTCCCAGGTCCAGGAGTGCACGCAGCCCAGCATGAAAGGTGCTGGGCTCGGTACACAGCTGGTGTGCATATGCCTGCCGCCCAAGGACCAAGCATTGTGCAGCCAGGGCTCTGTCTCTTCCTTTTTCTCGACCCCACGCTGTTGTTCTCTGGACCAGGCAGGACATAGAGTTTGACAGATATCAAAAAGGTCTTTGCCTTAGGCAGAGCCCCAGGGAGACACTGTTTGCTGCCTGTAGTCCTATCAAGGCCCTTGGGGTGGGAGCAGCCTTGCCTGCTGGCCAACGTCCTTGCCAAGGCCATCTGGCGTAGCTGGACTCCTGCAGGCCCCATAGCCCCTCTGGGCACTGTTCTTGTGGGTCCACACGCCTTGGTAGCAGTGGGGCCTGGGGCTCCAGTACTGAGGATCTTGAGTGACAGCCTTCTGCTGGGCAGAGCCCAGTTACCAGGCTGCACAGCTCCAGGTCACAGCCCCCCTTTGCTGGCTGTGCGATCTTGACCGAAGTATTTACATTCGGGAAGTCCATTTTCTCTCGTCTGAAATGGGGCTGGTAGGAACTTCTCACAGCATTTGACATGCCTTGTAGCACAGAGTACACACCCAGTCAATGCCAGCTTGTTTTTTTTCCTTTTCCAGCCTCATCTGCCGTCCGCACCACCTCCTTCCCTCTCGCTCTGTACGCAGCCCAAGGTGCGCAGGCTGGGACATGGGCTCTCGCCCTCCCTGGCATGTTGGGAGAGGACAGGGTGCAGAAGCATTCTGTCTGCGCTGCCGTGGCAGTGACACAAGCTAAGGGAGCAGGCGAAACAGCGATTGGCTCTTGGGCTTTTCACTGACTGGGCTGTGACTTCAGAGAAGTTGTTATTCTTCGCAGAGCCTGATTTTTCTCGTGTGTAAAGTGGTGACAATTGTGCCCAGCTTGCTGGGATGGCTTCAGTATTCATCAGTAATGCATGCAACAGGCACAGAACTGACCTATGCTGCTGGGAGAGAGTCCCAGCTCTGTCCTGTGGCCAGCCCTGCAGGGGAGCTGCAGGCATGATCCTGCTCTCCTTGTGCCCTTGGCTCTTCCTTGCTTTTGCCCGAATACCCAGAAGCTGGCAACCCAAGCCTTGCTGCTGCCTCTTAGCTCAATCACCCTGGCTCAGGTCCCTCCACCAGACAAGGTCCCTGGGCACATATGTTTCCAGAGGCCCTCCATCGAGGAGCTGAGGTGGCAGACATGTGGCCTGTGGACTCCTGTGTTCCTTAGCAGAAGCCTGAGTGTCTTGCCTAGAGCCATAGAAGGTCAAGACAGGGCTTTAGTGGAGGGACATTTGCTGGCACACAGGACCCTCTGAGACAGAGGGAGTCGTCTGCTGAGTCACAGAGGAAACTCTGCAACACCTGGGTCTCCAAAGTGGCACTGATTGTGGTCGCGTGGGAACAGCTTGTGCCTCCTGCCTATCAGCTCATGGCACCAGGCAGTTATTTGGTATAAGAATGTGGTGAACTTCCCTGAAGGCCCTTTGAGGACAGGAGGCCATCCCCCCGCCCCCTGCCCCAGCTTTTGGGAGCACTGGCCGCCTCCTGGGAGCCTCTGCCCGGCAGCGGCGTGTCCTTGGGTCAGGGCAGGGCCTCACGTCTCCCCCCACCCTGCCGCCCCAGGTGACGGTGCAGTACAGGCAGGACGGCGGCGCGGTCGTCCCTGTGCGGGTCCACACCATTGTCATCTCCGTGCAGCATGACGAGGGCGTCACGCTGGAGGACATGCGCAGAGCCCTGAAGGAGCAGGTGATCAGGGCCGTCGTGCCCGTGCAGTACCTGGACGAGGACACCATCTACCACCTGCAGCCCAGTGGGCGCTTTGTCATCGGAGGCCCCCAGGTGCATCCCTGTCTCCACATGAGCCCTGCTTTTGCTTACGTCCCCAACACAAAGCCTGCAGGAGGTGGTGGCTTTGTGTGACTCGGCCCCGAGTGAGATGTGAAGTCAGCTCACTTTGTGCAGCCTGCCAGGTGCCCTCAGTACAGGAGGGTGGGAGACAGGTCCCGGGAGGTTCCCGGCCAAGGGGCTAGCTAACTTTCCATCACAGGCGCTGAGCTTGCCCTGGTGGGCTTGCCCTGGTGGCGTTTCCTGGGTCTTGGCCACATGTGACCTGCAGCTCTTGTGGGCACCAAGGTGGGGACACAGAGTGGCCCCTTTCTCCTGTGCCACAGGCGTGAGCAAGCAGAAAGTGGCCTAGCCCCTTGGAGAGGCTGCTGACCACTGCTAGGCATCTCTGCTGTGGACATGTTGCCACGAAACAGAGCTCTCAGGTGGGGTCCTAGGCCAGAGTGGCACAGAAACCCAGGGTGAATGGAAGTCCTGTATTTTCCTGCAGAACTTCTCAGGGCACTGGCGTGCTCAGGGCTTTGGCATGCTGCTTAGAACTGTGGAGCTCTAAGTGGGGCGGGTATTGCGGTGGTATAATATGCAGACTTTCCCCATGTCGTTTAATATAGAGCCCCCTCAAACATCTTCTGTGGACTGGCATTGCACGGAATAGACACCTGAGCAAATGGGGAACGATGTTTGCCAGGTGGCACCAGCCGGGGCTCCGCCCAGGGTATATTGGTCCCAGCGCAGTTCCCTTCTGAACTCGGGTTTCTCCATTATGATCGACTCCCACAACAGCGGCTTGGTGAGCGGGCTGTGACCCCAGTGGCCCATCTGACGAGGGGCCTTTTTCTGACGAGGTTCCAGCTGGTGACCCGACTTCAGTGACTACTCAGTGACTGAACTGGGATTAGAGCCCAGGGTTTCTGGCTGACTCTCAGCCAAGGGGGTCTTTGGAAGACGCACTGCGAGAAGCTTCAGAGACTGTCTCCAAGTCGTGGTCTAGTGGCCATCCCAGTGTTTGGCCCCCCTCCCCCGACATCCCCCCTCTATGTCTTCCTCTTCCTCCGCAGGGAGACGCCGGTGTCACTGGCCGAAAGATCATCGTGGACACCTATGGCGGCTGGGGGGCACACGGCGGAGGCGCCTTCTCTGGGAAGGACTACACCAAGGTGGACCGCTCGGCGGCGTACGCTGCCCGCTGGGTGGCCAAGTCCCTGGTGAAGGCAGGGCTCTGCCGCAGGGTGCTGGTGCAGGTGGGTGAGACCCCGCCCTGCTTGGACCCCCGCACCTGCCCTCGGGAGGGGCGCAGCGGCCGGGCGCAAGGCCCGCGCTGCCGGAGGACGTGACTCTGTGCCATGTTGGGTTTTGTGGCCGCTGTCCTGCGAGCCCGGGAGTGGGGCAGCAGAAGCCTTCAGGCCGCAGGGCACGCGTGACGTGGTGGGTGCATCTGGGCAGATGCGGGCTGGGGGTAGGGAGAGCGTATTGCGCAGGGCTTGTGTGGTTGCAGCGGCCTCTCCCTGAGGGCGTCAGGGTCTCCGTGAGGGGCCTGTCCCTGACCCGGCCTCTTCGGACAGGTGTCCTATGCCATTGGTGTGGCTGAGCCGCTGTCGATTTCCATCTTCACCTACGGAACCTCCCAGAAGACAGACGGAGAGCTGCTGGATGTGGTCAATAAGAACTTCGACCTTCGGCCTGGCGTCATCGTCAGGTAAAGGGCCGCCCCTGCAGTTGGGCAAGGCCCTCTTTCCCCACCTGGCGCTTGCTTCTTGGAAAGAGAATCAGAAGGAAGGATGTCCAGCCTCCCAGAAGCAGGAGGGGCTTCAAGCTCTTGGCCCGGTACAGTGCAAACGCCAAATGCAGAATGTCTAGTTTTCAGGTTGAAAGAGCCCAGCAGACACTGACTTCAGGGGCCCATCTTTGAGCAGGTTGGGGATCTTAGGAAAATAACTGCACGACCAGATGACGGGGAACTGAGTCAGCAGGTCTGGCCCCAACTGCTCTCGCTTCTAATGCCACCCCTGCTGTCTGGAGCTTGCAGTGTCGATGTTGGTCTGTGCCAGGTCAGTGGAGCAAGAGTGTAGGCCAGAGCTCAGATCCTGATTCCTGATGCGTCTGTCTGTGTGATTGATCAGGCCGTCCCGGAACCCTGAGACTGTTTCTTAAGCACCAGTGGCAGTCACCTTGTAAGGTGGGGCATGGCAGAGGTAGGAAACTTAGGGAGAATTGCTCTTGAGACCCCACACACTCAGAGTCTGTTAATGACTCCCGTGTCCCCAGTGCAAGGAAAGACACTCCACTCCTTTTCCGTTAAAACTGACCCTTTGTTCTACTGAACGTGCAGGGACTTGGACTTGAAGAAGCCCATCTACCAGAAGACGGCGTGCTACGGCCACTTCGGGAGAAGCGAGTTCCCTTGGGAAGTTCCCAAAAAGCTCGTGTTTTAGCGCTGGTGGAGGCCAGGCCTGGTGAGCCCTGGAGGCTTCAGGTGGGACGGAGCCATGCTTCTCTCCTCCAGGACCCCAGCTCTCAGATCACCCACTGCCCCCTTCCTGGGCAGAGCCAGGCCCTGCTGACTGAGCAGGAGGAAGGGGGTCTTCTGGTGCCAGGGCTCAGATCTCTTCATGAGGCCAGTCACTATGTTTCCCTGCCTTTCCCCCAGACCAAGGTGATGTGAATTTAGTGGAAATAGCACCCCTGTCAGAGGAAACCTGCTCACGCACCTGCCCCCACAGCCTGGACCCTGAGCGGCCCCTCCCTCCCTGGCGTGTGCTGGGAGGATCTCAGGGCTCCGTGAAGGTCTGGGTGTGCCAGGCCACTCTTCACGTCTGCAGCCATGTGGTCAACGTCCTGAGCTTGGGCCGTCCCACAGGCCCTCCCTGGCCATGCTTGTGGCAGGGGTGACAGCACCTAACANCCCTCCCTCCCTGGCGTGTGCTGGGAGGATCTCAGGGCTCCGTGAAGGTCTGGGTGTGCCAGGCCACTCTTCACGTCTGCAGCCATGTGGTCAACGTCCTGAGCTTGGGCCGTCCCACAGGCCCTCCCTGGCCATGCTTGTGGCAGGGGTGACAGCACCTAACATGTAAGACACCGAGCTCATCACTGATCTCATTTCTTCTTCACTGCAATACGATAATACCTTGTGTCACCTGCATTTAAGGTGAGGAGGCCGAGGTAACTTCCACAGGGCCCACAGCTGCATGGGTCAGGGCCTAGGCATGCATCTGGGATCTTTGAATTGTGAGCCCATACACCTTGACCCCTCACCCTCAGCATGGCCCCCCACCCCGCTCTCATGCTAGAAACAGGTCTGAGGGAAGAGATGAGGCTGTGACCTCTGTCCTGAAGACCTGAGGTTGCTGGCAGTTAGGGGACCGACCCCTTTGGCGACCCCTGAGCAGTGGTCTACAGGAGCCAAGACAGAACCAAAGGGATGTTTCCTTCGCCTCTGTAACTTCAGAAGATAGATCCGGCCGTGCTGGATGTCCTGGCCCGTGGGGCTGGGTTGGCGTTTGAAATTAAGAGGCACCTATGTTATCCCAGCCCCTGACCACTCAGGGACATGCAGGGTTGGGCCCATGGACTCCTCCGATGAGGGTCCAAGGCCAGTGCTGTCCCATATAGGGCTTCCTAGAGCAGAAGCAGCAGCTTGTCCCTTAAACAAGGGATGGAACCCTGTGCCCTCTGCATGCTTCTCTCTCTCTGACCCCTTTCTCTCTCTCGTTTCTCTCTCTTTTTACCCCTGCAATCTGAGTGCTGTTGGAATAAGTGGGTGAGCCTCTGAGATCCCCCTTCCAGAGAGACAGCCCAAAGGCCTGAACTCAAATGTTAAATGGTGACTGAAGTGGCAAGTCTCGACTCCTAGAGGGAGCTAAGTTGGCTGAGATGTCATGAGATTTCTGCCCTTGCCAGGCGGCCTCTGAAGCCAGGGCTACCCCTGAGGTCTTGGGCGATTCTTGGCACATTGAGGTCTTAGAAGCTATGCGTGCTCTTGCTTCCCCTTCCATGGCCAGCACCTCCCTGTACTCCTTCCCCAACCTGGGCCTCTGACTGCTGCACTGCTACCTTAACCCCGCTCCTTGGACCACAGGTTCAGACAGGAGCCTCCACAGGTCTCCGGGGAATACTGGGGGCTGGCTTCTTCCTGTGACTCTTGGTGCCAGCTCCGGCTGAGATGCACAGCTCAGGAAGCCTCATCTGGGCAGCAGACAGCCTGCACTGAACGGTAGGCCTGAAGCACAAAAACCTTTGGCTTTCTCTTTCCATCAGGGGAAAGACAGCTGTTCAGGGCCGAAAAAGAAGCCCAAATAACTGTAAAAACCTAGGGCTGATGTGTGATATGGAAGCTCGGGAGTCCCAGGGCCCTGGTCCCCTGGGAAGTCTCAAGTTCCTTTTCAGAGAGGGAGGCTTAGGTTTGCAGGTGGCTGAGTTCCTCTAACGTGGGCCATATTTGAAGTGGAAATTCAAATTTTTATACTTTCTGCACCCCCTGGGAGAAACAAGGTTTTCTGGGGTCAGCACTGTTATATGAAACTGGAATCTTTATTTGTTAATAGTGCCTGCTAAGCCAGTGAATAAAACTTGAGAAGCAACTACTCTACGCGTAGTTTCTGTCTGCAACTGCCCTGGACACCTCACCTCCAGGTAGCATTACCTCGTCCATCCCGCAGCCAAGCAGCTGTCCTGCCCTTGGGTGGCCCGGCTGAAGTCTCTGCTGTTCTGTCCACATGCGCTCCGTGCCTCACGCCAGCTTGTGTATTATCACTGCCTCACCTATTCATTCCAGGCCACACTGCATGGAGGCGGGCGGACCCAGGAAACCCCCATTACTAGTGGAGACCTTGAGGCAATCCAAAACGGGTTAGGACCCAGAGTGGCTGACAGGTGGCTTCCCCAGCCTCCGCAGTGTGCCCCTCGTCCTCGCCCGAATCCTTCTGCTTCTTCCTCTGTGTTGTCTACTATGTGCTTGGCATGAAGCAAGTGTTCAGGCAGTATTTGTCCATTGGTTCAGTGACTGAAGTCAAGTGAGGTGCGTGAGCCAAGGGGGTTGGTCAGCAGAGCTGGGAGTTTGGTCTGGGAGGTGGTGGTGGATGGAGGAGTTGGGGAATGAGAGGGGACTGGAAGAAATAGCAACCCAGCAGTGGATGGTGGGGGTGAAAGACTTGGAATGGGGGACTTTAAGAGAAATTTTCACCTGGGACAAATTCCCCAGAGCTGATATGACGGGGGCACAGTATCAGAAACAATGACACAATAGCCAAGATATGGAAACAACCTGAGTCTGCCAATGGATGGATGAAGATGGCGCGCTGTATATGTGCAGTGGAGTGTCATTCATGAACAAGAAGGAAGTCCTGNGGGACTTTAAGAGAAATTTTCACCTGGGACAAATTCCCCAGAGCTGATATGACGGGGGCACAGTATCAGAAACAATGACACAATAGCCAAGATATGGAAACAACCTGAGTCTGCCAATGGATGGATGAAGATGGCGCGCTGTATATGTGCAGTGGAGTGTCATTCATGAACAAGAAGGAAGTCCTGCCATTTGCAGCAACGTGGATGAAACTTTAGGGCATTAGGCTACAGGAGATAAGTCGAAGAAAGACAAATGGTACGATGTCACTTAACGTGTGGAATCTACAAAAGCCGACCGAGAGTAGCATGGTGGTTGTGAGTTGGGGTGAGATGGTGGGTAGATGGGGCAATGGGGAGATGTTAGCTAAAGGGTTCACACGTCCAGTTAAAAGTTCTGGGGAGCTGGTATATAAGAGTGATTATAGCTAATAGCACTGGCAGTTCAGTTCAGTCGCTCAGTCGTGTCCAACTCTTTGGGACCCCATGAATCGCAGCAAGCCAGGCCTCCCTGTCCATCACCAACTCCCGGAGTTCACTCAGACTCACGCCCATTGAGTCAGTGATGCCATCCAGCCATCTCATCCTCGGTCGTCCCCTTCTCCTCCTGCCCCCAATCCCTCCCAGCATCAGAGTCTTTCTCAGTGAGTCAACTCTTTGCATGAGGTGGCCAAAGTACTGGAGTTTCAGCTTTAGCATCATTCCTTCCAAAGAAATCCCAGGGCCGATCTCCTTCAGAATGGACTGGTTGGAGCGTGTAGGCCTTAAATATTCCCACCACAGAAAAGAAATGATAATTGCATGACATGATGCAAGTGTCAGCTAATGCTCTGGTGGTAATCATTCTGCAGTGTATTAAGTGTATTAAATCAGCTCTTTGTACACCTTAAACGAATCTATGTTATAGGTCAATTATATCTCAGTAAGTCTATGGGAAAAAAGCGGTGGGACAGGTGCCTGGTTCCTGGACTCTGAGGTCTACTGCCTTCTTATTGTGGCATCTTCATGAAAGGGGTTTTGGGGAAATAAGAGAGGCTGTGCTCTGAGTTCGGCTCCTATCAGCCTTAGATGCAGAAAAATACGGGTAGGGAAATAACTCCATGTAAGAGGAAAGTAGCCAGAGGGAACCAGGAGAGTTTACAACCCCAGAAATCTGCATCAAAGGTGCCATTGGACCTCCCCTTACAATATGGGAGTTCAGCAGACCCATTTGCTATGAGTGTGTCAAGGCAATGTGAGCCTCAAAAGTCATAAGGGAAATAATTCACTATATCTCATTTCATTAAAAAAAAATTGTGCATTGGAAAAACACAAAGATAAAACATAAGTGAAAAATGGAAACTATTTGCAATGTCAAATTTAATGAACCAGAGATCAATGAGAAAGCAGCCAAAACCCCAGAGGTAAATAAACAAAATACAAGAACAGGACTAAACAGATGTCATTAAAGTAATGGAACAGACCACCAGAAATGAGTATTGCTCAGCTGTACACACTTCAAGAAATAACTTTAAAAAAATGCAGTGTTGGATCTTGGCAAAGAAATGGCTGGGGGGTGGGGTAGGGAAATATTCTTAAAATCCAGAGCTGGCAAAGGTATAAGGAAGCACACATTTCCAAATACAGTCCGTGTGACTTGTTTACAGACTTACAAGAGGATATTTTGTTCTTTTGTTCTTCAAATTTAAATGCCATGTTGTCTGGTTTGACCTTTGGGTCAGAGGTGCTATTGAGACAGGGAGGGAGTGCTTTGCTCCCTGAACTGTGGGTCAGGTGGCCATGCCCCAGTCTGAGGACGACCAGGAAGGCAAGGTTGGTGTGTGCCAAATGGATCATGGTGGTGGTGGTAGGGTGGGCATGTGACTCTCTTGGGAAACCCACGTCTGTTCTTGGCTGCCTAAGAGCAGGGCCCTCTCCTGTTGCCGAGGTTGAAGGGGCTCCCTCTAGGGTGTTTTGTGGAGTCCCTACAGAGTGGCCCTGGGACCCTGGGGGCTAGAAGGAGCCCCTGTCCTCTACAAGCCAAGGCTGCAACTGCTGAGACATTTGTGTAGCCTAAGAGGACTATTCAGATCCCTAAGTTACAGAGGAGGAAACTGAGGCTCAGGAGGGTGGGGCTACCTCTGAGGATCCTCACTCCATAAAGGGCTGACCCTGTCCCCAGGCAGGATGGGAACCAGTGTGGTGGCTGAGTCCCCTTCACTTCATTGCAAGAAGCGGCTGGATCACATCCCACCCAGCACTGGGCCTCGCCCTGCTGCTCTGGAGGGTATGAGGACCCTCCAAGCTGTGTGTACTCTCCGGTAAAAGGGACAGCCCTGGGCCCCTGGGGAGGAGTAGGGAACCCCCTTTCACTTACCCCTGGACCCTGCGGCCCCCCCACGCCACCTCCAGGGTCCCTGACCCCAACCACCAGCGCACACCTCCCTCCTCCCGACAGGAGGTTGGGTGCAGTGGGGTAGGGGCCTCTCGATGTTTGTGGGTGACGTAAAGCTGGCTGGCTTGTTCTGTTGGGCCGAGGGTCTCCTAGATAGCTCCAGGGGGCAGCCCTGGCCAGGCGGATAGTGCTGCCTCCCCATCGCCTCCCCCAGGCTGCTCCCCTTCCCCAGAGGCCGGCCCCTCCACCTCCCTCCACGCACCCCTGAAGAGCAGTGGCCCCCTCCTGTGGCCAAGATTGAGGGTCCTACCTAGAAACTTTCTCCCTAAAAAATAAACAAAAACGTGGTGGGGGAGAAGGGAAGAAGGAAGATCACCTGTGATTGGCGGTTTCAGCTCCAAATATCCCGAGGTCGTGAGCTCCGCGGTATCGCGCTTGCCTCTGCCTTCTGTTTCTCACGTTTCATTTTCCGTTTCTAACTTTCTGAGCTCCAGATAGATTCCAGCAGCTTCTAGATCCAAAAGTTACCCCAGAGGCAGTTCTACAGTTTCCACAAGGTTTTCCACTTCAACTTTTTCACTTGTTTCTAGTTCCCCTGACAGGCAATTACAGAAAATAATCTCTGTCACCTGTACTTTTCAAAAAAATTTGATGTTTTTGTTGTAGTCCAAAATGGTGAATTTTAATCTTATGTGATGACCTGATGTCACTGGCATGTAGATTTCCATCTATTTCAGTTTGTTGTTTAAAATTATACAACATGCATTTATGTTCTAAATTATGTAAATCAGATACTCCAATGGACAGTAATTTTAAGCTTTCCTTAGGGAAAGCTGTAGACGAGAGAGAACAGGAGTGTGTGAGGACTCAGGCGTGGCAAACGGTGGCTTCCCCCCTCCCCTTCTCCTCTTCCTTCCCTCCTGCCTCACTCCCTCTCTCCCATCCTAACCATCCCTCCTTTTTTCTGTCTTTTTTTCTTTCCTTCCCTCCTATCCACGGAGCGTCTCAAACAAGATGAACCCAAAAGAGACCGACACCAAGATATAACAAGATATTTACATTTAAAAAGTTAAAAAGAGTTTTAAAGGCAGCAAGAGGAGAACCAATTCACATATAAGGAAACCCTCGTAAGACCGTCAGCCGACTTTTCTGCAGAAAGTTTGCAGGCCAGACAGGAGCTCTTGTGACTTAATATAAAAACAAAGAAATAAGTAAGAAATGGGCAGAAAACCTGAATAGTTTTTTCTAAAGAAGACATTCAGATGGCCAACAGTCACACGAAAAGATGCTCAGCATCACTAAACACGAGGAGACGCAAACCATAACGACAATGAGGTCTTACCTCAAACCTGCCATAATGGCTGTAATCAAAAAGAGAGTAAATGGGGAGTTACCTGGTGGTCTAGTGGTTAGGACTGTTATGCCCATCTCTCAAGAATTTCTACAATTTGTTGTGACCCACATAGTCAAAGTCTTTAGACAGTGAAGCAGAAGTAGATGTTTTTTCTCGAATTCCTTGTTTTCTCCATGATCCATGTTGGCAATTTAATCTCTAGTTCTTCTACCTCTCGGAAGCCAGCTTATACGTCTAGAAGTTCTCAGTTCATGCTGCTGAAGCCTAGCTTGAAGGATTTGCGCATAACCTTGCTAACATGTGAATTGAGCACAATTACATGGTAGTTTTAACATTCTTTGACATTGGAATGAAAACTGACTATACAAAAAAAAAGTCTTAATGACCCAGATAACCATGATGGTGTGGTCACTCACTTAGAGCCAGACATCCTTGAATGTGAAGGCAAGTGGGCCTTAGGAAGCACTACTATGAAAAAAGCTAGTGGAGGTGGCAGAATTCCAGCTGAACTGTTTCCACTCCTAAAAGGTGTTAAAGTGCAGCACTCAATACGTCAGCAAACTGGAAGACTCAGCAGTGGCCGCAGAACTGGACAGCGTCAGTTTTCATTCTAATCCCAAAGCAAGGCAATGCCAAAGAACTACCATATGATCCAGCAGTTCCACTCCTGGGTATTTACCTGAAGAAAATGAAAACACTAATTCAAAAAGAGATACGCACCTTAACGTTCAGAGCTGGGGCTTCCCAGGTGGCACTAGTGGTAAAGAACCCGCCTGCCGATGCAGGAGACGTAAAAGACGAGGGTTCAACCCCTGGGTTGGAAGATCCCTTGGAGGAGGAAATGGCAACCCACTCCAGTATTCCTGCCTGGAGAATCCCACGGACAGAGGAGCCCAGTGGGCTACAGTCCACAGGGTCGTGAAGAGTCGAACATGACTGAAGCAACTTAGCATGCTAGCATGCATGTTCACGGCTGCAGTATTTAAAACACCAAAGATATGGAGCAAACTAAGTGTCCATCAGCAGATGAACAAAGAAGATGTATATATTTCATGAAATGTGAAGTGTTAGTTCTGCCTGCCTCTTTGCGACCCCATGGACTGCAGCCCACCAGACTCCTCTGTCCATGGGATTTTCCAAGTAAGAATACTGGAGTGGGTAGCCATTTCCTTCTCCAGGGGATCTTCCCAACCTAAGGATCGAACCCGGGTCTCCTGCACTGCAGGCAGATTCTTTACCGACTAAGATTATTCAGTCATAAAAAGAATGGAATTCTGCCATTTGCAACGACATGGATGGACCCGAAGAGTATTAAGCTTAATGAAACAAAGACAAATACTGTATGCCATCACTCAGATTTGAAATCTAATAAAACGTGGTATAACAAGGAAACAGACTTATATAGAACAAACTAGTGGTTATCATAGTAGAGAAGGGGGGAGGGGCAAGAGATGAAGAGGTGAAAACTATGTTTCAACAGGTGACAAGGGGATATAGCGCAATGCCAATATTTACATTAATTTTAAGTGGGGTATAATCTATAAAATATTCAGTCACTGTTATATACCTGAAGCTAGTATTATAAATCAACTCTAGTTTAATTAAAAAACCACAGAGATTCTGGATTTGGATCATGCATCTAATGATCCAGCTGGAGTATTCGTCAGGGAGGACCTGCTCACTGAGCCCTGGACACATTTCTTCTCCCCTCCTTGCCTGCCAGGCGTTCTCTGCTCCTCCTCGTCCTCCACACCTTCCCGTGAATGCACACGTGGAGTTCCTGGCAGCAGGGTGTTCTCTTATTTTCCTCCAGGAATCGGGGTGGGCCCTTGAGCTAGCTTCTCACCATTGTTCTCCGGGTCCTCCCTTTGGGGCTGGGTCTTCCCTGCATTCCCTCAAACAGAAAGTATAAACGGATTACCTCTTGGCTTTGAGACCCTGTGCGTGGCCTTGCTAATCCAAATCCCCAAATTATCCCAAGGCCCAATGTAAAAACTCACCTTGTCCAAATGTATTTTTGAATTAGCTATATTTGTTTTTAGTTTAAAGAACTGTTTTTACATGTCTTTTTTTTTTCTTCTCATATTGCATCTTCGTAGTATTAGAAACAAAGTTATGGATAGTATTTAGCAGGTAGTGGTTTTTAAAATGATTCCCATTATATTTTAATCTCTATAAAATGTAATAAATTAAATTTAAGTTGATGTAATTCACTATTTCTTAACTATTATCTGGGAGAAGTTCAACCACCAAAGACATTAGACATAGGGGAACACTGTTTCTCTGTTGAAGCTTCTGTAAGGCTGGGCGGTAAGAGAACAGCGGAGGTTGTGCCATGGCATCAGGGGCTCCTGGTGGTCTGTCTGGGTCTGGCAGGGCTACTGCCCTCTGGTTGTCACCAGGGCTGGACTGAGTTCAGTTACTTAGGGCTGCACAAGGTACACGCAGGTTGGGATTCTCACCTCTCCAGGGCTTCTGGGCCAGGGAGGCCTTCGGCTTTTTCATCGAGAGTGAAGAGCCTTCCCTGATGGCACCGCTGACTGTGTGCCCGCTGAAGGCCTAGGAGCAGCCTGAGCCAAGATCTGGAGCAGCAGCCTTGGGACTGGAGGCTGGGGCGTGAGTCACTGTGCCCAGTAGTCTAGCTAATCCAGGATCAAGCATGCTTAGGGGTGGATGTGGATTCTAGGCAAAGAGCAAGGCTGGAGCTTCTGGCTGATACAGTAAGCAGTCCTGGGACCTGAGGCTTGGAAGGTCTACCTTGCCGAGTGACTGTCCAAGAGGAGTCCATCCAGAGCCTAAGCCAAGGCTGTGGGCAAAGGACGCACTGGCTCTTCAGGGAAATTTTGCCCAAGATTCTGTCAGATCAGATGGGAAGAAGTTCAAACCCGACTCTAGAACCTGCAGACGGTGCTACTTCTGGTAAGTTATGGAGCCTCTCTGAGCCTCGGTTCCTCTATTATTTAAGGGAGTAAAGATGGGCCCTGCAAAGGATATGGTGGATGTAAAGAAACCTAACAGGTGCTCAGGAGTGGACACTGCTTCACATCAGCCTTCTCCAGGGCACAGCATTGAGCCAGCCTCCATGGAAATAGGGATGGAACGTCCAAGGGTGAAGACTCTATCAGGCTAGGTCAGGGGGAAAGCAGATCCTCATGGCAGAGCCAGGAGGGTGAGAGGATTAAGTCAGGACTTATCAAGACCCCTGATATAAAACAACCCTTCGTGAAGGTGGAATGCGTGAACAGGGAGAGTGATGTGCGACGTTTGTTTTCTGATCATCTCATTTGACTGCAATTTTTCCTGAAGCCACCAGAGGGCAGAGCTGACCTATACATTTCCTGTGGGATAGCCGTGTGCTGTAAGTTGTCACCCACATTTAATTTATATGCAGAGTACATCATGAGAAATGCAGGACTGGAAGCACAAGCTGGAATCAAGACTGCGGGAGAAATACCAATAACCTCAGATATGCAGGTAACACCACACTTATGGCAAAAAGAGAACTAAAGAGCTTCCTGATGAAAGTGAAAGAGAAGAGTGAGAAAGTTAAAAACCTTAAAACTCAACATTCAGAAAACTATGATTATGGCATCTAGTCCCATCACTTCATGGCAAATAGATGGAGAAACAGTGGAAACAGTGAGAGACTTTTTATNCAGGACTTATCAAGACCCCTGATATAAAACAACCCTTCGTGAAGGTGGAATGCGTGAACAGGGAGAGTGATGTGCGACGTTTGTTTTCTGATCATCTCATTTGACTGCAATTTTTCCTGAAGCCACCAGAGGGCAGAGCTGACCTATACATTTCCTGTGGGATAGCCGTGTGCTGTAAGTTGTCACCCACATTTAATTTATATGCAGAGTACATCATGAGAAATGCAGGACTGGAAGCACAAGCTGGAATCAAGACTGCGGGAGAAATACCAATAACCTCAGATATGCAGGTAACACCACACTTATGGCAAAAAGAGAACTAAAGAGCTTCCTGATGAAAGTGAAAGAGAAGAGTGAGAAAGTTAAAAACCTTAAAACTCAACATTCAGAAAACTATGATTATGGCATCTAGTCCCATCACTTCATGGCAAATAGATGGAGAAACAGTGGAAACAGTGAGAGACTTTTTATGGGGGGCTCCAAAATCACTGCAAATGGTGACTGCAGCCATGAAATTAAAAGACACTTACTCCTTGGAAGAAAAGTTATGACCAACCTAGACAGAATATTAAAAAGCAGAGACATTACTTTGCCAACAAAGTCCATCTAGTCAAAGCTGTGGTCTTTCCAGTAGTCATGTATGGATGTGAGAGTTGGACAATAAAGAAAGCCTAGCGCTGAAGAACTGATGCTTTTGAACTGTGGTATTGAAGTCTCTTGAGATTCCCTAGGACTTCAAGGAGATCCAACCAGTCCATCCTAAAGGAGATCAGTCTTGAATATTCGTTGCAAGGACTGATGCTGAAGTGGCAACTCCAATACTTTGGCCTCCTGATGTGAAGAACTGACTCATCTGAAAAGATCCTGTTTCTGGGAAAGATTAAGGCAGGCGGAGAAGGGGATGACAGAGGATAAGATGGTTGGATGGCATCACTGACTCAATGGACGTGAGTTTTAGTAAGCTCCGGGAGTTGATAATGGACAGGGAAGTCTGGCTGCAGCCCAGGGGGTCGCAAAGAGTTGGACAGGACTGAACATCTGAACTGAACTGAGCTGTGGGCTCCCTCTTGTGAATTCTATTGGGAATGATGAGCCTTAAGGCTCAGGGATCACCTTCCACCTCTGTAGGTACAGAAGCCATTCACAGGCCCTGAGAAGTCAGAACACTTTTCTTAACATTCCATCTCTGGGGCAAGCCCTTTTCCTCAGGGGGAGGGATTATACACATGAGAGACTGACCCTTGGGTTCCTCAGGAATCCATATGGAACACACATACCACCCAACTTTCGCGTCTGCTCTTCAGTGGACTTTAGAAGGCAAAAGGAATGCCTGATCAAGGACACTGAAGGCCCTGCCCCAGGCACCATCATCCCCAACCCTGCAGCGAGTCAGGCCTCAGGGGCACAGCTGGGAACCAGGGGACTTCCTGAGTAAAGATCTCCCCAGGATTGTAAGACTCAGGCGCAAGCAGGAGAGTTTGCGGCACTGTATCCTGCCACCCCCCGACCTTTCATTGCGTGCACCAACCTGGTCTCCTTCCCTCCTTGGGCCTCTCTGTTCCTCTCATGAGTGTCTCCCAATCCAGCCAACTTCCCTCGATTCTCTGGGGCTGTGGAACAGCGCTCTGCTGGCCACTTGGTTTCCTCTACATCCATGGTGTGGCTTGGATCCTTGTGGGACTGTGATTAGTTCACTGTTCCCTTCCCTGGTTCATGTTTGTGCGAGACACTTATCCTCAGCCTACTCTTACACACTTCTTGGGCACAGGCTCTTTCTCCTCCTCCTTGTCGGTCTTTGGGCCAACTGGGATCTCATGCAGAATCTTTGTTTGTCCCATGGATGTCTGTAGAGCTGTGGGCAGGCAGAGCCATGGCAGAGGGCACAGCCCCAGGTCAGGACTGCTGGGTTGCCGAGACAAGGCTCTTTTATGGAAGCAGACGTAGCTGGTGGCCAGTGGCCCTGCAGGGGTCGCCTGCCATTGTTGAATTTCTGAAGGCCCCGCTTCTCTGAATGTCCCTGCAGACCTGGCTCCTGGCCTTGGGCAATGCGGGGGCCAAGGCCAGTGTGTTCCCTCTGGTCTTGAGTCGGGGCTTAGCCATGTAGCTGTCCACTCTACCCATTCCAGTACTCTTGCCTGGAGATTCCCATGGACAGAGGAGCCAGACGGGCTACAGTCCATGGGGTCTCAGAAGAGTCCGACACGACTGAGCGACTCCTAGGAACGCTTTCACTTTCATGTAGCTTAGAGGAGTCCCAGCTCTGGCAGAGGATGGGGCTGTGCTCAGTTGGCAGCAGGCTGAGTTCCTCTGGCTCAGGTCATATATGAAGCACAATTTAAGTTTTTTACATTTAGGCTTGTAGTCATAATTTTCATATTAACACCATCTCCCGGTAAACCAGAATGTGTTTGGTTGAAGCTGTTTCAGAGACATGTTGATTGGAATCTGGAGTCTTCACTTGTTCCCAGTCAGTTCCTCCTGGGGCAGTGAATCCGCCGGAACATGGGATGGAGGGATTGGAGGCAGCAGCAACATAGTAGAGAGCAGTTTCAGAAGACTGCGGAGTTAGGAGTGATGCAGAGGCCAGGGAAGCCTTGCTTGCCCCTCAGAGGGTGGACACCGGGCTAGTGTGTGAGGGGCCGGCCCTGCTCCCTGCAGGTGTGGGACACTCCGTCGAGGGTCAGAGTCTCCCTGCATCCGCCCCCTGCCCGGACTGCGACCTGAACTCTTGTCTCATCGTCTCTTCAGCTCAGTGAGGTGGGGTAGCCTGCGGTCTGACCACCTGCCAGGGTGCTGTGAGAGGGCAGGCTAAGGGGCCGAGACCTCCTTCTCAGCCCCATTCTTGAGCTACTTTAAGTAGAAAGCTCGAGAGAACATCCCCTCTTGAATATTCAGGTCTTTTAGAAAATGAAACCCAGCGCATAGCTAATCTTAGGCCCACATCTTGGCCTCAGGAGACATTGTTCCAACATCCTGGGTCACTTGGACAAGCACAGCAAGGTGTTTGTGCCCAGAGGCTTTGGGCCCTTCTGAAATGTTTTCTAAAGTCTAGGATGAATGTACTGAAATATTCTTTTTTTATTGTTTTTTTTTTTTTTTTTCTTTATTTTACTTTACAATACTGTATTGGTTTTGCCATACATCAACATGAATCCGGCACGGGTGTACACGTGTTCCCAATCCTGAACGTCCCTCCCACCTCCCTCCCCATACCACCTTTCTGGGTCATCCCAGTGCACCAGCCCCAAGCATCCTGTATCATGCATCGAACCTAGACTGGCAATTTGTTTCTTACATGATATTTTACATGTTTCAATGCCATTCTCCCAAATCATCCCACCCTCGCCCTCTCCCACAGAGTCCAAAAGGCTGTTCTATACATCTGTGTCTCTTTTGCTGTCTCGCGTACAGGTTTAACATTACCATCTTTCTAAATTCCATATATATGTGTTAGTATACTGTATNTTACTCGACCTCATGTCCATCGAGTCGGTGATCCTATCCAACCATCTCATCCTCTGTCATCTCCTTTTCTTCCCGCCTTCAAATCATTCCCAGCACCAGAGTGTTTAAAAATGAATACTGAGGCACAAATAGGTTAAAATTATTTTCCAAAGATCATGCAGCCAGTTCACGGCAGAAGTGGGCTGTAAATACAGAAAGTCAGAGTCCAGGGACTGGGGCTATTAACCATTGATGCATGACTAGATTTTAATAACTATTCTTTACTTCAAGCTTCCTTTGGGGGCTTCCTATTTTCTCACATCATTTAATTATCCTGATACTAGTGGCTACTAGGGACATATTCTTCTCACATTTAAAGCTGCTGTTCCCTGAGTGTCTGCTCATGGTCACACAGCCAAGTCAAATACCAAAGGGGTTAGGGTGTTCACTCCACACACTCTAGCGGGAAGTGTCTGCTCATGGTCACACAGCCAAGTCAAATACCAAAGGGGTTAGGGTGTTCACTCCACACACTCTAGCGGGAGGTGCTACAAAGTACCACGGTAAAGGGCATGGCTATGTATTTCCAGGAAAAGAAGACATGAGAAACCAGGAGTGATCATTCAAGCCACCATGGACATATCTGCCAAGTATATTTGATTTTCCAAAGAACAAGGTTTTTGAAATTTTATTAATAGCTCTACAGTTATTTCCTTATACTAGTTCATTAGTTCCACTGCTAAATTTTTATTTATAGCTTTGTTATTCCTATTTATTCCTTACTTACACTTTTTACTTTTATTTAAAATTTGTTCACTTATTTGGCTGTGCTGAGCCTTAGTTGTGGCACATGAGATGTTCAGCTTTCATTGCGGTGTGCGAATCCTTACTTCTGGCATGTGGGATCTAGTTCCCTGATCAGGGACGGAACCTGGGCCCCCCGAGCTGGGAGTGCAGAGTCTTAGCCACTGGACAAACAGTGAAGTTCCACTTATACTGTCTTTTCAAAACTGTCTGTTTATCTGTTGTCCAGAGCAAGTCTTCAGAGACCTATTTTTGAGTCTTGTGTCAGTCAGATTTCACTCGGCTTAATTCTCACTGTGTTTGGTAGTTTTTACAAGGTAGATTCAAAGTGACCTGACCTCCATCTGAGAAAATTCTGAGTGCCTGGGTTAAGGGTAAGGTCCTTGATTGTTTTTATGTCCCCACAGTACACTAGATTGTGATGGACTGGGACACTTGAGAAACAGTTTTTCATTTTGGCATAAAGGGAAAAATTCAGTAATAATAATCATAGGAAAATAATACTAATAAGCATAAATTCAAATGCCAGATCTGTGAGAGGACAGGCTTATGGCATCCTCAAGGGAGGATCTTTATTCCTGCCAGAGTCAAGTATTTCTTATTGTCCCTTTGCTTACAGTGCACACCCCTCCCTCCTCCTGTTCCAAGCTCTCCACTCCTTCTATAGCCACCTTTCCTCTAAATCTGTAGCACATATAGGGCCCTGAAAGTGAAAGTGTTAGTCACATAGTTGTGTCCAGCTCTTACCAACCCATGGACTGTAGCCCGCCAGGCTCCTCTGTCCTTGGGATTCTCCAGGCAAGAATACTGGAGTGGGTTGCCATTCCCTTCTCCAGAGGATCCTCCCACACCAGGGATCAAACCCAGGTCTCCTGCACTGCAGGCAGATTCTTTACCATCTGAACCACCAGGGAAGTCCACATATCGTGTCCTGCTGCTGCTGCTGCTGCTAAGTCGCTTCAGTCGTGTCTGACTCTGTGTGACCCCATAGATGGGAGCCCACCAGGCTCCCCCGTCCCTGGGATTCTCTAGGCAAGAACACTGGAGTGGGTTGCCATTTCCTTCTCCAATGCATGAGAGCGAAAAGTGAAAAGTGAAAGTGAAGTCGCTCAGTCGTGTCCGACTGTTAGCGACCCCACGGACTGCAGCCCACCAGGCTCCTCCATCCATAGGGTTTTCCGGGCAAGAGTACTGGAGTGGGGTGCCACTGCCTTCTCCAATGTCGTGTCCTAGTTGTATGTAAACCTCTCAGATTTCCACCTTTCTGGGAGGTCTGCTCATTTGCTGTAAGGTTTGAGTGTTCTTTGTCCTCTGAGCCTAAGGGCCCTTCAGAGTTATGTCAATGGCGTCAGGAAACACAGTCCTGGTGTGTTGGCGGGAGGCGGCGATCTTCTCTGCAGTGGGCTCCTCTCGGTGCCTGGCAGGCTCCTTGACGACAGGAATCTGGGAGGCTTGCTGAACAGGGCACGGGGACTTGAGTACACAAGGGCCAATGACCCTTGAGGAGCCAAATCACCAATCACGAAGCAGAGCCAACGGGAAGCGGCCCCATCCCCCGGGACAAAGCAAACCTCTAGAGTTGTTTTAGTTGTTAGAATAAGTGTTTCAAAGAGTGGGTGTAAGTTTGGGGGAAGGCAGGAATTCACAGTTGCATCAGGGACTTGAAAAAGGCCGTTTGATCAGGCTCTGGAGATAGGAACTGGATGCTCCTGGAAACCCAGGTGCGGAGGAGCCATGGACGGATCTGGTGTCTGCCCTGCTCAGGGTCTCTGCTTCTCTCCTCGCTATGTCAACAGATCCTCGCTGTGTGCCCAGCCCCGAGTTACACCCTGGAGACAAGGAGGTGAATCAAAGGCAGCTCCTGCCCTAGAAAAGAGAGCACGGATATCAGCCCTAAGCGGAGGGAAGTCAAGAGAGCCTCTCTGAGGACACGGTGCTGGAGGATTCCTTTGTTTCGTAATGTTTATTGAGCACTGATTCTGTTCCAGGCCCTCTTCTAGGTGGGAACGTAAGATCCCTGTTCTGATGAACTTCCTCTTCTAAAGGAGTGGGCTGGTCAGTACATATGGCAACCAAAGAAATAAGAATTTTACACAGAGATGGACTAGAAGCAGATAATTAAAACAGAGAACTATAATTTTGTGATAGGGCTTTCTCCAGTCATATCACTTAAGCTGAAATCTGAATGACAACAAGTAACTGTGCGCAGATGGAGAGAAGTGTTCTCGGCTGGAACACCCAGCACAAATGCCCATGTTCAGCTCCGAATCTGAGTTATTTACAGACACGTCCTCTCCTTGTGCCGAGGCCTGTGGTGCACCCAGGGAGGACAGATAAGGGCTGTGCTGAATGAGAAGGAAGGGATGGGGTGGCTTCGTGTCATAAGTCTTTAACCCCTTCCCTCCTACCCTCAGTAAACTAAATATGGATGAAGGGGTGAGCTAGGCAGAACAACTGATACAGAGGTGTGTACCCGTGTGTGTGTGTGTGTGTGTCTGTGTGTGTGTGTGTGAGCATGTGTTTGTTTGGTAGGATGTGTCTGCATGTCTCTTCCAGAAATAAATATTGGGAAAGAACTATCCTCTGTGATTCTGATCCATGATCTGAGAATCTGTGATTCTAGATGGTCAGATAGCTGAGTGGTAGAGATGGATGTGTGGGAGGGAGCAGTAGGGGGTGTCTGGGGCACTGCAGTAGAGAGCTGCCCAGTGCTAAGGTGGAGAACCCACCAGCAGCCTTGGAGAACTGCCCAGGATATGGCAGTTCTAAGGGTGGTTGTTCATTAATCTGGGGTTGAAGGCCAGTCTACCACTGTCTCTGCTCACTAGACTAGTTGGGGCTGACGTTGCTGAGGCATCCGCCAAAGGCCCAGGCTGGAGGACCAGCTTCCCGGCCACAGCCTCTGTGCTCTGAGGAGGCCCTAGAAGGTCATTCGTGGAAGACAGAAGTGGAGGCCTGGGCCAAGAGTCTGGCCATTTGACTTGATCCTGGTGAGTTCCAGGCGGGGGCTATGGTGGGGTCATCAGGTTCCCTGAGGGCCTCTGTCTCTCTCTGACCTGGGGCCTTGTGCCCTTCCTGGATCTGGTTGACCATCTGCAAACTAAAGGTAGTCTTTTCAGCCAAATGGAAGGATGGAAGGGGGGTGTATATGCTAGCAACAAGTTTAGCTCTGGCTTTGGTCTGTAGCATAATCAGGGGAGGTAAAGAAAGGAGAAAGGTGAAGATCTGATCAAGAAAACTCCCTTCCGGGACTTCCCCAGCAGTCCAGGGGTTACCCACCAGTGGTTCCATCTCCGGTCCAGGAGCTAGGATTCCACATGCTGTGTAGTACAGCCAAAAACGAGATCAATTAATCCCCAAATTCAAAATTCTGAAAAAGAAAGACATTTCCCTTCCAACTCATTGCTTCTCACTGAGTCCTGGAAAAAAGAAAGGGTTAAGAGAGCTGAAAGGCCAGGGGAGGCAAGGACAGATGCAGTTGTATGAAGCAGCTCCAGGGACACTGGGGTTAGAGGCCAGAGATAAGCAGAGGGGGAGGCCCATGGCGGCTGGGCTCTGAAGGCTTCCTGGGAGGGGGCCAGCTCAGGCAAAGACTGGATGGGGATCTGATGGCTGGATGGGGTGCAGAGCCAGAGAGGCATCTGGGAAGCTTGCAGCGAATCCTGCCAGGTGGAGGAACATGAGCTCACCCCACCAGGCCCAGAGTGAACAGAAATTTTAGAAGCCTGGGTTCCAGCTGGACAAATGGCCTCTCCGTGGAAAATTCAAAGGAAGGGGAGGAGGTACATCTGAGCCTCAGTTGGCTGGGATCAATGACCAAGAAGCCTCCATTTTCAGGGTCAGAATAAGGTTCCATACCTCAGGGCAATCTGGGTCCCCAGTCCCAGCAAGCGCCTGTCACAAAACAGAGACTCTGTTAAGATGATTGATAGGCTGTTGGGAAACAGCTGCGGTTCTGAGCGTGGTTGGGACCCTGGGATGTAAAACAGATTTTTATGTGAAATGAGACAATGGAAGTTGTAAAAACAGGTGCCACCAAACAGTGGGCCTTGTGGGACCTTGGGTCACCTGCAACAGTTTTGAGCCTAGCTTTAGGGCCTATAGGAGGGGATGCAAGAGGGAAATTTAGGCTATGTAGACCTTCAAGAAAAGGAGTTAAGAGAGCAGCCAAAGCTCATGCCAGCAATGAGCTGTCTTTGCTGGGTCATCAGCTGTTCTAAAAGGAACAGGGCTTGTGTGTCACGTGCAGACCCCATGGGCTCTCATGCTTTAATGCTGCCTAAACTACCAAGCCTTGAACTCACAGGGCAAAAGAGCCCCAGGGAAAACGGGCCTCTATTAGATTACTCTCGCATCCAAATTTGTGTTAGCAAGGAGATCCAACCAGTCCATTCTGAAGAAGATCAGCCCTGGGATTTCTTTGGAGGGAATGATGCTGAAGCTAAAACTCCAGTACTTTGGCCTCCTCATGTAAAGAGTTGACTCATTGGAAAAGACTCTGATGCTGGGAGGGATTGGGGGCAGGAGGAGAAGGGGATGACAGAGGATGAGATGGCTGGATGGCATCACTGACTCGATGGACGTGAATCTGAGTGAACTCTGGGAGTTGGTGATGGACAGGGAGGCCTGGCATGCTGTGATTCATGGGGTCACAAAGAGTCGGACATGACTGAGCGACTGAACTGAACTGACTCTAACTCTGATACAATTTACTTATCCTAGTAGTAGTTTTCCTAGTAGCTTAGGAGTAACTCAGAGCCAAGAGTTGTGATATTTTCCTGTGTCAACTGCCCTGAGCACAGGGCCCAACACATCAGTTGTTGTCCAGTAGCTCTGTTGTGTCCACCTCTTTGCGACCCGTGGACTGCAGCACGCCAGACTTCCCTGTCCTTCACCACCTCCCAGAGCCTACTCAAACTCGGGTCCATTGGGTCAGTGCTGCCATCCAACCATCTCATACTTTGCCACCTTCTTCTCCTCCTGCCTTCACTCTTTCCCAGCATCTGGGTCTGCTCCAATGAGTTGGTTCTTTGTATCAGATGGCCAAAGAATTGGAACTTCAGCATCAATCCTTCCAATAAATATTTAGGGTTGATTTCCTTTAGGATTGACTGGCTTGATCCCATTGAAGTTCAAGTAACTCTCAAGAGTCTTCTCCAGCACTGCAATTCGAAAGCATCAATTCTTCAGTACTCAACCTTCTTTATGGTCCAACTCTCACATTCATACATGACTACTGGGAAAAACATAGCTTTGACTATATGGACCTTTTTAAGCAAAGTGATGTCTCGGCTTTTCAATATGCTGTCTAGGTTTGTCATAACTTTCCTTCCAAGGAGCAAGTGTCTTTTAATCTTGTGGTTGCAGTCACTGTCAACAGTGATTTTGGAGCCTCAAAAAATAAAATTGGTCACTGCTTCTACTTTTTCCCCTTCTATTTGCCATGAAATAATAGGACCAGATGCTAGGATCTTAGTTTTTTGAATGTTGAGTTTTAAGCCAGGTTTTCCCACTCTCCCTTTTCACCCTCATCAACAGGCTTTTTAGTTCCCCTTTGCAGAGGTGGTGGCAAATGTTGGCTAAACAAAATAAGATGAGACCATTTTCCTCAACTCTCTTCATTCTTAGGTAAGGATCATGTCCCTGTTTTCATCACTTCCTGTCCTCCTGTGTGTGATGACAGTATCCTTCTCAAATACACAAGCCGTTGAGGATGCTCAGAAGACCTGTCCAGTGGTGGCCTGTGCCATCCCAGTCACTAACGGCACCCCAGGAAGAGATGGGCGAGATGGACCCAAGGGAGAAAAGGGAGAACCAGGTAGATGACAGGCCAGTCTTCTTAAACCTTTGCCCCAGCAGAAGAGCGTCCTCTCTAAGGGGTCTAGCGTAGAGACAAGAGGAAGCTCATCTTTCATTATGGTGCATGCCTGTGAAAGGGCATTCTCTAAAGATGCTTCTCAGGCTCTTCAGGATCCCTCACTGCCACCCTGGAATTGGCGGTACATGGTTGTCCTTAGAGAAGGGGTGTCTTGTCTGCTCAGGTAGCTGCCTTAGGACAGGCCATCCCCGGGATGCAGGAGGGTCACTTTCTTCCTTGGGTCACCACAAGTGGAGTGGCAGTTTCTTGGGGTCAATCAACTTTCGAGCTTTTGGAGAAAGAGAATGAGTGACAGCCACTTCTTCATATTTCCTTCATCTTCCAACAGGGCAAGGGCTCAGAGGCTCCCAGGGCCCTCCAGGGAAAATGGGGCCTCCAGGAAATATAGGGAATCCTGGGCTTCCAGGACCCAAGGGCCACAAAGGAGATCGTGGCGCTAGCTCGGGTAAGGAGCTCACCCCAGCAGATAGTAGGGGCTGAGGGGCACAGGCCCTGGGAACTCCAGGCCAGGTGGGAGGTGCCCCGTCTTCTGCTGCCCCACTGGAAGATGCTCAGCTCTGCTTCCTGACCCAGCACTCTCGTTCCTCTCAGCTCCTTGGGGCCTCAGGGGATTTCCACAGCTGCCTGGGTACAGACTTCCAAAGTCTGCCAGCTGCTCCCTGAGCAGGCCACTGTAGGCCATGTGCCCTGGCCTTTCTTCAGCTGCAGCAGTTCAGTGCATGATTGCAGGCTGCAAGGATGGAGACAGGTCTTCTCTGCTCTTACTTTATGTCTGTTGTCACAAGAGTGGCATGAAAAGTGTTGGCCTCGTAGAATGCCTGGATAATGGGGGACGTCATAGCAACTTAGTTCAGAGTAAAATAAATTCAGTAACAACAAAACCAAAATGATGACCTCTTACTAATATTTATCCACTGGCCTATCAAAATAATAAATGTATTCAAGAGTCTGTCTACAATAAGAAGTTAAAATAGGATTAGGAAAATTTTTCAAAAAGGAGAATAATTTGTTGGGCCTTTCTTATGAATAATTATAATATTTAATAAATATATGAAGAGAAGGACACAGAGCTATAGTTTATGGTATTATTACTACTACTACTACTACTATTATTATTATTTCCAGAGTTATAGTTTACAATAGTTACTAAGTATACTTGGGAAGGCAGGAATATATTTTATTTTCCTTTTGCTTCTTTTTATTTTTTTATGTTTCTGGAATACTTTTTACTACACTAATATATACATGTATTTTCAAAAGACTCTGATTTCCAGTTTAAGGTCTTCTTCTCAATAAATATCCTCTCCCTATTGCTTTATAGTTGCCGAGGCTAAGCTGGCTAGCTTGGAGGGACAGATAAGGAACCTGCAATCAGAACTGGATCATGTCAAAAAGTGTAAGCTTTTTTTCTGTCACCAATGTGTTCTGGATTCTTTTATCTCCAGCAAACTCTAAGTTTTGGGGGAAGGATGGAAAAGAACTTACATGTATGACCACTTATTATATACCAGGGCTAGGTTGGTTGTCATTTTCTTAATGATATGATTTCATTCAATCCTCTTGCCATCCCTATGTGTGGGTATTACACCCATTTGATTGACAGGTGAGAAAAAAAATAGGTCCAAGAAGTTTGGTAATTAATTCACCAGCATGCAGTTAGGAAGATGGAGGAGGATGGAGTGCGGGTCTGCTGACTCTGGGATCTTTGCTCCTTCCTCAGCACCCATGGGTCTCAGATGGGTATCCACACCTCTTTCTTACCCTGGTGCCCACACCTGGCAGTGGGGCTCTAGCATGTTTCCCTAGATTCACCAGTACAGGGACAATTTTTCCAGATATTTGTCCTAAGGATGGGCTATCCCAAGAGATCCCTAGCTTGCTGCCAAGGGCTTGCCTTCACTTTCTTACCAGGATCTCACCAGAGGTGGTGAAGAATGGGGCTCAATCCCAGATTCCCAGAGAAGGGCATTTTCATTTGCTGTCCAGGGCTGGGCTCTATGCCAAATCAACCCCACCTACCCTTTGTGATTTCAGTGCAAACCTTCTCCTTGGGCAAAAAGTCTGGGAAGAAGCTGTACGTGACCAATGGTGAAAAGATGCCTTTTTCCAGCGTGAAGGCTCTGTGCACTGCACTTGGGGCCACCGTGGCCACACCCAAGAATGCAGAGGAGAACAAAGCCATCCAGGACATGGCCACTGACATTGCCTTCCTGGGCATCACAGATGAGGTGACCGAAGGGCAGTTTAGGTATATAACTGGAGAAAGGCTAGGCTACAGCAACTGGAAGAAGGATGAACCCAATGACCATGGCTCAGGGGAGGACTGTGTGCTCCTCTTACCAGATGGGCTCTGGAATGACATCTCCTGTTCTTCCTCCTTCTTGGCCATCTGTGAATTTCCAGCCTGAAGAAGCAAGTTCCTCCACTCCCCCAGTGACTCCCTGCTGAGCTCTCTGCTGCTCTGGAAGAGAATTCAGTGCTTATTTTCCCACATCCAGTGTTGACTCATTCCTTCTTGGGGATGGGAGGAAAGTGAAGGGGTGTATTGGATTGCGGGAGGAGGAAGTGAGAAGAGGCTGGCAGTGGGGCATGAGGGTTTCTGGTCCAGTCCATGGCAAAGGACACTGTCTGTCCTGCCTAAGAGCACAGCACTGGATCAGAATCAATTACAGAAAAAGCAAGCAAACTCTGATGGATCAGTGGAGGACCACGTCTATGTCCAAGCAAGCATTAGTCTCAGCCTCCAAGAGATCCAATTCCCATTTTTCCAAGTTGCCACTACTTGGTGTCAAAGTCTCCTTCCTTCTGATGGCTAGCCCAGCCCTGTCTACAATATGTGTTGTTTTAGTTATTCATGAGCTACCCCTGAAAATCTCTCACTGCCAGACTATAACTCCTGGCATGGGTAACAATGAATAGTCCTAGGAGTCCCTTTGCCTGCTCAAGTGGCTGTGGTCTCCCTATAGCCACTGCGGTGATCCTGAGGACAAAGGGCAGCCTCTCCTTCTTGCATACTTTTAGGAGACGGATTTGACAGTGCAGCACATGCCAGCATCATAGAAGCAAATGGGCAGGCAGGCTGTGTCGTTCCCCACAGCATCGCTGGTCTTAGTCCCTCCATGTTCAGCATCCCCTTCCTTCTGTGACGTCCTCCTCCCATTATAGGTCAATAGGTCCATTATTAGTAGAGACAAGAGGAAAACTTCACAAGGGTGAGTTTCATACCCTGGAGGGGAAGTCGTATAGCACCGTCCAGTCAGCAAATAAAACCTCCCCTCTGAGCAGAGTTCTGACACCATCTTGGCTAACAGTCAAGCTCAAGACCATGGATGTTCTTGAGCAATCTCAGGCTGGTGGAGGTGAGATTATATAGAGCCCAGGCAACAAACTGGGGGAAGAGAGTGAATTCTGGCTCCAACTGTATGTCAATCACAAAATGAAATTGAAAATATTTCATGAATGGACTAAAGACCACTTTAATTTAGTGAAATATCTTTGTTAAATTAGTTTTCCACTTTATTTTCCTTCGCATCCAAACTACCAGAGGGGGCACTTCGTACTTGGGAAACACTTGATGAGCATTTGTTGGAGTGGTGCACCAAAGACTTAGCAAAATGGATGAGTGGGTGGCATATTGAGAATTGAATATTATAGGATAGAGTTCTCTCCAAGCTGCGCTTCATCTGCAAGGCTATCAGGGTAGGGGTGGNTGGGAAACACTTGATGAGCATTTGTTGGAGTGGTGCACCAAAGACTTAGCAAAATGGATGAGTGGGTGGAATATTGAGAATTGAATATTATAGGGTAGAGTTCTCTCCAAGCTGCGCTTCATCTGCAAGGCTATCAGGGTAGGGGTGGGGTGTGCTAAAGACTCTGGGGCTGGCAGGGTGAGGGGGAGAGTGCCTTGTCTGTGGCCTCTGGCCCACCACGATGGTCACATCACTGACTTTTCAACCTCCTGAAGCTCTTCAGGCACTGCTCTTGGGGGCAGTGAGAAGAATGCTTTTGTGCTGCAGAGCCAAGCAAATCACTATTTGCACTTCAAGTCCAGGCTGCTTGCCAAAGGAATGGGAAAGTGCCCAAAATGTATAAAAGAGGCATATAAGAAACATAAAGAATGTAGGCTATGGCGAACATAAGGAAAGATGAGAAACATGTTAGAAGGAAAGAAGATACACAGATGATGACCCAGAACAAGAGGATCACAGTGACCAAGCATGCAAATTACACGTGAATTTTATTACTGCCAAGATGAAAGGGAGAAAATGGACAGGTAACCATTATATTTTGCTTGCTAAGTCACTTCAGTCGTGTCCGACTCTGTGCGACCCCATAGATGGCAGCCCGCCAGGCTCCCCCGTCCCTGGGATTCTGCAGGCAAGAACCCTGGAGTGGGGTGCCATCGCCTTCTCCAATGCTTGAAAGTGAAAAGTGAAAGTGAAGTCGCTCAGTCGTGTCTGACCCTCAGCGACCCCATGGACTGCAGCCTACCAGGCTCCTGCAACCATGGGATTTTCCAGGCAAGAGTACTGGAGTGGGGTGCCATTGCCTTCTCCAACCATTATATAATTCTTTCTATTTTAATAATAAGAATGAACCGGGATGGGGACCACTTCTACCCTGGGATGAATATCTCTTGTTTACACTGTGTGGAAGGGACAGTGTCTAGCTATAAATTTGAACAGGATGCAGTCATGTGCCTCACAGGAATGGTTTCCCAGTATGTAATCAGTCCTGAATATCCTCATTCAGAATTTGTGGTGGGGAGGAAGCACCACGGAAGGAACTAGAAGAAGGCTGAAAGGGAAATGGAAGAATTTGGAAGGACTGATGGGGAAGCTGAAGCTCCAGTACTTTGGCCACCTGATGTGAAGAACTGACTCATTGGGAAAGACCCTGATGCTGGGAAAGATTGAAGGCAGGAGGAGAAGGGGACGAGAGAGGATGAGGTGGTTGGATGGCATCACCACCTTGATGGATATGAGTCTGAGTGAGCTCCAGGAGTTGATGATGGACAGGGAGGCCAGCTGTGCTGCAGTCCATGAGGTTGCAAAGAGTCGGACACGACTGAGCTGCTGAACTGAACTGAATGTAATGAGTGCCCCCTCGGTCAGGAAAATATAATAAAAATCTGTGAATGAGCTCAAATTCTTCCATTTCCCTTTCAGCCTTCTTCTTCCAGTTCCTTCCATGGTGCTCCCTCCCCGCTACATCCCTCAATCACTAGAGCCTCACATTTGTGTTCTGAGAGCTTCCCATGAGATCCAAGACCCGACCCTGCACCCCTACCCATAAGCCAGTCCTGCTGAAGATCCTTATGGATTCCCTCTTGTCTTGGCCCACNTCCAGTTCCTTCCATGGTGCTCCCTCCCCGCTACATCCCTCAATCACTAGAGCCTCACATTTGTGTTCTGAGAGCTTCCCATGAGATCCAAGACCCGACCCTGCACCCCTACCCATAAGCCAGTCCTGCTGAAGATCCTTATGGATTCCCTCTTGTCTTGGCCCACCTTGCAGGACATGAAGCTTCTCCCCAGGCTCTTGGACAGGTAGAGCTGGTTCTCTCCCTAGATGAGCACCTGATTGTCTTTTCAGAGCTCCTGTCTCTAGTTGTATACCTGGCAACATTCTTCCCTCAGTCTAGGATTGAGGAAACTGCCTCTCTAAATTCACTTTCCAGTTCTTATCAGCAAGCGGTGGGGCCCATGCTGATCAGCTCAAGAAAACATGGAGTTAATCTAAAAATGGATTCTCACGAGAGTCCAAAGATAGAAACTACAATTAAGCCAGGCTTCCCAAGACCTGGAATAAGAGGGAGATTATGGATTCAAGAAGACTGTCCAGATAATCTCTCTCACTCTCTCAAGGGCTGAAAGCAGGCTGTTTTCCTTTTCTAAAGGGCATATGATGACTGAGATCTCTTGCATGGGGGACCTAATTAAGCCAGGTGCTCCAAGGACAGACCTCAGGGGCCTCAGGCAGCACATTTCCATTGGGGCTTCAGGACTCTGAGCAACCTCTTGAGTCCTGTTGTTTGTTCTGACGGAAGAGGAGTCTTCACCACGATATGCTGGCTCCCTGGACCTCAGTTTCCCTATCTGAAAATTGGTCTGTAATGGCTTCTCCTTTTTAAAGCTGGATGAATCCGTGATTACACACAGTTTCAGACCTACAGGGCCCATCTCAGGGGCAACACTGCATGTTCCAAGGATTGTCTTCCATTTTTGTTACCTGAAAATTTTTTCCAAACTAATTGTGCCCTGAAAACTTATCACCAATTCTCAGGTTCATAGAAAGTCATTATGATTGAGTTAGAATAGCAAATACTCCCTGCTCCTAAGATGTGGACTCCAAGTTTAAATTTTGTCTGTAAGTCAACTCTCTCCTGTGAAAGTATAGACACAGGTTTCATTCCTGGACCAGAATGAATATAGCTACGAAAACCTGCAACATTCAAGCCCTGGTTCCAGCCTGGATTCTGGATCCTAGCTCAGCAAGACCTTGCAAAAGCTGCAGGGCAGTCTTTGTCTGGAATCTTCCAGCTCTGCTGTTCTCACTTTTCAGTTCAGTTCAGTTCAGTTGCTCAGTTGTGTCTGACTCTGTGCGAACCCATGAATCGCAGCATGCCAGACCTCCCTGCCCATCAC
>SJYA01003052.1:353112-380701 GCA_006410615.1 Neotragus moschatus
GCCCCCCAAAATAAAGTCTGACACTGTTTCCCCATCTATTTCCCATGAAGTGATGGGACCAGATGCCATGATCTTCGTTTTCTGAATGTTGAGCTTTAAGCCAACTTTTTCACTCTCCTCTTTCACTTTCATTAAGAGGCTTTTTAGTTCCTCTTCACTTTCTGCCATAAGGGTGGTGTCGCCTGCATATCTGAGGTTATTGATATTTCTCCCAGCAATCTTGATTCCAGCTTGTGCTTCCTCCAGCCCAGGGTTTCTCGTGATGTCCTCTGCATATAAGTTAAATAAGCAGGGCAACAATATACAGCCTTGATGTACTCCTTTTCCTATTTGGAACCAGTTGGTTGTTCCATGTCCAGTTCTAACTGTTGCTTCCTCACCTGCATACAGATTTCTCAAGAGGCGGATCAGGTGGTCTGGTATTCCCATCTCTTTCAGAATTTTCCAACAGAGATTATCTGGGTGCTAATAAGATCCTCCACCCCTGCCAGGTCTTGCACTGTAATCACCACTATTGATTGCTCAGTGCTCAGTCATGTCCGACTCCGTGCAACCCCATGGACTGTAGCCCACCAGGCTCCTCTGTTCATGGAATTCCCTAGGCAAGAATACTGGAATGGGTAGCTACTCCCTTCTCCAGGGAATCGTCCCATCCCCACACCAAACTCCTTATCTGACCACTGAAGCAAGGTTGGCCCAATCCCAGTCGTCATTGCAATGCCCTATTTTATTTTATTTTTAGCAATTATAGTTACCTGAAATCATCTTGACCACTAACTTATATCAGTGTGGCAAAATGAATGTGCTTTAGCTGCCTTCTTAGTAAAATGGGGGTAGTAGTACTGCCCACCTTACAGGGATGTCATGAAGGGTAAATGAACTGATACAAGTAAGGTGTTAAGAACAGTATCAGCCTGCAGTAAGTGCCGTGCAAGCATTTGTTCTCACTGCTCTTGTATTACCACACAACCACTCACCTCTGTAGTTCCAGGGCCTAGAAAAGGACTCGCTCACTTGTGTCCAGCTCTTTGCAACCCCACGGACTCTACAGTCCATGGAATTCTCCAGGCCAGAATACTGGAGTGGGTAGCCTTTCCCTTATCCAGGGGATCTTTCTAACCCAGGGATTGAACCCAGGTCTCCTGCATTGCAGGAGGATTCTTTACCAGCTCATCTATCAGGGAAGCCCAAGAAGTCACATACATACTCAATAAAGTTGAATACATAAACAAATAAATGACTGAATCTAAATCCTCCCCCAAAATGTGTGATCTGACTCCCTTCTCTGGAGCTTGACTCAGCTTCANAGGTCTCCTGCATTGCAGGAGGATTCTTTACCAGCTCATCTATCAGGGAAGCCCAAGAAGTCACATACATACTCAATAAAGTTGAATACATAAACAAATGAATGACTGAATCTAAATCCTCCCCCAAAATGTGTGATCTGACTCCCTTCTCTGGAGCTTGACTCAGCTTCAAGCTGGATCCAAAAGAGAAGTAGCCAGATTTGTTTTGGAATATGGCTCTGGGCACAGCCTCCCTTCTCGAGTAAGGGGGTCTGGTGAATTTGTGCCCCAGGAGCTGAGGCCTCCTGCTGCCCTCTGCTGGCATCTGTAAGACAGGATCAGCAAACAAAGACCACAAGGCAGCCAGGTGAGAGGCGGGGTTCTGTCAGAACTTTGAGACTTCACATGATCCTGCTTCCGGCTTGTCCCCTTGCCCCTGGTTGCTCCACTCTCTTGGAATGCCTTTCCCTAAAAGCCCCTACCCGCAAGGCCAGATCCAGATACCCCACGCCCACACATGTCTCCAGCACCCTGGACTCACCAGCTTAAGACCACACTCACTGTGAGCACTCTGGACCAATACCCTAGGGCTCTGGGCTGAATTCCAGATTGGAGAGAAAGCAGTGCCCCTTTCCTCCTTCCTGACCAGGAGCTGTAACCACGTGGAGCCCCAAGGCAAGGACATCAAATCTGACCCCAGGCCGTGAACTTAAAGTGAGGGAGGGCTAAGCTGAGATGCCAGATCCCCTTCATCCTTGCCCTGTTTAATTATGACCAGTACCTGAAAGGAGATGAATGTATTGCTTTAAAGTTCTTTTCATCATTTTCATGGTTGTGGTTACGGCATCTTTCTGATCTCTACTGTTCTGCTTGTTAGTATTTTGTTATTTTTTTCTTATATAGATTTATCAGGATACATTTTTCTTATTTGACTTAAAAATGTTTGGTTTCTGGGTTATCATTTCTTTTATTTTTAAAATATTTCATTAATTTCACTTTTATATTTATTTGTTTTGTCCTTTATATTTTTGTTGTTTTTAACATTTGTTTCAAAATGATAAACTGTTCAATTATTTTCAGTTCATATTTTTATGGTTTTAAAATTTTAATGGCAAAAGTAAGACATATTTTCCCCTGAGAATAGCTTTAACTATAGGTTATAGATTTTTGGATACTTGTTAGTATTTAATATGAGTTTCTTTAATTACTACTCAAATTGTGCATTTTTTCATGGTTCCATACTATTGGCCATCATTATTTCTTCTTTTATGAATTTTCTCTTTTAATTTTCACTTATCTTTTCTACTTAGGTACTAATTTTTTGTGCAGATATATCAATATTTTATTTGGGTTTTTGTCTCTGACAGTCTTATTATTTTTTTTAATCTGGATGTTATGTTATTTCCATTAGAAAAATACTATCTATATAAAATTTAGTCCAGTTTCTTTTCCTTTATGTTTTTCATTCAAACTTAAATGCTTTAATTTTCCTGGAGTAAAAGCAGAATCATATATCTGATATGAGAACTAAGTATTTCACATCATTAAATTAATAGGATTTGATTGACTTAGATGTGCTCTTTATTTCTCAGGAATAGTAGCTCATCTTTCCCCCATGTTATTTCCCTTTACTTTTGTGTTTCTGAGAATTATGTAATGCCTGTCTGTTTCCCCACATCCAGTGATATGAGTGTTCTAGAAGTGTAATTTATAACATTAGTAACTAGATTCATCATTGACCTTCAATTCATGTTCAATTCTCCTTATTAAGTGGACTTTCCATAATCATTTCAGATGTTTCCGTCAACCTTACACTTTCCAATGAAGATTGTAAAAATGAAGACATTAATTTAAAAATCTTATTTAAATTTCAGACTAAACAACACTGGAGATCAGTGTCATTCTGAAGGAGATCAGCCCTGGGATTTCTTTGGAAGGAATGATGCTAAAGCTGAAGCTCCTGTACTTTGGCCACCTCATGCGAAGAGTTGACTCATTGGAAAAGACTCTGATGCTGGGAGGGAGTGGGGTCAGGAGGAGAAGGGGACGACAGAGGATGAGATGGCTGGATGGCATCACTGACTCGATGGACATGAGTCTGAGTGAACTCCGGGAGCTGGTGATGGACAAGGAGGCCTGGTGTGCTGCGATTCATAGGGTCGCAAAGAGTCGGACACGACTGAGCGACTGAACTGGACTGAACTGACTCTGGGCCCACTGAGAGTGCTGCTGTCAAGAGAGGTCCTTGCACAGCTCCTGCTTCAGTCTCAACCCGGCCTCCTTTTGCAAAGCAGCAACCTGCTACTCTGAAAATCTTGTTTGTAAATATCACTGACAGTATTGAAGTGGTTTATGTCAGCCAGCGAAACAGTTGTTTTCACCACATTTGTGGAGTCCCAGCCTGTTACTTTCAGGATTTTACTCGTGTTTGTGAGAGTTGGTTAGCTCTTTCTGCCACTCTCCTGGCACAAGCTGTCCACCTGCAAAGTCCATGCCTAGCTGTCCTGAAATGTGTATGGTCCCGTTGACTAGCACAGCCTGATTGACCAATGGCCACTGTGGCTTTTGTGGTGTGGAGCACCTTTTCTTTTTCTCCAATTTGTTCTTATTTTTATTTCTGCTACTGCTAAGTCACTTCAGTCGTGTCCGACTCTATGCGACCCCAGAGACGGCAGCCCGCCAGGCTCCCTCGTCCCTGGGTTTCGAGTTGCCATTTCCTTCTCCAATGCATGAAAGTGAGAAGTGAAAGTGAAGTCGCTCAGTCATGTCCGACTCTTAGCGACCCCATGGACGCTAAGATGATCAGGCCTACTCAATATGTATTTTAGATCTTTGTACACCTGCTATTATTTAAAAAAAATTGGAGAATAATTGCTCTACAATATTGTGTCAGTTTCTGCTGTACAACAACGTGACTCAGCCATATATACACATATACCCATTTCCTGTTGAGTGTAAAGCCTCACAGATGCCATGATAGGCTTACTAGAAAATACTGGGCCACAGAAAAATTCCTGAGTCNAGAGAATAATTGCTCTACAATATTATGTCAGTTTCTGCTGTACAACAACGTGACTCAGCCATATATACACATATACCCATTTCCTTTTGAGTGTAAAGCCTCACAGATGCCATGACAGGCTTACTAGAAAATATTGGGCCACAGAAAATTTCCTGAGTCATTTGGACTCCGTGGGCTCAAGGCCATCTGGGATGGCATAAAGGAGACCTTATCAGAAAATAACTCCACCCGCTCTTGGTACAGAACAATCCGTAAGAGATACAAAACTCTAAACCCGCGCACGCGCATTGTATGACCAATCAGAATATGCCAAATCCCTGTCTTGCCTTGTATGCCCAATCAACTCACGCCAAATATATGTCTTTGTCCTAAACCTATAAATACTCCTGTAATCCTAGACTCGGGGCCCTCCTGCCTCATTCCACTGCTTCGGAGATGGCAGAGCGCCCTAACTCGAGTTAGCAATAAACTCCCTTCCTGCTTTTGCATTGCCATGGTGGACTTGTTCTCTCAGTTTGTTCGGGGACTCGAGCTCTGAGCGTAACACTGAGACTCCCTCCCCCTATTCCACCCCTCTAGGTCATCACTGAGTGTCAGGCCGGCCTCCCTGTGTTATTCAGAAGCTTCCTGCTAGCTGTCTATTTTACACGTGGCACTGTATATATTTAAAGACGGCATGGCTGATCCTTTTCCCTCACCGCCCTTCAGAGTCAACTAGCCCGTATACTACTCCTTCTCGCAGCTTGCTGCACTCTCTGATGGCCTTAGATTGCTCTTGTCCCTTGTAAGACTGCATAAATCATGACTTAACATTTTCCTCTGATTTTGATTTTTATACATAACTAAAAGAATCTAATTTTGTTTCTTTGCTAAATGCTTAACCTTTCTCAGCATTATTAATTGAAAGATTATTTTCCTGTAATTTGAGGAATAATAAATAAATTTTAAAAATAGAATTATTATTTATCTTAATTATGCATACTCAGATATATGTGTATAAATATGTCTATATTTGGACCCACTTTTGGACTTTGTTATTTTTTACATTTGTTTATTCCTGTGTCATTAATACACTATTGTAATTATGTAAGCTTTCTAAAACCCTTTAAAATGACCAAGTTGATTCTCATTATGTTTTTAAATTTAATTTTTATGGTTCTAGGATGTTTATTCTCTCAGCAGAGCTTTGAAATCCTTTGATGAAGTCTTCACAGCCTCAGGCACTCTTTTGGGGGGATTGAGTCTTTGAAAAATTCACATCCCCTCCTCTTTCTGTTCTCTCAGACTCTCTGTAGCTGGGGATGAAGCATCCTAGGCTTGTGCAAAATCCACCACTGGTTTCCCTCCCCTTCCCATCCTGCTCCATCCTTCTGTTCACAGAATGCCTCTGTCTGGCCTGAGGTTGTCATCTGACCTTTTGGCCCTTACCCCTGAACTGAAGTATTCAGGGACTTGATAAATGCACAGAAAAGCTGGCAGTGATGTCATGGTGCTGTTTGTTCAGATCAGAGAGCCAGGAAACATCTTGAAATCACCTTCTTCAGCACTATAAATAGACTGACAAGTAGGAATGAAGGATTTTATTCACTCAACTCTTCCACTTACTCACTTTGTTCACTCTTTCGCCTTACTAAATAAATATGAAAAGTACCATTTTGCTCTGTGGCTCCAAGTTGCTTCAGCCAGGCAGTCTGGGAGACTGCTCTGCTTAGCTAAATGGAGATCAAATATGTGAATATTCAGAAGGCATCCAGTAAGGATGGGCTACATAGTAGTGACAACTCTGAAACCACACTCAAAATCCAAGTGGATCTAGGTGATCCCCAAGGGCATTTGTTTTCCATGCCTTTGCTCAGGTGTCCAGAACCCTGGGATGTCCAACCTTATAATCACCAACATTTCTGTGCTTACCAGGGCAGCAGAAAATTGGGCATTTCAGCAATGTTCACTAGCCTTCATCTTCTTCTTTCCAGGAGAAACACATGTCACAGGGCAATGTCTGCCTCCATAAGGCCTCTCTCTTATTTGGTAAAATCTACCAAAAGATACCAGTCATTAGTTATACAGAGGCCTAGTAGTCCCAGGCAATTCAACCTACCTAGAGTATCTAGGTCTCTGAATATATTGGTGCCTCCACAGGAAGAAGGCTTTCCTCTATTCTCCTGGTGAAAACATTTTACAATCCAACCACTCTTTTCCAGTTTATACTTTGAGTACCTCCAATACCCATTGCTGAAACACAATTTTATACCTGATCTCTAACGTTAAGGAAGTTCCGGGTTTTAGTATACGTGAAGGCATGACATGCCTGAATAAATGTCTGGCATATCAACGAATATTTTACTTTTTCTGATAGGTACCTGGTTTCTTTGATCTGCTATATAAAACACAGGTAACCTGAAAAAGTCCACCATACCATTAAGCTTGAATTAAGGACATCTGGAAGGTAAGAGTGATTAAGAATGTTCTGAAAATAAACAACTCAAATGCCAGTGTGGTATAGCAGCGAAATTCAGAACAAAGCTAGGATCCTAGAGAAGTTTAAAAAAAAAAGTGAAAAAAAAAGGGGGGGGCTCCCATAGGCTGTTCAGTATAGGGTGTGGGCTGGGCTGGTGACAGGACGGTTGAGAACCAAGAGGCAACTATAGAATATACTTGAGAACACACTATAAACAGAGGCTTCCCTATGTGGTTGTCCCCACTCCAGACATGGAAGGATGTCTTGCGCCCACGGTGTCAGCTGGCATTGTGAATGTCTTAACATCTCTCTACAATAAGAGGCCCACAGCTCTAGCTTCACTCGGCACCTAGGCTACTAAACTAGGGTCGTGGCTACCGTGGTTGGGGTGGGGCTGACGTGGTTGCAAATCCTTGTTCACATTTGCTCATGACTGACGGTGTAGGAGGGAGAGACCTCTACACCGTTCGAGAATGGTTAAAAACCTGCATTTTCTGAAATCCATGCCTCTTTCTTCTGCTTTAATCAGACTGTGTCTGCAGAGCCCGAATGACTCTCCTTACTTATTCTCTATGCTGGAGAGACCCAAACCAGACTCCTGTGTCCCACAGTGCAGGTTGATCTAAGCTTCTTTCTCAGCATTTACAGACTTCAGCAACACAGGTTTTTTCCTTCCTATGGCATCACATAGTTTCCTCTTGCCAAGAAATAGGCGTGGCTTACACATTGGGATGAGTAGTGATCGCCCACAGAGCATCCGCCCAGACCACCAAGACCTCCCATGCACCCCATGGCCATGTTGGATTATGAGGTTCCAGAGTGAGTTGATTGGATCAGAAGTGAGCATCTGAGACAGGCAGATGCATTTTCACATAGTTTTGAATTGATGTCAAGCAAGAGAGCAAGAGTTTCTGATCTCTGACACACAAGAGACCTGGATGCAGAGGATTTGATATGTAAAGAGGGGAAAGAGGTGAGGATGGGCAGAGAGAGGCAGAAGCTAGGGGGGTGGCACAAGGTTGCTTGCCCTGCCCCCCACCCAGTACTTCTAAAGTCAATTCAAAATTCTCTGTTCTCAGGGGGAAAAAAAATTACTTCCCTTTAGCTTAAGTAGATCCAGTTGTTTTTCTTATTTGCAGTAAAAACAGGCTGCTCTAAGCTCCCCGCCTTTGTGCTGGAGAGCTGTTTGCTCATTATTGTGTAAATGTTTATATTTCAGAAACTGCCAGGGACTGGGGATGTTTTCAGTAACAGGAGTCACAGGGACCTGAGCTGCACGCAGCTGAGAGGTGTGGCTTGGTCTTCAGATCTGCTGTTCATACATGCAGGGTGGCTGTAAGCATGTTGGGAAGAGGGGTGGGCTTGGGAAGAGGGGTGGGGCTTGGGGGTCTATTCAGAAAGGGCCAGAGAAGGCCGTCCTCCTGGTCCCTGGGAACAAAGGGAAGGGAGGCCGCTTTCCTGTCTGGGGGAGGATATTCATCACCCCTTTCCATGAGCCTGTGGTTCATTCAGGCCTCATTATAGTTTCTTAACCACAGATGTCATTTAAATCTTTCTTTACAGCACTGTGTCTATAAAGTCAACGAAATATAAAAATTTAAACTCAACTAAATATAACAATTTAAACTCAACTAAAATAACAATTTTTGGTCTACAAATTTACAGGCTGAGAGTATGAGCTCTGGGCTCACATGGCCTTTTCCAAGTGTGAGCAGCGGCACCAGCGCCACCTGTGCCAGTTGCCTTCCTCTCTGTGTCTTGGTTTCTTGTCTGTGAAATGAGAAGGGTTCGACTAGGTTATCTCCGAGGCAGAGTGGAGACGAACATCCCCAGAACTGCCAGGCAGGGAGAGGTGTGGGGCTGAAACTGACTGGCTGTTCACCCTCTTGGCCTGAGATTCCAAAAGTGATTAGGATTGTGCAGATGGTCTATTCTCCCATGAGCCAAGGGCAGCCACATTGTCAAGGGTAGAGAGAGATCCTGGGTGTTCAAGAGTGAGGGTCCTACTGCGTGTAAGGCCACTCAGTCTGGCCAGAGAAGCTGGTACCTTCCTGCCAGGTCATCCCTCTATACCGGTGCAGCTTCCTAGGCTCAGGGCTTGAAGCAAGAGGCAGCCGCTGAGAGACTTCCTGTTATGGGAAGCACACTGATTGAAACCACCCACCCTTACCATAGTAACCATTTGCATGAGTTGTTTTAGGACAGGAGATCCTGGTAAGGAATACGGAACTAATAAGCCTCCACCAATCTGGAGTTCGGGAAAGGTCGAAATGAGACACCACATGTCCGACCACCTCCCAGAACCCTTCTCTCTGGCATTCATCTTGGCTGAACCAGGTGTGTACCACCAAGAAGGACTCTTGAGTTAGAATGATTGGCTAAAGACAACCTGGAAACTAATCCCATCACCATAACACCCGAGACTGCAAGCCACATGGCAGAGCAGTTCTCCCGGGTTCCCTCACCCTACTGCTCTCCACCCAGCTGCCCNTGCAGCACTTTCATAGCATCATCTTTCAGGATTTGGAAAGATGTATGTTCTTGGGATCTCTGTGAGAACACCAGTGTCTTTGGAGATGGCCTGCTTATTGCAGAAGTATCCAAAGAAGTGAATACTGTCAAAACTTTTGCTGCAAGGGTAACTCCAACAGAAGATACACCAGTAGACAGGGAAAACCAGCTGAAAAGAAATACAGTGCAGTCACCAAATCTCACAGCTGTGAGTCCAGATATTCTTAGAATTAAAAAGTTTGTGAAAAAAAAAATATAGACACTACTTGGTTAGCATCTACCTAAGTGGTGTCCAGCTCTTTGTGACCCATGACCATAGCCCACCAGGCTCCTCTGTCCATGGGATTTCCCAGGCGAGAATACTGTGCCCTCCTCCAGGGGATCTTCCTGACCCAGGGATTGAACCCATGTCTTCTGTGTCTCCCGCATTACAGACAGACTTTTTTTTTACCACTGAACTGCTGGGGCTCAGTACGTACACTTAAGTGGATGAGGACCTTAAGTGCAAGATTTTAATGAAATGCTCTCTTGTTTAGAACTGGTTCATTTTCCATTTTCTTTGGGGAACGTCCCTTTCTATACAGAAGGAAAGGGCAACCCACGCCAATATTCTTGCCTGGAGAATCCTGTGGACAGAGGCGTCTGGCGGGCTGTCTACGGGGTCGCACAGAGTCGACACGACTGAAGTGACTTAGCAGCAGCAGCATACAGAACAGAACATATGAAGTGACTGAAAAGTGGTTTGCACAGAGTTTTAAAATAATTTGAAAGAAATAAAAGAAATGTTTAAAAAGATGTCAGATTTAACTAAATGATCAAAGAAGCAACTCAATATTTTATAAAACCAAGACACAGAATAAGAATCTCTCTGAGGAAATACCTGGGTTTAAAGATACATTGAGAAAGCTTGAACTGTTTTCTGTCTGGTGCTAGTGGAAAAGTGATAACTAAGAAAGAATAGAATGTTCAGAAAAAAAGACAAAATTGGGACAATTTGAGGAGAAAGATAACTGCAACTGAATGAAACACATGAAATTTATTTAAGTCCACAAATTCTTATTTACACACCTCTCCTCCCCCCAGAAATAACCCTTATAGGTCCCTGTTAGACAACGCCGATAAAGCAATATATCGTTTAGAAAAACTGGCAAATAAAGGGAAAGTAATCAGGCATTTATTCTCCCTTTCCTACACATACTCTGCTACAGAGTAACTAAATAGTAGATGAGAGGAAGTTATTTTTAGAGTATTTTGGATAAAAACAAAGAAAAAATAGTTGAATTGAATATAATTCATTTGCAATAAATGAATGGACTTTACCATTGATAATCAACAGCTGCTAACACTACACAGAGAAAACAATCAAATATTATGTACCTTCTGATGGAAGAACATAAAACATAAAAAATCTTTGAAAAAATCTTGCCAAAAAATTAAGCTTGAATCTCAGATACAACCAAAGCATAGAATATATGGGGAAAAGAGGAACACACTGCACCACACCACAGAAGTGCAATCAGAAACTGAGATTACAGAAAACTCCATTGCATAAATAATCCAGTTCTTCAACACATAAACAACCACAAACTGTGTTCTATGTTTAAAAATATAATAAAGTTTTACAAATAAACAAAACACCTTATAGCCCCTAAAATATAACCAGTCTAAATAAAACTAATCTGCTAAACAAATTTTATCTACTGTGTGTAATTTGAAGGCAATTTTAAATAACAAAAAATAAGCAATACATTTAAAAAATAGCTCCTAACAGTTTGAAAATGTGTTTTCCCGGCTTTCTTTTCCCCAAACCCTGTTAACAGCGTAAATAAGTGGCTCACAGAGGGACTGGTAAATAAACATACTTGTTATTCCATTCTGCTATTATCTGTTCCAAAAGACCAAAGCAAAATAAATGGACTCTAAAAATATTTGTTAATAAAGAAAACAAAGAGCCACAATTAGATTGACTGACAACCATACAGAGAGCAGTGCAAGCCAGAATACAATGCAATGATATTTTTAAATAGCTGAAAAAAAACAAGTACCAGCTTACAAAATATCCTTCAACTAATAACTAGAAAAAAGAAAATACTTTTAGACCAAGGAAAATAGAGAAAATTGACCATGAAGAGATTTGCACTGAAGGACATACTAAATGGTATTATTCGGGCAGATGAAAATATACTCTCAGCTGGAAGACCAGAAATGCAAGAAGCAATAAAGAACAATGACAATGGTAAACTTTTGAGTTAATATTGGATTAACTACTAATTATTATATTATTATGTCTGCTGCTGCTACTGCTGCTGAGTCACTTTAGTCGTGTCCGACTCTGTGCGACCCCATAGATGGCAGCCCACCAGGCTCCCCCGTCCCTGGGATTCTCCAGGCAAGAACTTTACTGAATTTAAAATAGAAAAATTTAAAACATGACAACAATAGCACATATATCAAAAGGAGGAAAATGGTACTTCTGTTCCTTAGGAGGTGGGGAAAAGTACTGAATAACATTAGGTTTTGATAAGTCTAGGATTGCATGCTGCAATCTTTAGGGAATCCCTAACAGATTAGTCTGGAGATGGGAATGGCAATCCACTCCAGTATTCTTGCCTGGAAAATCCCATGGACAGAGGAGCCTGTCCATGGGCTCAGAGAGTCAGACATTACTGAGTGACTACACCACCACCACCACCCACCACCATCACCAACACAAGGCTGAGAAATGGGAAAAGGGCTGGAGAAAAAGAACATAAAAAGTTAAGTCAATCTAAGAGAATGCAAGCAAGGAAGTACACTAAGGAGATGAAACAAATAAAGAGCAAATAAAGAGGTGATAGGTTTAAGCTGAATGTACCAGTAAGTACATTCAGTGTAATTAGACTAACTAGTTCAATTGAAATGAAAGGATATGGGAAAAAATACTATGCAGATTCTAACCAAGAGAAAACTGGTTGCTTCTACATTAATACATTTAAAAAGTTGGTTTTACACATGAAAAGATGCTCAACAAAACTCATTATCAGAGAAATGCAAATCAAGACCACAATGAGGTACCATTTCACACCAGTCAGAATGGCTGGGATCCAAAAGTCTACAAGCAATAAATGCTGGAGAGAGTGTGGAGAAAAGGGACCCCTCTTACACTGTTGGTGAGAATGCAAACTAGTACAGCTGCTATGGAGAACAGTGTGGAGATTCCTTAAAAAACTGGAAATAGAATTGCCTTATGACCCAGAAATCCCACGGCTGGGCATACACACTGAGGAAACCAAAATTGAGACACGTGTACCCCAATGTTCATCTCAGCACTGTTTATAATAGCCAGGACATGGAAGCAACCTAGATGTCCATCAGCAGACGAATGGATAAGAAAGCTGTGGTACATATACACAATGGAGTATTACTCAGTATTCCTTTTAAGGAATACATTTGAATCAGTTCTAGTGAGGTGGATGAAACTGGAGCCGATTATACAGAGTGAAGTAAGCCAGAAAGAAAACCACCAATACAGTATACTAACACATATATATGGAATTTAGAAAGATGGTAACGATAACCCTGTATGCGAGACAGCAAAAGAGACACAGATGTAAGGAACAGACTTTTGGACTCTGTAGGAGAGGGACAGGGTGGGATGATTTGGGAGAAAGGCATTGAAACACGTATACTATCATGTAAGAACGAAAAGCTAGCCTAGGTTCAGTACAGGATACAGGATGCTTGGGGCTGGTGCACTGGGATGACCCAGAGAGATGATATGGGGAGGGTGGTGGGAGGGGGACTCAAGGTTGGGAATTTATGTACACCCGTGGCAGATTCATGTCAACGTAGGGCAAAATCAATACAGTATTGTAAAGTAAAAAAATAAAATAAAATAAAAAATTTTGTTAAAGTTGGTTTTAAAGCAAACACTCTTACTAAAGAGTTCCACTTCTTAAAGAAAAAGAGCAAATGTTAAACCAAACTTTCAATTTAACAGGAATACACCACACACACAAACACACATAATTTGCATGTAAATCACAAGATTTGTGTAGAACTAATAATTAGGAGGAATGTAATTTATGGAACTATATATACATTGTTTCACTGCTCACTGGGTGGTCAAGCTGTGCCACAGGATGGAATGTTATGCTACCAGAAGTGTGGTCAAGGCTAAGAGGCAGATAAGTGCCACCTAGGGAGGAAATCAGTGCAAGATTCAAGGTCGCTGAGAAGAGAAAACACAAACACCAGGCTCAAGTGGCCCAGTGTTTACTTATGGCAAGAAGAGAGGGGGGATAAAATGTGAGACCCTCTTTCAGTGCCTCGGTCCCCAGGACCAGTGGATCGGTTCTGCAACCAGCCAGGGGACTGCATTCTCTCACTGCAAGCTGCAGTGGAAGGGCCCCCACCCCTCCCACCTCGGATCTAAATACAGAAAGCTGGAGGCATGCCTGGTGGGTCACTGACACACATGCTTAAGCAGAACAAAGGAGTACCTGTACATCAAGCCCAGAACAGGAATATGCATTCCCTCACAAGGCTGAGAGCCCAGAACAGGCTGTGAGGGCTTTTATCTCCTAATAAGGAAGTGTTCCGGGACCACAGGCCACTCTTGGGCAGCTGAGCAGGAGCTGGCAGACTGTATGTACATGACTGCCTTTCTATATAAAATTGACAGAATTATAAGGAGAAATAGCCAACTCCACAATATTAGATTTTCATACACTTTTATCTGTAACTGATAAAATAAGTAGATTCTAAAAAAATCAGTAAGGATATGTAGAAGATTTGAACAATATAACGAACAAACTTGGCTTAATTTACATTACAGATCATTGTACTTAACAATTATAGAACACAGTTTCTATTTAAAAACACAAGATGAAGCAAAAATTCTAATGTGTGTTCAACTGCTCAGTCGTGTTCAACTCTTCATGACCACCCCTGGATCGTAGCCCACCAGGCTCCTTTGTCCGAGAAATTTTCCAGGCAAGAATACTGGAGTGGGTTGCCATTTCCTCTTCTAGGGGATCCTCTCAACCCAGAGATTGAACTTGTGTCTCCTACAGTGCAGGTGGATTCTTTACCACTTCACAATTATTAAAGAAATTCAATCCAAAATTTAAAACCTTCACATACACACACAAGCAAACACGGAACTCATGGACTAATTATTTCAGTGTAAATTCCAATATTTAGAGAATAAATCATGCCATTATTAAGTGAATTCTTTCAGAGAAATAAAACAGGAGAAGAACCACTTCCTAATTTTATTTTGTGAAGAGAGCATCATCTTGATACCAAAACCTAACAAGGATGTCATAAAAAAAAAAAAGTTTAAGGACAATCTTTCTCATAAAGATAGATGTGAAACTCCTAAACAAAACAATAGAAAAGAAAATTCAGTTTTGTCTGNCATGCCATTATTAAGTGAATTCTTTCAGAGAAATAAAACAGGAGAAGAATCACTTCCTAATTTTATTTTGTGAAGAGAGCATCATCTTGATACCAAAACCTAACAAGGATGTCATAAAAAAAAAAGTTTAAGGACAATCTTTCTCATAAAGATAGATGTGAAACTCCTAAACAAAACAATAGCAAAGAAAATTCAGTTTTGTCTAAAAGGATAACGAATTCCAATAAACTTGTACTTTTGTAGTGAGAGCTTGGTTTGACATTTGCTATAGCTTCCTAGGGGCTTTCCAGGTGGCGCTGATGGTAAAGAACCTGCCTGCTAACTAAACAGACATAAGGGATTTGGGGGAGTAAACAGATATAAGGGATTTGGGGGAGTTGGGACGATCTCCTGGAGGAGCGCATAGCAATCTACTCCAGTATTCTTGCCTGGAGAATCCCATGGACAGAGATGCCTGGCAGGCTATGGCCCTTTGGGTTGTAGAGTCAGACATGATTGAAGTGTCTCAGCACACATGCACACACATAGCTTCCTAGGTGGCACAATGGTAAAGAATCCACCTGCCAACGCAGAAGATGCAAGAGATGTGGATTTGATCCCTGGATTGTAAGATCCCCTGGAGGGGGAAGTGGCAACCTACTCCAGTGCTCTTGGCTGGAAAATTCCATAGAGNGGCATTCCATGCCCAGCTGCTCACCAGGCGGTCCAGGGTCTCCCTTTGGTCCAGGTTCTCCAGCAGAGCCATTGTCTCCTTTCAGCCCAGTGGGGCCAGCTGGTCCAGGCATTCCTGCTCGTCCTGCAGGTCCTGGTGAACCTGTGGCACAAAAGACAGACATAAAGCTGACCCAGCCCAGGAGGAGCCAGCTGCCTCCAGAGTAAGGGCCCTGGCATTCCTTCAGGGTTCTGTAGGGTGTAGACACTCCCCTTTCAGGTGACTGGTCCAGTGGCGATCTAGGAAATGCGTGTTCACATCCCCATTTTACAGGAGAAGGAACAGGCTTGCAGAATTGGAGGCAGATCCAAACCTAGACCCACCTGACTTTGCACACAAGGCCACCGTATTTACGGCAGGTAAGTCTGCCAGCTTTTACCCTGGACCATGGACCCCCTGCCCTCCCCCTTCCCAGAACCAAAGTTTATGTCAGAAATGACACCTGATACTTACCACCAGAGAAATAGAAATCAAAAGCACAAAGAGTTGTCACCTCATACCTCTCAGAATGGCTATTATCTGACAGCAAATAGGAAGTGCTGGAGAAAAAGAGAAAGGAAAGCTTTGTGCAGTAGGGATGCAGACTGGAGCAGCCGCTATGGAGACAGCATGGAGGGTTCTCAGAAAGTTAAAACTAGAGCTACCGTATGATCCATCAATTCCATTTCTGAGCATTCAACTGAAGAAAATGAAAACACTAACCTGAAAAGATATATGCACCCCCAAGTTAACTGCAGCGTCATTCATGGTAGCCCAGCCATGGATGCAGCCTAGAGCCCAAGCATCTGTGGATGGATGAACGGCTGTAGAAAATGCAGAGTGCACAGGCAGTGGAACATCATTCAGGCATAAAGGGAATGAAATCCTGCTATTTGCAGCAACACTGGTGAACCCTGAAGGCACTGTGCTTAGTGGAATAAGCCACAGAGAAGGGGGCACTATACGATCTCACTCATATGTGAAATCTAAGAAAACAAATAGAAGCGACATACTCACAGATACAGAGAACAGATTTGTGGTTGCTAGAGGTGGGGTTGGAAAGTGAGCAGAATGAATAGAAATCTTCAAAAGGTACAAATGGACAGTTAAAAAGAACTGATTCCTAGGAATACAACGTACAGCGAAACTACTACAGTTAGTAATCCTGGGCCGCATACCTGAACATTGCAGAGCAAGCAGATCTTAAAAGTTCTCATCACACACAAACTGTAACTATGTGTGCTGATAACATTGACATGGCTTATTGTGACATCATGTCACAATATATGCAAATATGAAATCATTACGATGTCCATCTGAATCTATTATAGATCAATTCTATTTAAATATAAAGAGGAAAAAAAACTATGTAACATATTTTAAAATTAAAGGAGATAGTCACAATTAATGTGCATCATCACGTGAAAAATGTAGGCTATAAATACTCTGTTTAATTTGAATCAGTTTTTTCAACATGTCCACGCATGTGTCAGGCATGTGCACAAGTAACAAACATTGAAAAAGCCACAAGAAGAGCATACACACTTGTTAACAGTTATTTTTTCTAAGGGGCACAATTAGGTAATTTTAATTTCCTTCTTTTTGTGATTAGTGACCACATGTTAATTGTTTTGTAAAAATGATCAAATATTTAAAAATCACATTACCTTAAGAAGGATGCCTAAGTCTGAAATTATGAGAGAATTACCTTCAAAGACTAAAGGGAGAAATGGATTGATTCAAGAATTAGACACTCAATTCTGTGAGCTTGGTTATTCTTTTTTCATTGAGATGAAATTCACATAATATAAAAATAACCTTTTTTTTTTTTTTACTGTGATGTGTTGCTTGCAGGATCTCAGGTCTCCAATCAGGGATTGAACCTGAGGCCTGGCAGTGAGAACACCAAGTCCTAACCACTGGACCTCCAGGAATTTCCTATAATTAGTCATTTAAAGTATGCGATCCAGTGGCATTTAGAACATTGACATAATTGTACAACTACCACTTCTCTTTAGTTTAAAACTATTTCATTAATCCCAAAGAAAACCTCATACCCATTTATCACTCCGTCCCTTCCTCCTCCCAGGCCCTGGTTACCACTATGCAGCTGCCTGTCTCTGTTATCTGTTCTGGATATTTTATATAAATACATACAATGTACGACCCTTTGTGTCTGCCTTTTTAAACTAGGAGTGACATTCTTGAGGCTCATCCAATTTGTAACACATCTCAGTACTTCGTTCTGGTCTATGGCTGAGAAATGTTCTATAGTATGAATATAATCATTTTCTTTATTCATTCACCATGCATAAATGTTGACAGACACTTGGGTTGTTTCCATCTTTTGACTGTTGTGAGTAAGCATTCATGTGCAAAAAGACCACAAAAAAAATCTGTCAGTTACTACTAACTTGTTCTTTCACTTATTTGTTCATTTCCTCATTATTTCATTTCTCTGTTCACTGAGAAACTATCTGTGGAACATCGCTTCCTGCCCAGCACTGAGCAGGATGTACACGTTAGCACCAGGTCCTGGTCTGCAAGGAATTTATCATCAAGTTTTAAACTGTGAGGCACAGGTAACAAGTGAAGAAAACAGCTTATGAGATGTCCCTCGTCCCATCCCAGTACCCTCAACCCATGGACACACACGTACTCGTAGGAAACAGGACTTCAAGGCTGAAGAGGATTCAGAGACCTGGAGAGGAGAGATGACATTTCAGATCTGGAAACCACTCCCCCAGTATAAGAAGGGCCAGGCTTGCCTGGGCCAAGAATGTATAGGTGGCGGGAGACTAGGATATTTGATGAGTGGTGAGAGCCTCTGTGCTGGACATTGTGTCTTGCTCTTAGCTTCGATTCTCACTAGACAATCACTAGCCCGGAGGATGAACCCTGCATCCCAGACCCCCTGGTGCACTGTGCTCAGGCAGACACANTATAAGAAGGGCCAGGCTTGCCTGGGCCAAGAATGTATAGGTGGCGGGAGACTAGGATATTTGATGAGTGGTGAGAGCCTCTGTGCTGGACATTGTGTCTTGCTCTTAGCTTCGATTCTCACTAGACAATCACTAGCCCGGAGGATGAACCCTGCATCCCAGACCCCCTGGTGCACTGTGCTCAGGCAGACACACCTGGTCCCTGCCTGAGCCTCTCCGGGGCTCCCCCTAGCTGAGGAGGGCAGCAGGTATCTTGGAAGCGAGTCATTCCTTAGAAGGGAGCATGAGAGGTTGCCCATCCTTTGCACAACCATGGAGGCCATGAGAGCAGGGAGGTAGAAAAGGGGAAACTTTTCAATTCAGGGCTTCTCAGGGAGCTAGAGAGAGCTGGTATCTTGAATACCACCCCTCCTCTGATATCACTTCTAGAGGCCATCTCTAGCCCCAGCCCATTCATGTTGGGAGCTGCTTTCTCTCTAAAAGACAGACAGACAGATACTTGTCTCTTACCCTACAAATCCTGGGGACACTATGTACTCTTTTCAGCTTTAATGTTGTCCATTTCTTTCCTCTCCAATCAAAACACAAACTCCAGAAAGATAAAAGACCTCAGTGATCCCCCATCGCCCTGGCCCAGGGCCATGGTGGTCCCCTCGTCCTTGTTGCTAGCTCATCAAATTCTCACTTCTTGCTAGTAAAAACCAGATCTTTTCCCGTCGGGCAGCGTTTCCAGAAAATTCCCTTAATAATCAATACATTTGGAAACCTCAGGAGATTTCAGCTGGTTGGGACAGCAGAAGGATAAAACTTTATCTGGAAGACCCACCAAAAAAATGAAGCCTTGGCTCAATTCTTTCTCCCTGTGTGGTTGGTATTATTCTCATCTACAGATGATTAAACTGAAACTTACAACACTGTCATCAGTTCAAAAATATTTAACATTCTGCAGAGGCAACATTTAACACGAATGAACAGCAGTTAAGTTTTGGAGTGTGTGTACTCAGTCGCATCTGACTCTCTGTGGGTTGTAGCCTGACAGATTTTTCTCTCCATGATACTCTCCAGGCAATAACAGAGTTGCCATCTTCTATCCAGGGGATTGTCCCAACTGTGGGATCCAATCCACATCTCCTCTGTCTCCTACATGAGTGTACTAAGTCGCTTGAGACGTGTGCAACCCAGTGGCCCAAAGCCTGCCAGGCTCCTCTGTCCGTGGGACTCTCCAAGCAAGAATACAGGAGAGGGTTGCTACGCCCTCCTCCAGGGGACCTTTCTGACCCAGGCATCGAACCGGCATCTCTTGCATCTCCTCTACTGGCAGTCAGGCTTTTTACCTCTACCACCACTTGGTAAGCCCAATGAGCTCTGGAGCAGGGGACGCCAAATACCAGTCATTCGCTCATTGTTTGTACATTCTTGGGGCGGCTGGGGTCAGAAGATCCTAGGGGAGGAATCAGCGCAGGTGGTTATGGAGCTGGGGACTTGGGCAGGCCAGTCTTTGCCAACCAGTAAAGCCGTGTCTCAGGTGCACTGAAGATCTGGGGGAAACCCACCCACTTGGAAAGACCATCTTCCAGATTTCCACAACAGAAGATTCAGTTTTGGGGTTGGTTACAATTCCAGTGCCCACCCGTTCCCACCAGGACAAGCCCATGGTCCCAGCTCTACCTGGATCTCCCTTCTCTCCCCGGGGGCCTTCTCTCCCATCTCGTCCATCACGACCAGGCAAGCCACCCTCCGGGGGGCTACACATAACCAGGGTACAGGCGTTGGCCAGTGTTTTCTGGGAATAGATCTTCATTTCTGCTCCCAGGGATCTCCAGGGCTGTGCAAGCAGGATCAGCAGGGAGAGAGGGAGGAGAGGCATGTCCTAGGCAGAGGAGCAGAGAGAGGGGCTGCTCTGGTCCAGGGACGAGGAGTAGGGCTGGCCCAGCTCCTGGAGGGCAGGGGAAGCCCTTCCCCCATCTCCTCTCCCATCCTCTGGGCCCAGAGCAGCAGGGCTCCAAAGCAGTTTAGGGAAAGTTAGGATAAGGTCTGGCCGGGGAGGACATGAGCGGACCAGCCAGGCCTCTGTCCTGGTCTGCCAGCACATGAGTCTATTCTCAGATGCTCGGTGTCATCCCTCTTTGGGCTTGTCATCCCTGCCAGGGGCACTTGGCCAGGATGTAGAATTCCTCACTGAGGCCATTGTCACACCAGGAGGGGCTCACTGAGGGCCCTCGGGTGGGCCCTTCCCTCTCTGGGCCTCTTTATCCCTTTTTATACCACTAAGTCCGTTGCTTTACCTCTTACGATGCTGGCTTGTTTCCTCTCACTTGCTGCTCTGGACAGGCTAGGACTGGAGTCTGCAGTGCTATCTGAAAAAAAGCCAGAGTAATAATGCTCGGTAAGGTCTCTCCTGAGCGCAGAATGGTGCATGACTGCTTAGTTTCCAGGACTTGTCATTCCTGGGCTCCCCCAGGAAAGTTCCTGGCACACCTAGAGTCCTGCCCAGACCTCCTGAGAGGACTTGGGACAGGGGCCTCATGGAAGAGGGGACCTGTGAGATGGGCGCCATCAGGGGGAGACTGGCTTCAAAGGAGGAAAGCCCATGTCCAACAGAGCTTCTGGTTACCATCAGAAAGGGACTCAGGAGCTAAGTGAACTCAGGGTGCAGGACGTGGGTCACTGCCAGTGCTGGGCTTCTTTCCTCTCTCAGAGAGAAACTGTAAAGTTTTGAGCATGGAAAAGAATCATGGGAGTTGCAGAGACCTGGAAGAAAGCCCGAGGGACCTGTGCAAAGGACCGAGCATTGCCAAGCAGGCTGAGGTAGTGGGAAGAGAGGGGTTTCCTGGCCAGAGACGTGCTTCCTTCCAAGAGGAGGATGACATGCACTTTCCAAAGGGACTGCCAGACAATGGCATCAGAGATCTGGTTGGATATCACACCCAACTCTCCCTCTCTCCCTGTCCTGGAAACACATCTCCCACCAAACAAGGGGTGCAGAGTGAAGAGCACCCCTTATTACCTCATTTTCTCCCATCTCCAACACTGAACCTCCTAGAGAAGGTCTACACACACCCTGCCTTCTTCAACCACCCACACAGGCAGGGAGATATTCACCAGACACTGGAAAACAAGAGGCAAGGACAGACGCACTCACAGTTGTTTCCTGTAGGGCTCCAGCACGTCCAGGCAAATTAGAGTTTCTGGGCGAGAAATGGCTCTTTATACCTCTCCTGTAACCTGACTCTCAGCCCCAGTTTCGTGAAAACTCTCTTCAAGAAGGAGGGTAATTTCCTTCCTTATTGACTCACTCAATTGCACCCTCACCTGGGTTCTGGACACCTGCCACTGAAATTCACAGGACTACACACATCTTGGGAGAAGGCAATGGCGACCCACTCCAGTACTCTTGCCTGGAAAATCCCATGGACGGAGGAGCCTGATAGGCTGCAGTCCATGGGGTCGCTAATAGTCGGACTCAACTGAGCGACTTCACTTTCACTCTTCGCTTTCATGCATTGGGGAAGGACGTGGCAACCTACTCCAGTGTTCTTGCCTGGAGAATCCCAGGGACAGAGGAGCCTGGTGGGCTGCTGTCTGTGTGGTTGCACAGAGTCAGACACGACTGAAGCGACTTAGCAGCAGCAGCAGCACACACACCTTAGAGTTCAAAGAGCACCCTCAGCCCAGGATCTCATCAGGGCCTCCCTGCAGCCCTGTGAGTAAAGTGGCAGCGTCGGTGTCTGTGTTTCACGATGCCCAGGAATCCAAGGTTCAGAGAAGACCAGCAAGCTGCTCAATGTCCTAGAGCTCTTGTGAATGCAGCCTGCCTCTGCTGAGTCCAAGAAACGGCGCCTGCTGCCCCAATTCTCTTCCACCTTCATCTCAACATCACTGCTCAGATGCTAGGAAAGAGCTGGGAGCTGCTTGGCCAAACTGAGCAAAGTGGGGCAGGTGAAGGGCTGCTGAGGCAACAGCCTGTGGGAGGCAGCGTCTCGGGGAGCTGCCATCTGGCAGGGGTCACTCTTGCTTTCTGCTATAGATCTAGGACAACTCTCCACTTGCCTCAAGATGGCTTTCTACGCTCTCTGTTCATCCCCTGCCCAACCCTCCTTCACTCACATGACTACCCAGTTCTCTTAATTACAGGGTTTAATGGTAATTGCCTACATACGTGCTGCCCCAGACACTGGTTTCCCTGGTAAAGATGAACAAACTGACGTCAACTCTCTGTTAGACTGGGGGGTTCCTCCCTCAAGCAGTGAAAATTGCGTCCATGCCCTTCCTGTTCTCGCTGAACATAGTTGTACTAAGACCCTTCTTTTTTTGGACATTAAGATTCCTTATCTAATAAGCCATGGATGTCTTTGCCCCATCTCCCAGCTCTTGCTTCGGTCTCAAGGCTGGGCATCAACACGCGTGCACAGCCTCAGGGTGCAGCCCAACAATTGGTGAATCAGCCAGAAAGCTGCAGATAATCTGGTGAGTGCCGAGAGGTTGGAGAATGAGGACAGGGAAGGGAAAGTTGTGAGGATAATCCTGGGGTTCATTCCCCTAGTACGTGGGTTCCTGTGAGAGATATTTTTCTCTTCCATTAAACTGATGACATCCTATTAAGCTCAGAGGCTCTTCCAGTTTAAAAGTAGCAGCCTGGGCTTGTGCTTCACCTGACTGCCTGGGAGGGCTTGTGATACTGGCAAAACACAAGAGCCTTGCTGGTTTTATTGTTCTCTACAAAATATAAACATACCCCTGACCCACCACCCCTAAACAATTACGAGCTTTAAGGATACTAACTGGGACAGCTTGTGAATTGGCCATGATCGGTTACCCTAAAGGGTTTGGTTGGGACCTATGGCAATGGCGAAATAAAAAGGGTACCCTCTGGGCTTCTGACATCAATTCCCCCAGTGAATCATAGGGAGACACTTTGACACTTCTCCCCAGTGTCAAAAATTGCTGCTATTTCCTATCTGCTATAAATGGTGGCATGTCACGCTAGGAATTTCTGCTGCAAAAATGTAAGATGCCCTGTCCAATAACTATTGATGTCTTTGTTGCTGTCTTTCCCTCTTGCTTCAGTCTTAAGGCAGGGCATCTGCAAGGCACAAGGGCCTGTGAGGTCCAGCCCAACAGCAGCGGGCAGGTTGCTTTGGTTTTGGTCTCTGAGAACTGTCAGGGGAAATCTGGCAGAAGGGGAGGCCTTCTGCCAGAGCATTCACAGACCCCCTTCTGCTCTGTTCTGGGTGCTGAGCTCTCTGCTTCTAAAGCCATAACAAGGGCAGGAAAAAGGAGACAGGGCCATCAGAAGAAGTAAGATTCCGCTGTTTCCCCCCTGACCCGTCAGGCAGAGGGCAATGTCTCTGAGGCCAAACCTTGGGGGTTCGATTTATACCTTTCATCTCGTCCTTGCAAACTAGGTGCAAATTCAGAGCAACTGTCCACACCAGGCTAGGAGTGGCTTCTCCATTGCTTGGCTAGAATGGAGGGCTCCTCAGATAGTATTGCTTATCTTGTCCTTCCGTTTCCTTAAAGTTGACATCTTAGCATTTCCCATTTTTTGATTCTTAGGGGAAATAGGGATCTGCCTTCATTTCCCTACCCAGAGTACTCAAGTCCTCAAGTATACAGGCATTCCTTAAAACCTTTCCCCCTCTGCTAAGAGCTGAGATCCAAATGAAAAATCACCTTCCCTGGCTCAGATGGCTTTCCCGGGTTTAGGCATGGATTGAAATTCGTGCCTTCAGTGAATTCATGCCTTCAGTGGGCATGTGCCCACTTGATATGACTATAAGCTCATCTCTTACATACAGATGTTCAGAAATAAGCAGTCATGATGTCCTGAAGAAGCACACCTGAGTTAGAACCACCGCTCTTTCTTCAGGCTGTATTGGGAGAGACACTTTTCTGTTGAGGCTGCATTTCCAGTCCTTCCATGCAGAACAGAAGAACGTGGTCTTGCAGACCAGTTGAAGCAGGATGATAGGTTTTTGGATGCGAATGACTCTTTCAGAGACTCGGATGTACCCCAAACCACTATCTTCCTACCTGTTGGAGAACAACAGTTCTCAACCAGGGATAATTGTGTCTCAGCCCCAACCAAGGATGAGCCCAACAAACTGAGATGAGTAGGTTATCACAAGGGGTAAGGGAGGCTGGATTTGGGGCAGGGTTTGTATGGGCTCCTAGGGCTCTCAAACCCAAGATCCTGGTAACCATGTACCTCTGTTTCATAATCACTTGCTTCAGAACTTACCAGAGAAATGATCCGTTCTTGTACCTTGGAGATAAGGCGTAAAGGAATAAACCGCCTGCCCATCCAGCCTGATCCCTCATTATTTATGCACATTCCTTCTTGACCATCCATTCAAATGAGCCTGTACCACTCAGCCACTCAAGGCCACATGTATTCCCAAGGGATGAACGTTAACTATTAGGATTTGAGTAAATGCTGTCTCAAACACCCCAAAAGGAAGCAAGAGAAACATGTCTTCTTGAGAGTTCAAGAAAGGTGGTGGAGGGGCGGGGAGGTTGGTATAAAGGTACAAAGAATCCCCAACAACTGGTGGCCCAGTGGTTAGGATTCCTGGGTTTCACAGCTGTGGCCTGGGTTCAATTCCTGGTCAAGGAATTGAGATCCCATAAGCCACATGGTATAGCCAAGAAAAGAAAAACAAGTCTTCTCCCCAGTACCCTCTTTTGAAGTCCTTGTAACCCATAGCTTACTGGTTTCTTTCTTTTGCTTTTGGCCATGGAGCAAGGTATGGGGGATCCTAGATCCTGACCAGCAATGGAACCCATATCTCCTGCATTGTAAGCAGGAAGTCTTAACCACTGGACCACCAGAGAAGCTCCCCCATAGCTTATTGGGTACTATAACATTTATTAAAAACAACCTGATCTGTAAAAAGTTGCTTACTTTATTTGTTGGTAGTCTGAATATGGCTTCTTCTGCCGCTGCTGCTGCTAAGTCACTTCAGTCGTGTCCGACTCGGTGTGACCCCCTAGACGGCAGCCCACCAGGCTCCCCCGTCCCTGGGACTCTCCAGCCAAAAACACTGGAGTGGGTTGCCATTTCCTTCTCCAATGCATGAAAGTGAAAAGTGAAAGGGAAGTCTCTCAGTCGTGTCTGACTCTTCGCGACCCCAGGGACTGTAGCCCACCAGGCTCCTCCGTCCATGGGATTTTCCAGGCGAGAGCACTGGAGTGGGCGCCATCGCCTTCTCCAGTGGCTTCCTCTAGACTAACTATTTTCTTTCTAGCTGTCTCTTTGATCACTAGATACATTTTCCCCCCTTTTTGTATCAACTATTCCATTCAAAATTACTCTATCAGTCCATAAGCTGTCCGGTGTCAAAGCCATCTGAAGCAGTAGTGCAAAAAAGGAATCCTGGTCTGAAACTGGCAGTATGGGCATTATTTTACCCAGGGTCCACATAGTATATACTGTTCATTATTCTCTAGTGTTGGCTATAGTCACCAAGGACAACATCCCATAATCAAGCTGACCCTGTCGCTTACATTCTCCACAATGTCCTCATGTGACTTCATTTCCTACTCGGAGATAAATACCCAGTACAGGTCCCTTCCCCATCAGTGAATGCACCAAACCAAGCTTTCCTCCACTGGTAGAAGATATAGACAAATTTATTATTTTTTATTTAATCCTTCACATTGTAGGATATAACTTGTAAAAACTGTTTAGAAAAATATTTGATATAAAATACTGATTCAAAATTGCTAGCCCAGATTATCTCTTTACCTTGATCCTGAGAGATAACGAAAGAGAAATTCAAGCATACTTGGATTCTAGTTTCTGGAATGCAAAAATGTCTTTTCTTTCAACCTGAAATATATTTGACATAGAGCACTGTGTCTATTTCAGATGTACAACATATTAATTTAATATATTTATAGATTGTAATATGATTGCCCTTGTAGTGATAATAAGCACCTCTATTGTAAGACAGTTATAATTTCTTTTTAGTGGATGGAATATTAGGTTCTGGTCTCTCAGTTTCATTACAATAGGACATTGTCTATATTCAGTAGGCATTTGATCTCTAGGACATATTTACTACCTGTTGCAAGTTTGTACACTAAAAAAAATATTCTAACTCGTCTCTCTGTCATCCCCTAGTAACCGTTTACTCTGTTTTTTGAATTTGTTCTTTTCTAGATTTCATGTATAAGTGATATCTTAGAGTATTTTTCTTTCTCGGTCCGATTTATTTCAGGTAGCCTAACGTCCTCAAGACCCATCTGTGTTATTGCAAATGGCAGGATATACTTCTTTCTCATGGCTGAGTAATATTCCATTGCACATATGTGTATCAATTCAGTTCAGCTGATCAGTCGTTTCCGACTCTTTGAGACCCCATAGACTGCAGCAGGCCAGGCCACCTTGTCCATCACTGACTCCGGGAGTTTACTCAAACTCATGTCCATTGAGTCAGTGATGCCATCCAACCACCTCATCTTCTGTTGTCCCCTTCTCTCTCTTTCCACTTTCAATCTGTCCCAGCATCAGGGTCTTTTCAAATGAGTCAGCTCTTCCCATCAGGTGGCCAAAGTATTGGAGTTTAAGCTTCAATGTCAGTCCTTCCAATGAATATTCAGGACTGATTTCCTTTAGGAGGGACTGGTTGGATCTCCTTGCAGTCCAAGGGACTCTCGACAGTCTTCTCCAACACCACAGTTCAAAAGTATGAATTCTTTGATGCTCAGCTTTCTTTATAGTCCTACTCTCACATCCATACGTGACTACTGGTAAAACCATAGCCTTGTCTAGACGGATCTTTGTTGGCAAAGTAATGTCTCTGCTTTTAAGTATACTGTCTATGTTGGTCATAACTTTCTTGCAAGGAGCAAGCATCTTTTAATTTCATGGCTACAGTTACCATCTGCAGTGATTTTGGAGCCCCAAAAGATAAAGCCTCACTGTTTTCGTTGTTTCCCCATCTATTTGCCATGAAGTGATGGGACCTGATGCCATGATCTTAGTTTTCTGAATGTTGAGCTTTAAGCCAACTTTTTCACTTTCCTCTTTCATTTTCATCAAGAGGCTCTTTATTTCCTCTTCAGTTTCTGCCATAAGGGTGGTGTCATCCTCCTATCTGAGGTTATTGATATTTCTCCCGGCAATCTTGATTTCAGTTTATGCCCTTTCCAGCCCAGTGTTTCTCATGATGTACTCTTCATATCAGTTAAATAAGCAGGGTGACAATATACAGCCTTGACGTACTCCTTTTCCTATTTGGAACCAGTCTGTTGTTCCATGTCCAGATCTAACT
>SJYA01003053.1:0-72369 GCA_006410615.1 Neotragus moschatus
GGAGTTGGTGATGGACAGGGAGGCCTGGCGTGCTGCGATTCGTGGGGTCGGGAAGAGTCGGACACAACTGAGCAACTGAACTGAACTGATAGTTTAATAGAACTAAAGAGGTCATAATAAAGACATACCAGTGTAGAGCCTTGTTTTCAAAGTATAAAATAACTAACTGAAAACTTTTACTTGTTATATTTGTCTAATAAGGTGCCTATGGGCTTCCCAGGTGACTCAGTGGTAAACAATCTGCTTGCTAGTGCAGGAGACACAGGAGATGCAGGGTCGATCCCTGTATGGGAAGATCCTCTGGAGAAGGAAATGGCAACTCACTCCAGTACTCCTGCCTGGGGAATTCCATGGACAGAGGTGTCTGGCAGGCTACAGTCCATGGGGTCACAAAAGAGTCAGGCACAACTGAGCAACTGAGTGCACGCACATAGACACACACACTCTAAATAGTAGCAAAGCAGAGTGAAGAATTTTTAAGTTGTTTTCTGTACAGAAATGCTTATCTTTTGAAAAACTTGCGTTGTAAGTGGTTCAGGTAGTTAATGTTTTGTTGCTAAAATCCCTCTTTTAAATACATTCCATTTGTGACACTGGTTGTGTAGGTGGAGTAGAATTTGTGTGCAGTATTCATCAAGGAAGTAGCCCAGAGTGCCTTTCCAGGCTGAGGAGAAACAGTGTGGTGGGCGTTGATAACATTTGTAGTACTAGAGCTTTGAGAGCATGTCCTGGGCTCGTGCCTGTTGCAAACTCTCTGAGAATTTCCCCTTTAAAGACAATTAGCTTTTCATTAGACGATCATACACGATTAAGGCACAGCATCCTGGAAGTTTGGTTCTACCACTGTGAAGATGGTGAGACACTCTTGTGATAGTGAGTTTTGTATTCCATACTCTCAACGATACACTGAAAGCTGTCTTGTGGGCAGTTTCTGAAGCTTTGGAAGGAAAGCTTGGTTTCCTTTGGTTTCATCTCCCATTGCCCCAGTCACGGACAGTTGCTGAGTTCCTTGCTTTCTGTATGTGCCAAGCACAGTGCTAGGCAGATTCAGAAGGGTAGTAAGCTCCTGAGAAAGACATTTTAGAACTCTTCTTTTAATAGTTTAAGAAACTGAGATCTTAAGAGTTGTAACTTATCTAGGTCAAAACTGCTAGCGGCAGATTTAAGACTTGATTTCGAGTGTTTTAACAAAAGCACTGATTTCTATCAAAGCATCCTGCTTTCATAAAAGCAAGTCATAATCACTATGATATGCTAAGGTCGTGGGAATTTTATAAATGGGAGTCAAAATGCAATTTTTACTTAAGTTTTTATATGTTAAAATTTCTTAGAAATGAACATATTTGATAAGACATCTTAGTAATAGTGATCAGTTTATGATGTGAACAGCTTTGTTAAGTAGCGTAATCTTAACCTAAAAATAAAAAGACTTTACACAAGGGTTTTCAGCCATCTCATCAGGATTTTTGCCTCGTAAGTGGTGCTTTTTAAACAAGTTCTGTTTGGAGTGCTGTTCTGCTATCTTAAAAAAAAAAAAAAAAAAAAACCCTGTTTGGATTTTTACTTTTTCTGATCATAGCTAACAGATGGTTTGCACTTAGTTCAGTGAACCAAACACAAAAAGAACAGACTATGCATAAAATTTCTGTTGACGATGCATTTTATCTCATTGAAACAGCTCATATGAACTTTCTGAATAATGAATAGCATATTTACATTATTCTGATCTTTTTTGCTACTAAGTGCAAAAGAAGTGCAAAAGACAAACAGCCTACCATTATCATTTTAAAAGTTATTCTTCTAANACAAAAAGAACAGACTATGCATAAAATTTCTGTTGACGATGCATTTTATCTCATTGAAACAGCTCATATGAACTTTCTGAATAATGAATAGCATATTTACATTATTCTGATCTTTTTTGCTACTAAGTGCAAAAGAAGTGCAAAAGACAAACAGCCTACCATTATCATTTTAAAAGTTATTCTTCTAAATTCTTTTCTCTACTTACTGCATTGCTAACTCTGTTTGCTGAATGCTGTGCCTGCAAAAAGAATTGTTCCAGTGACTTTGAAAGCATAAGGCACTATTTATCACGTTGAACTAGTAGACATAGTACCAGATTAATTTTTATGAATTATAAACAGTTGCAGTATCACCAGGCCTGTCCATTGTTGGGGGCTGATGCCTCTGTGTGGTGGAGACTTAAGGCGGGTATTAGTGAAGTGGAGGTAACTTGACTAGCAAGGGGTGCAGGGAACATCTGTAGTAGTTGGTACCAACAGTAATTGAAAGTTCAAGACCCTTCTGTTTCAGGAATGGGCCTTTATTTCATCATGTATGATTTTAATTCATTACATATCAGACCAGAGAAATCATTGAAGTTTGAGCTATGTAATTTCACTTCTAACTTTGTATGCATGAATCAGAATTCAGACTACTTGCAAGAATTGGAAGAAAAGTGCTCATTTTATTGAACTGAGTATAATTTCTATTGAGTGAAATGAGTGCAAAAATCTTACTTTTTTGCACTCCCCAAGATGATGTGGGTAGAATAATATTTTAAGGCAGAGAAGAATCATTTTTCTCTAGTATTCTATCCAACAGAACATGTACTGCAATTATTTCCTGAATTGGATTTTCCATGGTGTCTTCAAAGGCATAATATGCAGCATTGCTGGTTTTAATAAGTCATGAGAGTCTGGCTCAGAAGAAGCCTACACATTTCATTTCAAGCAGAACCATGCCTAACCATTCCACACAGGTGCGTGTGTAAGAGTGAGCTGGAGATGATAGATGTGCAGACATTACTGCAGGAAAATAAGAATCTCCTGACTGGCATCATAAACGACAGATGTTCATATTTAAAAGCAAAACGTTGAGACTGTAAGTGGAGAAAACATTCAGCATTTTGTCATTAACGACTTAATCCTAGGTACATCTATATCACAATGCAGTTCAGAAAGGAAAATCCCAAGTTTATCTCAACCCACAGAGAGCATGTAAATATCAAAGACACATAATAGTCTTGGTTCTTCCCTGCAAGGATATGTGAGCCGTCCTTGTCGGACTTCTTGGGAGCAGAGCAGCTATGCACATCTGTGAGGCACCCTTCACCTCACAGGGTCTCCCGTTGATTGGGTCCCAGTTCCCCAGGTCCAAGCATGTAATACAAATGAGTAAAACAGGTTAGTGCAACATGGTAAGGAATGATTGAAAACTCTGGTGAACTAGAGTGCAATCAATTTTAAGAACACTACATACCCCAAAACATGCATTGGGAGCTGGGAAGAGTGACTGATAAAACAGAAAGAGCCAAGCAACAGGAATGGATAGGGAAGATGTGGTCATGTGTACAATGGAGTATTGCTCAGCATAAAAAAGAACAAAATAATGACATTTGCAGCAACATGGATGGACCTAGAGATTGCCTAGTACTGAGTGAAGTAAGTCAGACAGAAGGACAAATATATAATATCACTTATATGTGGAATCTAAAAAATAAAAAATGGTACAAGTGAACTGGCTTACAAAACAGGAATAGTGTCACAGATGTAGAAAACAAACATGGCTCCTAAGGGAGGGAGGGTGTGGAGGGATAAATTGGGAGATTGGGATTGACATATATACACATATACACTACACTATATGTAAAATAAGGACCTCCTGTATAGCACAAGCAACTCTGTTCAGTACTCTGTAATGACCTGTATGGGAAAAGAATCTGAAAAAGAGTGGATATATATCTTGCCTGGAAAATCCCATGGACGGAGGAGCCTGGTAGACTGCAGTCCATGGGGTCGCTAAGAGTCGGACACAACTGAGCGACTTCACTCTTCACTTCATGCATTAGAGAAGGAAATGGCAACCCACTCCAGTGTTCTTGCCTGGAGAATCCCAGGGACAGGGGAGCCTGATGGGCTGCCGTCTATGGGGTCACGCAGAGTTGGACTGAAACGACTTAGCAGCAGCAGCAGCATGTATATGTATAACTGATTGCTCTACTACAGCAGAAACTAACACAACATTGTAAATCAACTATACTCCAATAAAAAGTATTTTTAAAAAGTCAAAAGGCCAAAAGAACTGAGCAGAGTTGCTGACGTTGTGAGAATGTTGCATTGTGGAATGAGACTGCAGCCCAGTAAACCCATATTTGTATTCTAGATCTCTGTAAGTATGTCAGAACATTGGCATGTATAGCAATTCCAAACCTATTTTCCTTTTTTAAAAAGACACATAGAGAAATATTGGGAAATATTCGTATAGCAGCTATTAATGGGGCTTGATTCCTTGCAACTATCTGGTTCTGGAATAACCTACATTTTTTGGTTTTCCAGATTTTCCTATTCTCTTAAAGATACTTGGAGTGGAAGCAAAACTCAGGGGTTCAATGTCCTTTCCCTGTTTCTTGGATCTCATATTCATCTCTTAGGCTCGCTTTTCTATCCTTTCATTCAGCCAAAAATATCCAACTGAAAACTGTCAACTAAAGCCTCATCTCCAAACAGATTCTATTGATATTTTTTCAAATTATGAATCACAGCTTCCTTAAATCTTGGGAGCATAACAATAATGATAAAGATAGAGGGGACTGATAAATTTTGCTGGCATGAGAAAGAAAAAACATCTTCTGTTTGTGTGTGATCTGAATAGTCCCAGCTTTTACTATTGTGATTTTCTGAGTGAAGTGTGTGCAGAATAGAGCTCTTCTGACCTTGTGGAAGATTGTGTTATATATGATAGGTAGTTATANGGTTCAGGTCATGGTTATGAGTATCATATGGGCCTCTTCCCAAAGTCTAGGATCATTGTCCACTACTATATTTTATGTAGGTTTCATACTCAGTACCAATCCTGGTATTAATAGCAATAGCTGACAGTGGATATGTTGGTTTGGATCATTTTCTGCTCTTGGAAAAAGTGTGTGCCCTCCAGACCAAATAGGATCACCTTCAAAATCCCTGCATGTTTTCCCTGCATATCTGTTTGCTGATGAGACAACATATTGGAGCCCTGGCAGGGACAGTAAATGCAGACAGGTGTCAGAGAACAAGTTTGAGTGGATTTTTTCATCAGTGAAAAAACTTTCTAGAAACGAGAGTAAGGTTATCATAACCATTTTACAATAAGAATGTATCTTTTAAAATATTTTAAGGGAAAGGTATTAAATTTTCAAAAGTAATTATCAAATTATGTTAGACACAAGTATCTTATTTTTTCTCATTCCTCTGTTGCCACTCTACTTTCTATATCAGCATGTTTCCACAAAAACAGATTTTACAAAATAATGGGATTCTTTTTTTCTTTATTGACTAAGCAGTATACTATACACCTGCTAGGATTTAATAAATGTTTATCTAATAATGATTCATTAAATTGATCCAGTACAGTCTTACATTGTTTTTTTTTCCATCTTGTTATATTTCTGCAAAGTTGGTTTTGAGTTAGCTTTTGCAATCAGTATTTTATCAGTTGTGCGTAGTTAAGACTGTTTGCAAACAACATTGCATAATCCGTCAACTCAGAGAAGAGTTTCTGACGTCTGCGTTTCTGTTACTGAAAACCAAATGAATACTTGACATGTGGCAACTTTGTTTTATTCCCTCAGGGCAGCATGGGAAAACTGAACTTGAAATTGGAGAGAGGCAGTAGCAATCAGGTCTTCACTGATTAAAGCTTTATGTCTCTGTAAACAGTTCTGCTTCCCATGTAATCTGGAGTGAATTAAGCTCAGTTTTATATTGATAAGACGAGGATCATTCACTTATTCAGTTTGGGCAATTTACTGAAAAAAAGTTTTCCCTGTTTTTAGCATTTCAAAGAAAGTTTGTTTAAATTGGTTGACTTGCTTATTCTTTTTTATGTTTATGTTATTCTGTGTTTAATAGAGTTAGAAGTTTCATAACCAACATGGTGACCATACTGCCAAAGAAGAGATTAAAAATACGTAACAGCTCACCTGCAATCTTATCCTTCTCTTTTTAGTTTTCTTTGCTTCCTTCCAAATTCCTTTGCAGTAGTTTTAAGATTTGTCTTTTATTCATAATATTGGATATTAATCACTTTATTAAGAGAGTGTTTTATTTGTGTGTGTGTTAGTCACTCAGTGATGTCCAGCTCTTTATGACCCCATGGACTGTAGCCCACCAGGCTCCTCTGTCCATGGGTTTCTCCAGGCAAGAATACTTGAGTGGGTTGCCATTGCCTTCTCCAGGGGATCTTCCCAACCCAGGGATTGAACCCAGGTCTTCCACATTGCAGGAAGGATATTGTTTGAGCTACTTGGGAAGACCTGTGTCTTGTTTAGTTAATGACTAATAGGTATGCCTCATTCTGTATATCAGCTGTTTCCTAGAATTGTGTATGAATTGTCCAATTTTCACATGATCTTAAATCATTACTAAAATTCACCAGTGGGTCTCCATTTCTGAGTACTGTTTAGTTGGCAGTTGTTCCTAATTATTGATCTTTGCACGTCTCTTGTTGTGTAAAAACACTTAAATGGTACTGAAGGTCAGCATTTAGTAAATATCTTTAGTTCCCCTCCTCCTACCTCAGTTGGCCTTTGTATAACTTCAGCTTTTTACTTGATTTTTCTTTAAGCAAGACACTTCTCTCCCTTATCTTCTAGATGTATTATAATAAGAAATAGCTATTTAAGGACTACCTACGGGTAGAAACTGATACACATTTGACTTATGGAAGTTTGATAGATTTTGACTTTGGAGCGGAAATATTGGCAAATTGAAGACGTCATTTGTATTTGTGAATTTTTCAGCAGCTATTTGTGAAATGTCATGCTTGGCATTCCTTCAGGTGTCTTGGAAGATGCTGATGTGTAAAACTTTATTTTAACCATCAAGGAACTTTTCACTCATTTTTGTTTTTCTCTTTGATCTTTTCCTCTATATCCTTTGAATCAGCCACTTTCAACATCAGACTTTCAAACATTGCATTTATATTCATGAATGAATAATGTTGAGTGAGTTAGCTTTTTATACTAGAGTTAGCATGAAACTGGATTATTCACATCCCAGAGATTTGTTCTCTTACGAGCACAAGTCGTTGCGATTCAGTATAGAAAATGTGGGGCTTCCAGGTAGCATAAATGGTAAAGAACCCGCCTGCCAGTGCAGGAGACATGAGAGACATGGGTGTGATCCTTGGATCAGGAAGACCCCCTGGAGGAGGGCATGGCACCCACTCCAGTTTCTTGCCTGCAAAATCCATGGCCAGAGGAGCCTGGCAGGCTACGGTCCACAGGGTCACAACGCGTTGGACATGACTGAAGTGATTTAGTGAGCGTGAATAGAAAACATATTTTATTATTTTTAGTATTTTTAAATGAAATACATTTTAATAGTAGTTTTGTTTTATGGAGATTAAGTTGAGGACTGTTCCAAGGTTTATTTCTCAGGATAGAAAACTCCAAGTTCCTCAGAGAAGTTGTCACGCTGTGATCTCGTGAGTTTAGGTTATTGACAGTGGTTATAATGAGATTGAAGGGATAACATTCAATCTCTGTAGACCATTGTGCAGTAGAATTGGTAAACATGACTCTGAACTTGTAAAAGTTAAATACGTTTAATTTTATTGACTGAGAAGCTACATATACTATTATATTCCCTATTCAGTTATTTCCTAGTCTGCTGAGTTGTATGTCTTCATAGACAAGGCCATATATGGCCTTTTAATTTTTATGTTTCTTTTGCACATAAGTTGTACATATTCATTGGAGATAAATTTAGAAACACACATTAGCAGTATACATATTGTATGAAATACATAGAAGTAAAAATTAGCCTTCCACCCAAAGATCATTACTGTTAACATTTTGGTATATTGTGCTTCAGACTTTTTACTGTAATATATGTATTTTTCGCCTTACTCAATCCATATTTTGTTTTTCAGTGTTAGATTATTGGGAGCTGTAAGGTGTGGGGAGTAAGACTTTCTATCTACCTCATTCGTTCCATTTAAAAAAGAACATATCATACTTGGCATGGACTTCGGCTTTATTTATTTACTTAGAGATTGCAAGTAAATATAAATAAACATGTGTCTGATTACAAATACATACTTTAGGCATAATTGAATAGCAGTTTTATTTTAAAATCTCTAAACATGTTTGGGGCTTCCCTGGAGGCTCAGTTGATAAAGACTCTGCCCACAGTGCGGGAGACCTGGGTTCTATCCTGGCTTGGGAAGATGCCCTGGAGGAGAGCATGGCAACCCGTTACAGAATTCTTGCCTGGACAATCCCATGGCCAGAGGAGCCTGGTTGGCTACAGTCTGTGGGTTGCAAAGAGTCAGACATGACTGAGTGACCAAGCACAGTATAGCACACAAGATGTTTTGGAGGAAATTTTTTAATTCTAAAAGGTTCAAGTGGCTCTACATTTAAATGAAAAAGAATGAAATGAAAGCAGAGCTCACGAGTAATTGATAAAGCTGTAGACCACATAATGATGATGTTTTTCCCTGCTTTTAGGCCTTAACTAGACTATAAGTCCTATCAACCTAGAGGCTGTTCCTGTGTTCCACACAATTCTAGACATAATCGTAGTGCAATCCCTGGAGTGTAATAAGGCCTAAAAAATGTGAGTTCAAGAAATGATTGAAGAAAAGACAGAGAGAAACAAAAAGATGAGGTGATTTGCCCCTTTGCTTGCTGCAAGGATAAATGAGATATCTCTTGGAATTTATTTCTGTTGACATAGCTTTAAAAATTACAGCAACAGGGACTTCCCTGGCCCTCCAGTGGTTAGGAATCCATGCATCTAATGCAGGAAATGTGAGTTCAAATCCTAGTTGGGGAACTAGCATCCCACATGCCCAGCAGCCAAAAAGCAAAACAAACAAAAGATACAAAAACAAACACCTGTGTAAAAGTTTCTATCCCAACATGCTTTAACTAAATTTTCAAATATAATTGTCTATTAAAAATTGCAATAGCAAACAAAAATGGCAAATCCTTTTAATCACCCAAGGTTCCAATTCCTTTGCTCCCCAAATAAGCGACTTGTGGCAGTCCCTAAAAGGCCACATGAAAGTACTCAGAAAACCACAGCTTGGGCTTGTTGCTTCCCAGGTGGCATGAGTGGTAAAGAACCACCAGCCTGCCGGGGCAGGAGACTCGAGTTCTATCCCTTCAGAGATGTGGGTTCGATCCCTCCTGGGTTGGCAGGATGCCCTGGAGAAGGAAATGGCAGCCCCCTCCAGTATTCTTGCCTGGAGAATCCCATGGACAGAGGAGCCTGGCGGGCTGCAGTTCATGGGGTCGCAAGAGTCGGACACGACTGAAGTGACTTAACACAGCGTATTTAACCCTCCTGACTGCTCCAGGCCACACGTCCAGCATCAAGTTGAGAGCAGTCAGGTGCCACAGCTGCCAGGAAGCTGGGCAGGGAACTGGAGAGAGGACTCCAGACCAGCTTTTAACACTGTTCCTTCTCCTCCTCAGGTTGCCGTCTTCAGAATGATTCCCTGCCGAGCAGCGCTGTCTTTTGCCCGATGTCTGGTCCGGAGGAAAATTGTCACTCTGGACAGTTTAGAAGATACCAAACTGTGTCGCTGCCTGTCCACCATGGACCTCATCGCCCTGGGGGTGGGGAGCACGCTGGGTGCTGGGGTCTACGTGCTGGCCGGGGAGGTGGCCAAAGCAGATTCTGGCCCCAGCATCGTGGTTTCCTTTCTCATTGCTGCGCTGGCTTCCGTGATGGCAGGTCTTTGCTATGCGGAATTCGGGGCCCGAGTTCCCAAGACTGGGTCTGCCTACTTGTACACTTACGTTACTGTTGGAGAACTGTGGGCCTTCATCACTGGCTGGAATCTCATTTTATCTTATGTGATAGGTATGTTTCCAGAAACTGAACCTAATTGGTTAGGATGGTAGAATTAGCATTCCTGAGTCAGCCGCCTTAGGGTTCTGTGTAGAGTCTGCTTTAACTAGCGCCTAGGTGATCTGAGTATGTCACTTACTCCCTGTGTGTGTCATTTTTCTGATCTCTCAGTGACTCCTAATTGCAAAATTCGGTGATTCTGCTTTTTTCCCTGAATATGTCTCTTGTGAGCTTAAAAATCTGTTTCTTAAAAGACAACAGTTCTTTAATGCAAGTAAAGTTACCTGATTCCACAGTTACGGACTTGAGCATTTGCTTGCTATTGTGAGATAATGTTATATGTGTTGAAAATGTTCAATTCTGTCTGAGCTAACTCATGTTTATCCTAGAATAGAGGAGTACAAGATGGTATTAATTTTCTCCCACTGACCTTGTATATTCTGTGGTTTGGAAGGAACATCAAGCGTTGCAAGGGCGTGGAGTGGCACTTTTGATGAACTTCTTAGCAAGCAGATTGGTCAGTTTTTCCGGACATACTTCAAAATGAATTATACTGGCCTTGCAGAGTATCCAGACTTTTTTGCTGTGTGCCTTATATTACTCCTTGCAGGTAAGAAAATCAGTTACACTTCTCCCTAAGATGAGCCAGATTTGTTGTCCCAGGAAAATAGGTTACTGCTGAATTTTGGACTAAAGTGCCAGGGCTAGGCAAGATATTTACACACAGAAGTTACTGTTGGAGATCTGTGGCACTACCTAGAATCACATTTTGTCTTATGTGATAGGCATGTTTCAAAAATAAATCTAGGGCCTCCCTGGTGGCTCAGTGGTAAAGAATCCACCTACCAATGAAGAAGATATGGGTTTGATCCCTGGTCTGGGAAGATCCCATATGCCGTAGAAGGACTAAGCCCGTTTGCCACAACTTCTAAGCTTGTGCTCTAGAGCCTGGGAGCCACAGCTCCCGAGCCCTTGTGCTCTCGAGCAACAAGGGAAGCCACCGCAATGAGAAGCTGACACACTGCAACTAGAAGGTAGCCCACACTCACCACAACTAGTGAAAAACCCATGCAGTGACAAAGACCCAGCACAGTCAATAAATAAATAAAATTATACATATATACACACACACACACACACACACACACACACACACACAAAGAAATCTAAATTATACAGAACTGTAGAAATAGTATTGGTACTTCTGAAATAAATGATACCTGAAAGGCACTAAATATCAGATAGGGTACATCAATTTTATGATACGAATTGGAGATTTGCGGAAATGGCCACAAAGTTTTAAAANACACACACACACACACACACACACACACACACACACACACAGAAATCTAAATTATACAGAACTGTAGAAATAGTATTGGTACTTCTGAAATAAATGATACCTGAAAGGCACTAAATATCAGATAGGGTACATCAATTTTATGATACGAATTGGAGATTTGCGGAAATGGCCACAAAGTTTTAAAATAAGGAAGAATGTAAAATTGGAGCAGTAGTTCATCTTGTCAGTTACAACTAAAGATGTTTGCAAGCATACTGTTTCTAGAAGAAATTCAGTCTTTCTGTTTATGCCTATAGAATGTAGACATCTGGTTGAAAAGGGAGCATATTCAAACCACCTGTCATTTTTTTGATGCAGACATTATGTAAACAAACATACTTGATGCTAGAATTTTCCCATTTTCATCAGTTGTATAGCATAGTGGTTTAGAAAGGCAGAGGATTTAGAATCAAGAGTGACCAGGTTTTCGGTTCTGCTCTGCCGCTTCCTATCTGTGGAACACTGGATGACTTAATCTTTCCATGACTTAGTTTGTTCATCCATAAAATGAGGATGTCAGTGTTTATCTTGTGCAGGCTTCTTGCCTGTTGCATAGTAAGCACTTAGGTGGCAGGCAGTTTCATTTTGTAGACACAGCGCACCCCTGCCTGATACTTGTTTTAATTATTTGAACATTTTCTATGTTGATTGTCATTCTACCTTGTACTTCTGCTAAGCCAACCATTGCACTTTATTGTTTGTTCTTGTTTGTTTCTACTTTCCACTTGATATACTCTTGCATTCCTGTCCAACCTCATCTCGAGCTACTTTCTCCCTCTCTTGCTATAATTTTTCCATATAAAAGTATATAATTAAGGAACTTCCCTGGCAGTCCAGTGGTTAAGACTTAGCCTTCCAGTGCAGGAGTTGAGGGTCTGATCCCTGGTTGGGGAAGCTAAGATCTGACATGCCTCATGGCCAAAAAATACAAAGCATAAAACAGAAGCAACATGGTAACAAATTCAATGATTTTTTTAAAAAATGGTTCATATCAAAACATGTTTTAAAAATTATATAATTGAAAATAGCTTTGCCCCTTAAAATGTTAGCCATTAATTTGATGTTTTATGTAGGGACAGGGTTAGTACATGAACAAAATTTATAGGTCCTAATTATCTGTTACTTTCTTCCTAATGTCAGAAAAAATTGCATCAATGGTTTTTCCACAGGTGATAGGCTTTGTTTGTTTGTTTTGGTTTCTCAACAGCCTAGTAACATTAAATTACTTACATCACACTTTATTTAGGGATGGTTTCAGTGACCTTAAATATTCAGCTTTAATCTCTAAATGATGAGAAGCATGTAGCTGTGACACAGTTCTCGTCATTAAATTCCATGGCAAGACTCAGGCCTTGGCTTGCATCGTACGTCCTGAGTTCATCGAGCATCTTGCCGTTCTTTCAGGACAGGCCAAGATCACAGGCTAACTTGGTTCTTAGAAACTTTGAAGACCAAAACCTCCTGCTGTAATCTTTATTCATATTGTGATGTCAGTTGTCTTATCAACTAAGGCTGTTGTTTTTATTAATGATACCAGGGAAGCATAGGCAGGATTTCAAGAGGTAACTAGTCTACTGACAGGAGCTGGGGCTTTCAGAATGAGAGCACACTTGGGGTATTGGGAAACAAAACAGAGGTGGCTTTGTTATTTTCCGAAGTCTATAACAGTATTGGGTGTATTTCCAAGGTGTATAGTTGTATAGTGTTTCCTAATCTGACAGACAATTGCAGAGTCAGTCAGTATACTGAGAGAGTCAATAATTATACTGACCTTACAGTTTTCCTTTATGTTGCTAATACAGTTGTATTCTTGTATAATTCTGGGGATGAAATTCAGCATTCTCATCTCCATTTGTATAATTTTGCTTATTTGACATGGGTGGTATACATACAAGTAAATATGTGATTATAAGCCTTTCATCACACTTATTGCCCCAACAGTAAAAAGTAAACTTTCTTTGATCCATAATTCCTACTTTATACAGGATGGATTAAAAATATTAATAAGATAGATATAATCATGAAAGGACTGGAAGGAAGCAAAGGCGAATGTTTTGGGGTTAACATTAATCTTTCTAAAGGTAAAAACTAAAGAGGAAAATTTTATATTATAAAACTTTCTTACATGTGTTATCAACACTAAGGTTAAAATTAAAATTAGTACATGATAATTAGGTAGACCACAAGCAGTGTCTGCCATAAAAACTGAATCTTCTCATTAACAGAGTAAAATAAAACTCAGCAAAACCTTTGTCATTCTTTTATTGGAGAAATAGGCTAGCTCATATTTCAAATTAACCACATGATTTTAATAGTTGTAATTTGGGAGATACAAAATTGTAGAAATTTAGAACTAGAAGGGAACTTAAAAATTATTGAAGTGCATAATTTGGTTAACTACTGTGGTAAGTGGAGTCCGGCAGGATAGAATCTACTCCACATTGCTGGGCTTTGTAATTATGAAGCCAGCCCTGCTGCTGATTTCCTCTTCAAGGCAGGAACTGCCTGTGTGTCTGCCCCTAGTGTGCTTGAATCTAGATAATAAACGGCAATATTATAATGGTCTTCCCCCCCCAAAAAAAAGTACATGATAAATTGGGGAAAACATTTTGTATACATGTACAGTCAGAGAGCTTATAGCATTATTGTATAAATAAGCTTTATAAATCAATATGAATAAGAATAACCTAATGGTAAAAAATGGACAATTTCAACTGGCCAAACTTTCTGGAAACTGTTCTGACAGTATGAACCAAAAGTCTTATATAAAGTGTATACCATTGATATGGTGCTACCTTGTAGAAAATTATTATAAAGAAATAATTAGAAAGTGTTAAAAAATATTTATAAAAGGATGATTAGCTCAGTACTATTTATAGTTGTAAGAAACTAACAATGACCTGTTTGTAAATATAGGAGTAAAGTATAGTGTATCCATAGAGTAGAAGAGTATGTGGCTGTTAAAAATAAAATTATATATTTGTTGACATGGAAATGTGTGCATGTGTGTGTGCAAAATTCTGAAGAGATTACACTTGATCTTTTTTTTCTTTCTTTTTTTCCTGTGTTTTTGAGTTACTTGAGTCAGAAATTGATTGCCTTTACAATCAAAATATAAAAATAAAGCTATTAAGGTGAGAATTGATTTAATAAAATCTTTGAAATGACAATTGAAGAATTACTTTGTTTAATGTATTCAGTAAGTATGAGGCAAAAAATATGATTGAAAGAAAGAAAAGAGAAAATTTTCTTTCAAAATTTTGCAGCCATTGACCTTGAAATTGCTTTTTAAGAATAGCATTTCATTAAAATTAAGTTATTTTACCTCTACCTGGCCCTGCCCTCCTGTGAATGATTCCTGAAGTTCCTAGTGCATCCCCTGTCTGAAACTCTAGGGCTTCCCTGGTGGCGCTAGTGGTAAAGAACCCACCTGTCAATACAGGAGGCATAAGAGAGGTGGGTTCAATCCCTGGGTTGGAAAGATCCCCTGGAGAACGGCATGGCAACCCACTCCAGTAATCTTGCCTGGAGAATCCCATGGACAAAGGAGGCTGGTGGGCTGCAGTCCGTGGGGTCACAAAGAGTCGAATACGAATGAGGTGACTTAGCATGCTCCTCTGCCCACCCACTGGTAATAATACCCACTTCCTAAATTTATTCAGTTATTGGAGAGTGTGAAATCTCCTGGCTATGAGCACAGTCTGCATTCTGAAGTCTTTAGTTCTGCATACACTTAGGTGACTGAGTAAAAACTTTCCATAGAAAGGGACAGTGTCAGTTACATATATGAATCCTGCTGAAATAATATCCTAAAACCTGTAACTGTCTCAAACTGCCTTTTCCTAAAGGTGAGGTAAAAATTAAAGCACCCTTTATTTTTCCATAGGTCTTTTATCTTTCGGAGTGAAGGAGTCTGCTTGGGTAAATAAAGTCTTCACAGCTGTCAATATCCTGGTGCTTCTCTTTGTTATGGTTGCTGGGTTTGTGAAAGGAAATGTGGCAAACTGGAAGATTAGTGAAGACTTTCTCAAAAATATGTCTGCAAGTGCCAGGTAAAATATTTGGGTTTTTTTCCTCCTATTTCAAGTTTCTTTTTGTTTTGTTTTTTAATTTTGCCTGCTTTTGTCTTATGTTACATTTTCCTCTAGAACAACAGTTCTCAAACTTTTTGTTTCTAAGAACTTTGTGAAGGTCTATTCTATTTCAAGACTGTTTTCCCCAAAGCATGAGTGTGTAGGTATGTTCACCACTGAGCAGCTGTTTGAAGCTGTGAAGCTGCTGATTCTTAACTTCAGGTTTGGCTTTGGATTTAAGGGAAGAAATGAGAGATCCTAACCACTGGAAGAATGTTTTCCCCCCGCAAAGGTTTGTCACTTCTGAACAACAGTGAGCATTTTGGATCATGCATCCTTTTGTTTTTTCCTTTGGGGACACCNTTGCTGGGCTTTGTAATTATGAAGCCAGCCCTGCTGCTGATTTCCTCTTCAAGGCAGGAACTGCCTGTGTGTCTGCCCCTAGTGTGCTTGAATCTAGATAATAAACGGCAATATTATAATGGTCTTCCCCCCCCAAAAAAAAGTACATGATAAATTGGGGAAAACATTTTGTATACATGTACAGTCAGAGAGCTTATAGCATTATTGTATAAATAAGCTTTATAAATCAATATGAATAAGAATAACCTAATGGTAAAAAATGGACAATTTCAACTGGCCAAACTTTCTGGAAACTGTTCTGACAGTATGAACCAAAAGTCTTATATAAAGTGTATACCATTGATATGGTGCTACCTTGTAGAAAATTATTATAAAGAAATAATTAGAAAGTGTTAAAAAATATTTATAAAAGGATGATTAGCTCAGTACTATTTATAGTTGTAAGAAACTAACAATGACCTGTTTGTAAATATAGGAGTAAAGTATAGTGTATCCATAGAGTAGAAGAGTATGTGGCTGTTAAAAATAAAATTATATATTTGTTGACATGGAAATGTGTGCATGTGTGTGTGCAAAATTCTGAAGAGATTACACTTGATCTTTTTTTTCTTTCTTTTTTTCCTGTGTTTTTGAGTTACTTGAGTCAGAAATTGATTGCCTTTACAATCAAAATATAAAAATAAAGCTATTAAGGTGAGAATTGATTTAATAAAATCTTTGAAATGACAATTGAAGAATTACTTTGTTTAATGTATTCAGTAAGTATGAGGCAAAAAATATGATTGAAAGAAAGAAAAGAGAAAATTTTCTTTCAAAATTTTGCAGCCATTGACCTTGAAATTGCTTTTTAAGAATAGCATTTCATTAAAATTAAGTTATTTTACCTCTACCTGGCCCTGCCCTCCTGTGAATGATTCCTGAAGTTCCTAGTGCATCCCCTGTCTGAAACTCTAGGGCTTCCCTGGTGGCGCTAGTGGTAAAGAACCCACCTGTCAATACAGGAGGCATAAGAGAGGTGGGTTCAATCCCTGGGTTGGAAAGATCCCCTGGAGAACGGCATGGCAACCCACTCCAGTAATCTTGCCTGGAGAATCCCATGGACAAAGGAGGCTGGTGGGCTGCAGTCCGTGGGGTCACAAAGAGTCGAATACGAATGAGGTGACTTAGCATGCTCCTCTGCCCACCCACTGGTAATAATACCCACTTCCTAAATTTATTCAGTTATTGGAGAGTGTGAAATCTCCTGGCTATGAGCACAGTCTGCATTCTGAAGTCTTTAGTTCTGCATACACTTAGGTGACTGAGTAAAAACTTTCCATAGAAAGGGACAGTGTCAGTTACATATATGAATCCTGCTGAAATAATATCCTAAAACCTGTAACTGTCTCAAACTGCCTTTTCCTAAAGGTGAGGTAAAAATTAAAGCACCCTTTATTTTTCCATAGGTCTTTTATCTTTCGGAGTGAAGGAGTCTGCTTGGGTAAATAAAGTCTTCACAGCTGTCAATATCCTGGTGCTTCTCTTTGTTATGGTTGCTGGGTTTGTGAAAGGAAATGTGGCAAACTGGAAGATTAGTGAAGACTTTCTCAAAAATATGTCTGCAAGTGCCAGGTAAAATATTTGGGTTTTTTTCCTCCTATTTCAAGTTTCTTTTTGTTTTGTTTTTTAATTTTGCCTGCTTTTGTCTTATGTTACATTTTCCTCTAGAACAACAGTTCTCAAACTTTTTGTTTCTAAGAACTTTGTGAAGGTCTATTCTATTTCAAGACTGTTTTCCCCAAAGCATGAGTGTGTAGGTATGTTCACCACTGAGCAGCTGTTTGAAGCTGTGAAGCTGCTGATTCTTAACTTCAGGTTTGGCTTTGGATTTAAGGGAAGAAATGAGAGATCCTAACCACTGGAAGAATGTTTTCCCCCCGCAAAGGTTTGTCACTTCTGAACAACAGTGAGCATTTTGGATCATGCATCCTTTTGTTTTTTCCTTTGGGGACACCATTTGATTCCACTGCATTCTTTCAACCTTGTAGTAATTTTCATGCCTGATTTTTGATTTTTTTTTTTTTGAGGATGTTATTGATTGCATAAGCAGAATTGTCTATACATTTCACTTTAAACTTGATCTCAAAAATTAATTTTCAAATAAAAATTTTCATCCTAAGATTTAAGTATAATATTCCTATGTGTAAATAAGATTAGAGAAGTATCTATTACATTAAGTGATGTACTTGTACATGTTTTTATTTACCTATGTTTGTAGCCATCTAATGAGGCAAAAATTTAGTATCTTCTGGTTTTATACAATTTTTAACATGTAATAAAACTTCAGTATCATTTATCAAGATTAGATAATTTTATTTCACTTTGTCGCATGTCTTACAGTAAACTTTTCAAATGTTCAGTCTGCTCCACTGTCCATGAGAAGAGAAAGTCTCTTGTCTTTATTTCAGACCATGGCCCATACATAGGTGGGATCTCTGTTCTCAGAATCCTGCCTGTCTGTAAGTTCAAGCCAGAGTGGATCTGAGCCTCCTGCTTATACTATTGATCAGCCTCCAGTTGAGAGCTGGCAGCCATTGTTGGGAATACTATCACATCCTCTAGGACTGGGTGAAAAACAATAAGGGTTTACTTTTAGTTTTGTACACATTAGCTTCTGAGAGATGAAGAACTCAGGACCTTCCAAGAATGGAGTTTGAGACAAATCTCTTGAATAAGAAGTTTTCTAGGAAAATGACATTCCAGTGTGCTTCTTCTCCTCCTCAGGGACCCACCTTCTGAAAATGGAACAAGCATCTATGGAGCTGGTGGCTTTATGCCTTATGGCTTTGCAGGAACTTTGGCTGGGGCTGCAACCTGCTTTTATGCTTTTGTGGGATTTGACTGCATTGCAACAACTGGTAAGAGCAGAGTCTTGGCTCTGTGTAGAAGGCAAGAGTGTTCCTTGAATGACATGAGAACCCATGGATGACAACAGAAGGTCAAGGGAAGAGAGTGGAACTTGGGGTGATAAGGGCTTGTTCCAGACCCAGAAGTGGCCCTTCATGTATGAAAAGAAACTTAATGAAACTCTCTGAGCTTGTTTCCATATTAGTAAAAGTCAAGAGAGCAGAATCTACCCCTCAGATGTAATGAAGTTATCTAAGATATAGTATGGGTGTCCCAAGTGGCTCAGTGGTAAAGAATCCACCTGCCAAGCAGGAGACATGGGTTTGATACCTGGATCAGTAAGATCCCTTGGAGAAGGAACTGGCAACCCACTTGAGTATTCTTGCCTAGGAAATCTCATGGACAGAGGAACCTGGTGGGCTACAGTCCATGGGGTCCCTAAGTAGTGTGCAAGCTGTCAGCCACTTTATAAATTGTGGTTGTAATCAGTGCCTTTGATCTTTGGTCTGGAAGTGCTATCACAGTGAGTAACAAATGATGATCATGCTCTTAAATAGTTTCTTCTCTAATAGGGCAAAATATATTGTGATCATCCTTTTTCTCTTTATCCAGTACAAAACGTAATCATGTTACAGTCACTCCCTAGTGCTTCCTCTGGGTTCACAGTATTGCAGGGCCTTACAATTGACCATATTTTGAGTATTTCAAATGCCAACTCTTATTCAAAAGATCTCCAAAGTACTATTTTTTTTGAAACTAAAATTTAATATAAATCAATGCACTGAGTAGAAGTTTGTCTCCATATATACGGGAGCCTTCATAATTAAGGGCCTGTAGAATGCCATGTTTAATCTTCATGAATGAATCATTTTCCAAATGGATTAAGACTGCTTTTCTATCTCTATAAACATTTTGTGGTGCTGGAATAGCATTCTTTCTGGAATCAGGAAACTGACTTGCAGGATATCTTGCTTTCTCTTCTTGCCTCTGGGCTTTGATCTTTTTATGACAGCATAGGACCCTAAAGAAGAGAGAGAACTTCATGTAGCATAGATGGAGCAAGCTGAGAAAACAGAAAGGACAGAAGCTGAGTAGAATTACTACGAAGCAGAAGAAGAATTCATGTTTTACCTATTCATGTTTTGTTTTTTAAAAAAATCTTTATTTTGTATTGAAGTATAGCTGATTAATAAAGTTGTGATAAAAGAAAACAACAACATTGTGATAGTTTCAGGTGCACAGCAGAGGGACTTAGCCATACATATCCACACACGCATTCTCCCCACACCCTCCTCCCACCCAGGCTGCCACGTAACACTGAGCAGAGTTCTCTGTGGTATGCAGTGTGGCCCTGTTGGTTATCCATTGTAAATATAGCAGTGTGCATAAGTTTTTTCTCTAAGCTTGTAAGTCTGTTTTGGGTTTTGTAAATAAATGAGTTCATTTGTAACACTTCTTTTTAGATTCTGTATATAAGGGATGTCATGTGGTATTTCTCCTTCTCTGTCTGATTTACTTCATTCAGTATGAAAATCTCTAGGTCCATCCATGTTACTACAAGTGGCGTTATGTCATTGTTTTCAATACTAAGTAATACTCCATTGTATGTGTATATCACACCTTTTTATCCATTCCTCTGCTGATGGACATTTAGGTTGCTTCTTTGTCTTGGCTATTGTAAACAGCGCTGCAATAAACTAGTTGTGTTTTATTAAATATGCAATCTTTTGTTTATGTCTCCTTAGGTGAGGAAGTCCGGAATCCTCAGAAAGCTATTCCTATCGGAATTGTGGCTTCTCTGCTCGTTTGCTTTATGGCCTATTTTGGGGTCTCGGCAGCTTTAACACTGATGATGCCGTACTACCTCCTGGATGAGAAAAGCCCACTTCCTGTGGCCTTCGAGTACGTTGGGTGGGGGCCAGCCAAATACGTCGTTGCAGTGGGCTCCCTCTGCGCTTTGTCAACAAGGTACATCGCACTGTCTTTGGGGCAGGGCTGCGGGGGTTGCCGCAGAGGTAGTTGGTGTCCACCGAATTGCTTTTGTACGTTTTAAAAACAATCCTAATAGAAACATATCATACAACTATATTCTCTGAATTGTTCACCCAGAATTGCTGTATCGAAATCTTAAGTGATAAAATCTTTTCCCCGAGCTGTTAAAAGTCAGTTTTTCAAGATAGTGATGGTCCAAGCTTCCAAGGATCTATATGGCATTTATGTATCTCATACATATTTGCATATGTATGTATTGTAAAACTTATCGTAAACCTTGACAGTACTTATACTAGTATGTTTTCCTGCTGGCTTTGGTGTTACTTGTGGTGCTACAGACAACTGAGACCTTATGTGCAGACGTGACATTTTCTGCTGTTTTCTTAAAATAGTATAAGTCTGTGTGAGTGTAAACTATTTGCTGTGGCATTGTTAAGTGTAAAGTGCTTTTTATTATGAAACATTGAAACTTTCTGTCTGAGCACTGGTCAGAGTGAACTTGGTCTAGAAATAGAAGTTACTGTTCTCAAGTTAATGGTGGAGATTTGTATATATCTTGTGATAAGAATAGTTGAATCTCAAGTGTTCAGATTTTCACCAGCCGCTTACTTTAATATTTTATAATTCCTTTCTCAAGTTTCCTGAGCTGCTCATATTTTAACTTAACATGATCATATTTCACTTGAGTGCTGTACTGGAGAGCACTGTTACAAAGAGAAAATTAATCTCTGCTTGATTACTAATTTTTTGAAGTGAAATTTTTCTAAAAGTCTGAAATTTAAAAAATAAATCTTTTTGTGTAATTCATCAGCCTAGCTCTTTTATCCCCCCTCAAAATCCTTTTTGTTTTCTTGTTTTTTTTTTTCAAGATAGTATTAAGCAACAATTACAAATTACCTCTCGGATCCTCAGCCATCTGATAATATTAAGGTTTATTCTGAATAGTTTTAAAAATCTGAACTGTAAAGATACTTTGTACCATAGTTTTAGAAGAGAGACAGGCAACGATTTATTTGTGGCCAAGCTCAACCATGCTTTTTTAAAAATACATTTTATTTTCTCTTAAATTGTAAATTTTTTTTACAACTTAATCATGTATGGAATGATGCAGTCAGTAAACACACAAGTAATTCAAAACAGCTAAAGCAAAATCATTTTCTTAAACTTCACTCTTACTAATGTTTAATTCAGGCTACTTCTATGTACTAAATTTACCCAGTTCATCTTTTTTCCTTTTTCTATCTTGATTATCTTATGCTGAGAATTATTTCAAATTTGATCAAAAAATAATGGTAAAATATATGTTAAAATGTGTAATTATTGAATAAGTGAAGTGACTAGATATTATAAAATCAAATTACTTAGTCTTTTCTATAATATTTATCAATTTATAAATTTTCTAAGTTAAAAATGTCTTAATGACATTATTTTTTTAAGTCTTAATTAGTTTTAATTCAGTAGTAATCGTGGGCTAGCACAAATTCTTTGCAGCATTGTTTTTAGTCTGATAATTGTGCTGAGCAGATTATCTCTGAGAGTATAATGAATTACGCTGAGGTTAATATTTTTAAATACCCAATCATATTACCTTTAAAAAATAACAAATAGCTGTGATGCTGAGTTTCATACAGTGACTTAATTGCAGCTCTGTGATGTAATCTTGCATGAATGTGTTTGCCATACTGCATGTGTTTGCTTTTTATTCAGTCTTCTTGGATCCATTTTCCCAATGCCTCGTGTAATCTATGCTATGGCGGAGGATGGGTTGCTTTTCAAATGTCTAGCTCAAATCAATTCCAAAACGAAGACACCAGTAATTGCTACTTTATCATCGGGTGCAGTGGCAGGTGAGAGAGAGTTGACTTTTATTAAGTAAAGGGGGATCTTTTTTCATCAAGGATTCTGGGGAAAGAATGGAAAATTAGGTGCTTTTCTATTTTGACATGTATAAATATCAATAACTTTTCTGTGAATGTTTCCTATTTTGAATCTTTTTTTGGTATAGGTTCTGTACTTTAGTGTGTCCAGTCTTTACCTGTATAGACTCGTCTAGACTAATACTTGTAATAACTCACTTGTGGATTATGGATTTTTCTGTTCTAGTCTTCTGGGTTCCATGTTTCCTTTACCCCGAATTCTGTTTGCCATGGCCCGGGATGGTTTACTGTTTAGATTTCTTGCCAGAGTGAGTAAGAGGCAGTCACCAGTAGCTGCCACACTGACCGCAGGGGTCATTTCTGGTAAGCTTTACAAACAAAGGATTCTTCAACATTAGACTTGAGCATTTTATGCACCTGCATGGATTTATGAAGCGGGTCTGCTTGCTGTGCATGTAAGTTGAAAACAAAATCGCTGATAAATGAGGGAATGAACATTGGGATCACATCTGCAAATGGTGGTGGCGGTGGTCTACTGAAATTCATAACTGACCCTTTGAGATTTGTTACCTTAACCTTTGGTGCATCTAACAAATGTGCAAAGGGTTACAGTGGTTCCTTATCGTGTATCAAGTATTCAGTGCTTTTCAGATCTATGAAACAAGCCCATAACATTGTCTTATCAACACAAAAAATGTTAATTAAGGAATGATTACTTAATCCTTGAATTGTTAATTAAAAATAATGATTCAAAAAAAAAATAAAAATAATGATTCAATATTTTGTTTGTTATCCAGGATATAAGTTGAATATTGCTAAATGGTCATAAGATTTTTGAAAAGCTAAAGTTTACCCATTCTTAATTAAATATAAGAAATAGCAAAAATAATTTATACTTGACCATTGTTATTACTGCCCTCAGTATGGTGGCTAACCCCACTTCCTGGGTCCATCATAGTTCTCTAAGAATTACTAATACCTATATTATCATAAACCCCATTAGGAACCTATTTTGCCTTTCACGAGCTTTGATATTACATCATGTTTTCAAAAAAACAACTCCAGATGCCTACCATTTGGCATGTCATAATATCCATCAAAATGCTTTTGTCCAGGTTCTATTCCACATGAAAAGTTTCAGAGCATTTGCAGATTGAGAGAATGGCCTTAAAGGTGCTGTTATATGGAGCAAGAGAAGGACTTTAGCAAGCTTTAGAGATAAAATGGTAAACACTCTTAGTAGTATAAATTCAGACCAAAGATGATAATTTTGTCGAGGCTCTGAATTGTTGGGAAATTAGATTACACAATACTAATGCTTAATTATGTACGAAATAGGATTCTTTCAGAATCTAAGTATTTTCCTAAACAACTGCACTTTATAAAATGTTTTCTAATAAACTTGGTCCTTAATTAAGATGTATAGTGGGAGGTCAAAACACTTATTTTTTCAGTGCTTAAGATTTCTGCCCCCATAAAATGAAGTTTTCACTAGATGGTGTAAGGCCCGCTTTATGATTAAACATGCATTATGATATTAATGAAAGTTCATAAATCTTAACAAAAGATAACATTTTATTTACTCCATAAAAGCCTTTATTTTTTCCTATAAAATCTTGCCCATTAATTCTCTATTATGTATTCAGAATTTTTAAAAATTTATCCTTCCTCCTTTAGGAAGAATTTAATTTGACAGCATAATAAGATATTGAAATTAATAGTTAAAAGAAGATAATTATAGCATTTTTAATATACTAAAACATTACATTTTTGCTATTTTACAGTCTCACCTCTTGTTTGTTTTTAACTTAGAGAGCTTGTATGGATAATTTATCATTTTCTTCTGTTTGGGCTTCCTAAAACAGGTTATCTGTGATTCTTACAAGACGTTAAAATTGTAATATAATGTATAGCTATACTAGCAATGGAAATTTTTCAAAATAAGACATGGGCTATATTTAAAGAAACAATGTGGGACTTCCCTGGCAGTCCAGTGGTTCAGACTTCATCTTCCAATCCAGGGAGCGTGGGCTTGATCCCCAGTCAGGGAGCTGAGATCCCACATTCCTTGGGGCCGAAACGCCAAAATATAAAGTGGAAGCAATATTGTAACACATTCGATAAAGACTTTTTAAATGGTCCACATAAAATCTAAAAACAAAAAGACAAAAAAAAAAAGAAAAAAAAATGTGCTATTTTAGAAGGGCCACGGGCATATTGGTTTGGCTGGAGCCTTCTTCTGCCTGCAGTGCAGGAGACCTGGGTTGGATCTCTGGGTTGCAGATCCCTGGAGAAGGGCATGGCAACCCATTCCAGTATTCTTGCCTGGAGAATCCCATGGACAGAGTAGCCTGTTGGGCTACAGTCCGTGGGGTCCAAAGAGTCAGACACAACTGAGCGATTAACATGCACATACACCACTTCTACCCAGTGGTTGTAACCTTGGTAAATTAGCCTGTCTGTTAAAAAAGAGTAATGATCCTATTAGGTTAAACCATGTGAAACTGCTGGGATTTTATTAAAAAACAGTCAAATGGTGATCTATAAAGCTGAACCTAAATGGTTGCCCCCGTCTCCTAGGACTATTGAATTGAAGATAAATTGAGATCATAAAGATAGAAAGCTTGCAGAGACGTCTGGAGTGCCACATCAGTGGGGTGTGGTGTTCTCTGCTTATTAGGATAAGGACAACTATTTGGTAAATTCCAGTTAATACCGTCACTATTTTAATGCTTCACTGGAGAAAAAAATTGCAAGCCACAAGTTAACTATTCAACTATGTGAAGTATACTTTGCCTATTAACATTATTAGGGCTTGGAGATAAGCCCAAATAGTTTAAATTTAGTCAGAGTGTGTGGTTTTAATCAGGATAGGATTTATATTCTATCTGAAGCATAATTGGACCTCATCCTAAGATATAACTCAGAATGCACATGGAAATTAAAANCTATTAACATTATTAGGGCTTGGAGATAAGCCCAAATAGTTTAAATTTAGTCAGAGTGTGTGGTTTTAATCAGGATAGGATTTATATTCTATCTGAAGCATAATTGGACCTCATCCTAAGATATAACTCAGAATGCAGATGGAAATTAAAAAGATTATGTAACATCTATAATGAAAGCTCTCTGTTTGAATTCTTTTATTTATTTATTTATTTTAAAGGAGCCTACCAGTATTTCCTGGCAGTGTTTTTTCTTCTGAAACATCAAAGGCACATATTCTGTCATATAGTGTTTTCACTCTTTGTCAGGCCAATATTTTTTAAGTAATGAAAGTAGATGTATTTTGTACTTGATAGATCGCTGAGGGGTTTTGAAATTTTATTAGCAGTGTGTATGACCTAAGGAACATCTTATTAACTATGAGAAATACACTTTGTACACTTGACTTGACTTACCATTGGCACTAAAACAAAGAATTTCCCATCGCTTATCTCTGACTTTGCATCAGCTGTCTGGAATTTTCTCGTAGCTCTCTTCTTTACCCCTCTTTCTTTTCCCCCATAGCTGTGATGGCGTTCCTTTTCGACCTGAAGGCCCTCGTGGACATGATGTCCATTGGGACGCTTCTGGCCTACTCTCTGGTTGCAGCCTGTGTTCTCATTCTCAGGTGAGTTGTCCTCCTTGCTAGATGGTTCTGAAGGGTACGTGTCAGTTGAGGCCCAGGAAAGAAAGACCATTAGGGCTCACTGGCCTTATTTTCATGGAGTTAGCTGTCTCACAGAAGTGAGAGGCCATGGACATACAAAGGTGAATACAAAGCATGTTTAGCATACTTGGTCCTTAAGCGAACAAATACAGTTGGTAATTATCAATAGGTTGGCCTAATCTATATGAACAAGAAATTCTCATAATGTATAAAAACACATTAGAATACTGTATTTTTAGTCCTAGTGATTCGGCTGCTAAGCTCTTAGGCTAAGATTGAATCTTTTTGTATTGCCGAGTCCCTTTGCTGTTCGCCTGAAACTATCAGAACATTGTTAACTGGCTGTGCTGGGGCTCAGTCATTAAGTCGTGTCCAACTCTTTGGCATCCCATGGACTATAACCCTCCAGATTCTGCTATCCGTGGGATATTCCAGGCAAGTATGTTGCAGTGGGTTGCCATATCCTCCTCCAGGGACTCTTCCTGACCCACATCTCCTGCATCAGCAGGTGGATTCTTTTACCACTGACCCACCTGGGAAGCCCTAACTGGTTCTGCCCCAATATAATATAGTGATAGTGAAGTCGCTCAGTCATGTGTAACTCTTTGTGACCCCATGGACTGTAGCCTACTAGGCTCCTCCGTCCATGGGATTTTCCAGACAAGAGTACTGGAGTGGGGTGCCATTTTCTTTTCCAGGGGATCTTCCCAACCTGGGTCTCCTGCATTACATGCAGATTCTTTACCGAGCTCCTAGGGAAGCCCCCCAATATAAAATAAAAAGATTTAATCAATGCAAAGGATGTTCATGGAAGAGGTAGTTTACGATAGTGAAAAAATTGAACTAAGTGAATATCAATAGTATATCAGTCAGCTCCATTGTCTGTCAGTGACAAGACCAGTGAGCCCAAAGCATAAAGTGGAAGCAATATTAGTGAAGTTGCTCAGTCGTGTCCGACTCGTTGCAACCCCACGGACTGTAGCATGCCAGGCTTCCCTATCAGTAGTATAATAATTGATAAATAGACAATAAGGTCCTACTGTATAGCACAGGAAACTATATTCAGTGTCCCATAATGGAAAAGCGTATGAAAAAGTATATATATATATATATATATATAAACTGAAACACGTTGCTGTACACCAGAAACTAACACAGCATTATAAATCAACTATACTTCAGTTTAAAAATATAGAATAGTTACATAAGAGTACATTTATTCAGTAGACTGTTCTACAGCAAATAAAATGATATTTAATTATATGGAGAGATATATCAGTTTCTGGATGCAAAGCTATATGTAGCATCTGAATTTATTTAACTACCATATGTTTGTACACAAAAGATTTTTGCAAATATAAATACATATTTGCATTTTTAACTGGCTGAAATTGTAATCAAATGCTAACAGTGATTCACACTGAATGTTATGGATGATTTTAATTTTCTTCTGAATGCTTTTGTGTATTTTTTCACAGTGAGCATATATCTTCTTTAGATGAGGGACAAATATTACTTTTAAATTTAAGCAAAAGCTTCTCAGAAGATCCCACTGGGGAGACCAGGGCAGATGTTGGGAGCTAAAGCAGGCTGGTATCTTGACACCAGCCAAGATATAATAAAGTAATAAAGGATCAGTAATAAGAGAGAGAATGAGTGGGAGGTGGCTGATGAGGGAGATGAGACCAGGGAGGCAGGCTGCAGTGAGACCTTCCAGTACCAAACTGAAGGCTGCATGTGTATGTGCTAAGTCGCTTCAGTCATGTCTGACTGTCTGCGACCCCATGGACTGTAGCCCGCCAGGCTCCTCTGTCCATGGGATTCTGCAGTCAAGCATACTGGAGTGGATTGCCATGCCCTCCTCCAGGGGATCTTCCTGACCCAGGGATTGAACCTGCGTCTCCTACATTGCAGGTAGACCCTTTACTGCTGAGCCACACGGGAAGCCCATGTTGCCCTGTAGCTGATATTTAACCAAGGTTTCTGTTAACAGGGTTGCTGTTTTCATGAACGGCATCTCCTTTGAACATAGATAATTCCAGAGTAATCATTTATCGTCACAGGTGACGTACTTTAAAATGTAACTCTTCTTTGGCATCTAATATATATAACTTTCTAATCAAGTGGCTATCAAGAAATTCAGAGTTGCTGCAAGTATTTTGCTGAGCAAAATAGCGTGTGTGACCTGGCTCAGCAACCCTGAGGCTGCAGCCACAAGACGTGTGCATTTACTGTACCAGCCGTGAATGGAAATGTCCCCATTAGAGTTTTCGGTGCTTGTTTCATTTGGACCAAGTGTTTGTTTGAGAATAAAGACACACACGTTTACTTGGGAATAGGTACCAGCCCGGCTTATCTTACGAGCAGCCCAAGTACTGTTCTGAGAAAGAAGCTCTGGGATCGTGTGCCAACAGAACCTCCAAAAGCGAGTCTCAGGACACTATGCTGTCAGGGCAGGGCTTCAGCCTGCGAACCCTCTTCAACCCCTCACTTCTGCCCACAAAACAGTCTGCATCTCTCGTCAGCTTTCTGGTAGGATTCCTGGGTAAGTTCCCTTCACTGTATACCTTATGAAGACCCAGTGGGTATGTGTGGGTGGAGCAGGTATGATGTGAAAGAGGATGAAAGAATATGTTAGCACCGTGCCCAGTCCTGAAATGTTCACCTAAGGGGTCGCTGGCCATTAAGATCTTCCTTATGTTAGCAGGATGAATCGATGGTATATTGGTAATTGAAGAAGAAGGGAAGAAATTCCCTAGGGCAGGAGTCCCCAGCCTCTGGGATCTAATGCCTGATGATCCGAGGGGGAGCTGATGTAACACTAATAGAGATAAAGTGCACAGTAAACGTAATACACTTGAATCATCCGCAAACCCTCCCCTACCGTCCATGGGAAAACTGTCTTCCGTGAAACTGGTCTCTGATGCCAGAAAGGTTGGGAACTGCCGCCCTGAGGGGAGAGTGGCAGAAGCACAAAACTGGCCCATTTCGTGAGCCGCGAGGGCTCTTCCTGTGGGAAGTGAAATGCATCTGCCCATGACTGAGCTGGGGCCCAGGGAGTGTGGGAGGCCGTACTGCAGACCCTGCTTGCTCCCCACAGTTACGTAATCAAGGTATTTTCAGCAACATTTATTGATGTGCCAGGAACCCCGCTGGGTAGCTGGGATGTCAGGAAAGATGGTCCTTGTTCTCACTGGACAGCCTCATTGGTGGCGAGCTAAGGGCAGTTCAAGTTTCTCTGAGAGCACATGGGAGGGACCCCTAATTCAGACTTGATGATCAGAGATCGTCTCTCTGAAATAGGGAGCAAAGGTGTAGGTCATGTATGATTTGTTTGCATGAACAGTGTGTACAACAGCTGAACACGAACAGACTTGCTTTCCCCATAGGGAAAAAAGGGCACTAGCCACCCTGGACAACGTTCTATCAGTCCAAGTGACCTCATCTGAGACTGGCAGGAAGGCAGGACGGTAGAGCCCAGAGTGGAGGCTGACTCCTAAGGAGGAGAGTCATGAGTAAGCGAAGTGGGAATCCTAAGTCAGAGAAATCAGGCATTTCTTTCCAAAATAGAAATGAAGAATCTTAGTATTTGGCAGAGTAGATAGATACATAAAGAACTTGGTATCAAAATAGACTTTGAATGATGAGGTCTGAGTGAAGGTCACGTGCTGGATTTTCCACGAACATGTCATCTCCGCAGCATTCCTCATCCTGGGCCTGAGTGTTCTGACCACACACAGCGTCCATGCCATCGCCAGACTGGAAGCGTGGAGCCTGGCTCTCCAGGTGCTGTTTCTTGTTCTCTGTGTTGCCATCGTGCTCATCATCTGGAGGCAGCCCCAGAATCAGCAGAAAGTAGCCTTTATGGTATGTGTCATGAGGAGTCATGATCCTAAATATTACACGTTTTCTCATGTACGTTAGTTTTGTGACTTGTTTCTTTTTTCTTTTTTTTAAAAAAAAAGCACTTTTATGATGTTAACCAGTGAACAAGAGTGTCACAGTCCTTTGGGATGTTCCTTTTTGTCTTAAGTGTTCTTTCCAAAAACTTGAGTATGCTCCTAGTACATTATTCTATATAGTAGTAAACAAATTTCTTGTTCAATACTCTAAAGAGTCAGAAAAATAACTAGAATATTTTAGAAATTCAGGAAGGTCCCCACACCCAAAGTCCTTCCACTGTGAAGTGAAGTTATTCTGTCCCATTTGAACTAAGAGCAGAATTTAGCTTGAAGGGGGCTTCCTGGAAGAATCCCCCTGAGATCCCAAGAGTAGTCAGAGTTCCACTGGCATGCCCTCTTGATATCAGAATGAAACCAGTAAACCCTAAACTAAACCCTGAAACCTACTGCATCTTGGTGATAGTGCAGGTGTTAGCGGCTGGACAACCCTCTAGCTTTGGGCTGCAGTAAACGATGGGAAATACGGGGCTCCTTTTAATATTCTCTAGACGTTGTTGTTTAGTCACTAAGTCGTGTCTGACTCCTTTGCAACCCCATGGACTGTAGCCGGTTGGGCTTCTCTGTCCATGGAATTCTCTAGGCAAGAATACTGGTTGCCATTCCCTTTTCCGGGGGAATCTTCCCAACCCAGGAATCGAATCCAGGTCTCCCACATTACAGGTGGATTCTTTACCACTGAGCCACCTGGGGAGCCCATTCTCTAGATGAATAGTTTTTGTTCAAGTTGTTCTTTTTGTGAGAATATAATCTTACTGACACACTGTGACGGTATCTATGTATGTCAAATTAGTTGCCACCATGTCAAAACAATTTGAGGAATGTGTTTTAAAATTTGAGTATATTTAAGAAAATACTTTCCCTCCTTAGGTTCCATTCTTACCGTTCCTGCCAGCCTTCAGCATCCTGGTGAACATTTACCTGATGGTCCAGTTGAGTGCAGACACCTGGATCCGATTTAGTGTCTGGATGGCGCTTGGTGGGTCTTCTCCTGTTTTCGCTTGCTGAACGTGGGCTCTCTCTTTCCCATGTCATATGCTGTTTCAGAGAAATGCATTCAGAGAAACATTGGTTTCCTCCTTTCCCAAGTTTTAGAATACCCGAGTGTCTACTTTTACAGGTGTTTTCCAAATACCTTTTTAAAATTCAGTTGCTGCAGTAACCCTGTAAAACTCTGTAGATCCTATTTTTTCTAACTTCTTGAGTGAGAAAAATGAAGACCCCCCCCCACCAAAAGTCAAGGGATCTGATTTGCAAATGGCACCCCTAAAATCTGATTACAGAGCCAGTTCCTTCCAGAGCACCGTTGAATTTCTGGCAACATTTTGANTGTGCATCAGGGAATATTACTATACACTTGCTTCATGTGAATGTCTTGTGGGGGTATTATTAGTTTGGTTTTGGGGCTTGTTTTTGGTTTTTGACTATTGCCAAAACAGTGCCTTCTCTGTGTGTTTTCTACCTAACGTTTTCTAGCTTGTTCTAAAATATCAAGGGAAGAAGTACCAAAGTTCATGTAAGAACCAATGCCAGCACAGGTCATTGATTTTCAGACACATAGATGTGTGAAAATAACGTTGTTTAATTTCATTGTTTAGCCGAGTGTCTTTTTTTTCCTCCTTGTATAATTTTATTTAAGCATTTTTTAATGGCTTTCTGGTTTCTGAATTTTGAAAGGCCCGATCTACTGTTGTTGTGGTTGTTGGTTTAGTGGTTGGTTTTTGTAACATTCGTTATTGTTTTTATGTACACAGTTTAGTCTTGTTCATTTCAAATGCATTTTGTTATGGCTCAACTCAGTTGGCAACCCTGGGAGCAGCACTCTTTTAGCTTTTATGCACCTTAGCTGAAGCCACTGCCACTATCTCGGGCTTTCAAGAGCCTTCAGTGACCACTGGCAGCAGCTCCATGGGGATCATAACCAGGACCGTGGGTCAGGCAGGCTGCAAAGTGTGTCTATAGCTACCTTTGCTGGGGAGTCTTGAGATGACAGGGTAGGACATGAAGTGAAAAACTAAGGTAGTTTGGGGTCCTTTGTTTCCGTTCCAAGTATCCCATGAGTAAAAGGTAAATGAGAAGGACCAAGGACCCTCTCCTACTCATAGGAAGGATGGCTGCTCCCTGGAGCTGCACCGGAGGTCCTGGCCCCTGCAGTTTCTGCACCAGCACCAACGTCCTTGTGGGAGAGAGCACACTCAACACGGCTCCGTTGGTAAAGAACCTTGTATTGCCAGCGTGGCAGGTTTCTCTGGCCCGTGCCTGGTTAACAGGCTCTTCATCTTTGGTATCCATTTGTTTCATTGATTTCTTTTGTTATCATTATACTTAATAGAAACCATTGATAGGGCCTAAAACTCTACCGAAATTCTATATCTGTAAAAACCAACAGATACTTTGGTCTTACTCAAATACAGATATTTTTTTGTGTGTATGTACAATTGTAGATAATTTTAAATTTATGTTTTTGATGATAATCAGTGTGCCTTTTTGCTTATAACGTTAGATTATTTTTTAGAATTTGTAATAAGTAAAAACTGCCGCTGCTTTACCACTGTAATATGTGCTTTCTAACAATGTATTTTTAAAATAAAATTTAATATGACTTATCATAGTGTTGTATGCACATGTATCATACCTGCCAAAAGCTTACATTTCACACTTATAAACTGCTCTTTTATTCAGGCCACTTTGGAGCTCAGAAATATAGTACAATCTAAATGGAAACAATTATGTTGTTAAGAATACTCACCTGGCAGCCTGCTACTGTGCAACTTCCCAGTCCTGTAAGAGATGTCCTTCACTATACTCAGTCTTCGTGACACATTCCCATACCAGTTGCCCCTGAAGCATGCCACCCCAGGACCACACGCTGAGGCCCTCCCAGTGCAACTGCCATNACAATCTAAATGGAAACAATTATGTTGTTAAGAATACTCACCTGGCAGCCTGCTACTGTGCAACTTCCCAGTCCTGTAAGAGATGTCCTTCACTATACTCAGTCTTCGTGACACATTCCCATACCAGTTGCCCCTGAAGCATGCCACCCCAGGACCACACGCTGAGGCCCTCCCAGTGCAACTGCCATTTATTTAATGTCCAGCCTCTTTGACATCGCTTTTGTCTGCAAGAACCTCCTTGTTATGCTCCTGACCAAATCATAGCTTTCAGTAACTGGTGGTCAGTTATCTGTAAGTAACAGAAATTTTGTACTGTATAGTGAATAAATATTTATCAGCTTCAGCCCTCTTTACCCTTTGATGGGGAGGGAGGAATCTGTTTTCTAAAATGGTTCCAAGTTAGTTAAAATTGCAAATCTCCTAAATTATCTTCTTTAATTTTGAAATGCCATTGTGTATAGACTTAATTCCTGTTTTTTTTTGTTTTTTTGTTTTTTTTCATGAATGGAAGGGAACACCCACCATGTTGAACTAAACTTGAGTATGAATTTAGCCTGCATTGAAAACGAAGCTAAAAGAGCAACGTATTTTCCAAATGAAAGTCTAAAATCTAGTTTATCTGTTATTTACTGCTGGCTTGATTAGCATTGGTAAGTAGGTTTTGAGGCCCCCCTCTGTGCTGGCACCGTGGAATCCTGTGAAGGGAGGGTCAGCAAGGCTGGCGTCTTCTGAGGTCCAGACCCTCAGCTTTTAGATGGCTGTCTTCTCCCTGAGTCTTTACATGATCTTCCCTCTGTCTCTCTCTCTCTCTCTGTGTGTGTGTGTGTGTATGTGTGTGTGTATATCTATGTCCAAGTTTCCACTTCTTATAAGAATACCAGTGATGTTGGTTTAGGCTTGGGATTACAGAATTCCAAAATTATTGTCCTAATACCACCATTAAACAATTATAAAATATAATGAGAACATAAAAATAGATTTGAGCAAATGGAATGATACATAACATTATGACACATTCTGGGATAGGATGATTTTAATATTGTAAATATGAGCATTCTTCTCCCAAATAAAATCTCTATGCAGTCATAATCACAACACAAAGTTTTTATGGAAGTTGACAAGGTGATTTCAAACTTCATCTGGAAGAGAAAATATATAATCATAGTTAACATGAAATCAATGATGGGGGCATCCCTTGCCCAAACAAATAACAAAATATACTATAAATCGATCAGGAAGCTTCCACAAGCTTCTCATCCTCATCCATCAGAGGGCAGACAGAATGAAAACCACAGTCACAGAAAACTAACCAAACTGATCACATGGACCACAGCCTTGTCTAAGTCAATGAAACTATGAGCCACGCCATGTAGGGCCACCCAAGACAGGTCATGGTGGAGAATTCTAACAAAATGTGGTCCACTGGAGAAAGGAATGGCAAACCATTTCAGTATTCTTGCCTTGAGAACCCCATGAACAGTATGAAAAGCCAAAAAGATAGGACACAAAGATGAACTCCCCAGGTCAGTAGGTGCCCAATATGCTACTGGAGATGAGTGGAGAAATAACTCCAGAAAGAATAAAGAGACAGAGCCAAAGCAAAAACAGTGCCCAGTTGTGGATGTGACTGTTGATAGAAGTAAAGTCCAGTGCTGTAAAGAACAATATTGCATTGGAACCTGGAATGTTAGGTCTGTGAATCAAGGTAAATTGGACCTGGTCAAAAAGGAGATGTCAAGAGTGAACACTGACATTTTAAAATGGACTGGAATGGGTGAATTTAACTCAGATGACCATTATATCTACTATTGTGGACAAGAATCCCTTAAAGAAATGGAGTAGCCCTCATAGTCAACAAAAGAGTTCAAAATGCAGTACTTGGGTGCAATCTCAAAAATGACAGAATGATCTCTGTTCATTTCCCAGGCAAACCATTCATTATCACAGTAATCCAGGTCTGTGCCCCAACCGTTAATGCCAAAGAAGCTCAAGTTGAATGGTTCTATGAGGACCTATAAGACCTAGAAATAACACCAAAAAAAGATGTCCTTTTCATCATAGGGGATTGAAATACAAAAGTAGGAAGTCAAGAGATATCTGGAATAACAGGCAAGTTTGGCCTTGGAGTACAGAATGAAGCAGGGCAAAGGCTAACAGAATTTTGCCAAGAGAATGCACTGGTCATAGCAAACACCCTGTTCCAACAACACAAGAGATGACTCTACATGTGGACATCACCAGCTGGTCAATTCAGAAATCAGATTATATTCCTTGTAGCCAAAGATGGAGAAGCGGTATACAGTCAGCAAAAACAAGACCAGGAGCTGACTGTGGCTCAGATCATAAACTCCTTATTGCCAAATTCAGACTTGAAGAAAGTAGGGAAACCACTAGACCATTCAGATATGACCTAAATCAAATCCCTTATGATTATACAGTGGAAGTGACAAATAGATTCAAGGGATTAGATCTGTTAGAGTGCCTGAAGAACTATGGACAGAGGCTCGGAGGCAGGAATCAAAACCATCCCCAAGAAAAAGAAATGTAAAAAGACAAAATGGTTGTCTGAGGAGGCCTTACAAATAGCTGAGAAAGAAGAGAAGTGAAAGGCAGAGAAGAAGAGGAAAGATATACCCATCTGAATGCAGAGTTCCAAAGACTAGCAAGGAGAAATAAGAAAGCCTTCCTCAGTGATTAATGCAAAGAAATAGAGGAAAATAACAGAATGGGAAAGACTAGAGATCTCTTCAAGAAATTAGAGATACTAAGGGAACATTTCGTGCAAAGACGGGTACAATAAAGGACAGAAACAGTATGGACCTAAGAGAAGCAGAAGATATGTTGCCAGGAAGTCTGGAAAACTCAGCAGTGGCCACAGGACTGGAAATGGTCAGTTTTCATTCCAATCCCAAGGAAAGGCAATGCCAAAGAATCTTCAAACTACTGCACAGTTGCACTCATTTCCCGTGCTAGCAAAGTAATGCTGAAAATTCTCCAAGCTAAGTCTTCAACAGTATGTGAACTGAACCGAGAACTTCCAGATGTTCAAGCTGGATTTAGAAAAGGCAGAGGAACCAGAGATCAAATTGTCAACATCCATTGGATCATAGAAAAAGCAAGAGAATTCCAGAAAAAGCATCTACTTCTGCTTCATCAACTACACCAAAGCCTTTGTGTGGATCACAGCAGACCGACAGACCATGCTTTCCCTTTTTTCATGGAATGGGTTGCAATCCTGTCTATCTGTTGCCTCCCCATCACCTTAGCTGTCTGCTATCAAGCCTATCAGGGAAGTCACAAAGTTCTCGCCTCCAATTTTCCAAGCTTGAGAGGGGAGACTTTGGGGGCAGGCCAGCCCTGTTGGAAAGCTTTCACAGGTAGTGATTTCAACAGTGCTTTGTAAGTAACTGGGAGAGTGCAGGTTCAAGTTTGGGCTGCCTTGTCTATAAAATGGGGCTGATACTAACCACACAGCGTCCCTGGTTGGGTGCTTGTTGATATGAGCAACAAGAAATGTGTGGTGAGGTTTCTATGCTCCGTGTGGAGCGTGGTGCGCTCCTAATAAATACGGTTTTCCAGAAACTGATGGTAGAGTACAAAATTCAATAAGACATATTTCCTGCCCTTGAACTCAGGAGAAAGCAGGTGAAGAGGTGAAGCCGGATTCACAGCTCAGTTGTGCATTTTGTCTTGGCTGCTATGATATCACAAAGGATTCACACTGGGGAAGTGCTTGGCCCAGCCAGAAGGAGGTAGGGTCTGAGCTGAGCCTTGTTGGATGAGTGACAAGAGGGCCAGCAAGTGGTGGAACAAGGAAAGGGACTTTGGGGGGCCAAGGGAGTAGCAGAAGCTTTGGTGCCCCCCTCCCACCCTACTGGCTGGCCCGAGTGTGCTGGGAGCGTGCTGTTTGCATGGCAAGCAGGCCAGGGAGCAGTGGGTGCCCAGAGAGAGAGCTGGAGAGGCCTGACCGGGCATGAGAGGTCTGGAGAGCCTTCGGAGGGGGTTAGTTGGGTTAGTGTGTGTGTGTGTGTGTGTGTGTGTGTGTGTGTGTGTGTTTAGAATTGTGTTTGGAGATCAGTCTAATAGCTGGAGGAAGTATGGACTGAGGGGCAAGACAGAGAGGCAGGGAGACCAGCTAGGAGGCTGTGGCCACTTGCTGGTGACACATGGTAACACTGTGAGCCGGGGCAGAGAAGGAAGGATGATGGCCAAGAGGGGCGGCCTTGATGCAGTCAGTAGGGTGATGAAGCAGGCCTGGCAGGGTGTGGAGTGAGGGAGGGAGGTGTAGCCAGAACCCCAGGCTCCAGCCCAGAGTGATGAGCCAGTGGTCAACTTCTCGGAGTCCCGAGGGAGGCTGTGGTGCTGTTACTTGGATCCCTTTTCTGGCACAGTTCCTCCTGAACACCTAGTTGAGTCTTCTGTAGGGCAGTGGGGCTTCTGCTGAGTAAGAGAGGAAGGAGAAGTTTCTCCAAACCCTCCAGCAGAACCCCGGGGAAGCAGCTGGCCTGCCGTGGGAGCCTCTGAAGGCAGAGCAGCCTGCCCCTTAGGAGCCCCAGGGGGCTGCCCGGTCTCAGCTGCAAGGGAGGCTCGCGTCCAGCAGGTATAGAGCTGGGTACAGAGTTGGGACTTCCGAGGACGATGGTCGTCTTGGTGAGCGCATGGGAGAGACCTGCTGGGAATGAAGAGATATATGCAGAGGGCATTTTTTACAAAGCATCACGGCCATACCGAGCTGGTGGGAGAGCGCTGGTGACATCTGGACAATTCTGGTTAGATGAGACCCCGCAGGATTACGCCAAGCCTCGAAGTTGGTAAACTTGGTAAAACGCGCGAGGACCTCGAACCGGCAGAGTGACTGTTGTAATTGACATTTCCCTCTCAGCCTCTGGAAAAAGCGCAGCGCTTCCCGGCTCCACCAGGGGGCAGGAGAGGTCGCATTACACAGATAGAGAATTTAAAAAAAAAAAAAAAAAAAACCCAAACTTTTCCCTAAAATCTGTGTTCTTCCTCCTGAAACCGAATCCTCCAGCTGCGGCGTCCCAGGCGCCCGCCCCTCGCCCGCCGCGTCTCCTGGCGTCCCTGCCCTCTCCCTGCGCTGTCCGCGCGCCTCCAACCCGTGGTCCCCAGCACCTCCGCCCCGACCCCTCGCCCTGAAGATGAAGATTTGGTTGCTGCTGGGTCTTCTGCTGATGCATGAAGCCCTGGAGGATGGTGAGTGGCTCTGGGTGGGCGGCATCCCGGCATGTGCCCTGACTTTACCCCGGGTCCCACATCCCCCGTGGTCCTGCAGGTCTTCCTCCCGGCTCAGGAGTCACTCCCTGCCCCGTGCACCTGCCCCCGTCCTAGGAGGGTCCCCTTACCTCCCTCTCTCCACTCCCCTCGGAGCCCCTGGAACAGTGGTAGCTGCCCCGACCCCTTAGAATCCCCACCAGAACCGCTCCAGCGCCGCTGAAAAGCCCCCAGCAGCGGGCAAACTGAACGTCCCCGGGCAGCGCCTGGTCCAGCCTCCAGTGTCAACGTGTCGGTCTGTGAGGTGGCGCAGGGCGGCTGATTGCTTCCAGCGCGCGCGTGCGCGCGCGCAGCGTTCTCCCCGGGATTTTCTGCTGGTGAGGCGGGGTGCCACCCAAGCTGAGCCTTTTGCAAAAATCGAAGGGTCCTCCTCCCCCATCTGCAGCCCTAGATGTGTTTCCTATACTAACAGGAGCTTAAATCCTGCAAGACGTACCTAAGTTTTACAACAGATATTTCTGGGTATCAAACCTTTTCCCAAACTTCTCAAAAACCCACAACTGTTATGCTTTTGATCTGATTGGAGGGGAGGCGATGAAGCAAATGGGTTTTTGGACAATATGGGGGTCCTTGTGCCGCTGCACTTTTTTGAATGTGTGCCTGTTCTGAGCCCACCCTGTTGTGTAGACCCACAACTACAGGGCCAGACTGTGTGTGTACATTGTTGGGAACTGAACTGATTTTTCTGTTTCTCCATCTGTTATCTATGGTTCTGTTGGCATTTAATTGTTTGGGGAGCTCTGTTGTTTTTTCATTGGAGTTACCTGTACAGTATATTTTGCATCTGGTACATTCTGGTATCTTGAAATTTCCCTTGGAATTCTCCTCTGCAGTCACTATTTTTGCTAGTTTGGATTGAAAAGCAGCTTTTACGGTTATGCAACCTTCGGCTGGAGCCAGCTCACCCTAGCTCACATTTTATCCACCATTCAGTCCAGACCAATTCCTTTCTTTCCGCGTGACAGTAGAAACATTTGCCAGAAAATACCGCACTTTGGTTTGCAAAGTCTAAAATGGTTGTGGACTTGAAGTTGAATGTGAAGCTCCTTAAGCCTAGAGCCTGGCTGGATAAAGAGTAGGCAGAGCTTCTCTACGGGGGTGGGACAGGGGCAGGGGAACAAGTCCTGTTTGCCTACAGATCAGTTGGCTTGAGTAAAATGTAATATTAAATTGCTCCTGCCAGGTCCTTGCCTGCAATCACTGAAGTGATGGGATTGCAGTATTTGGTATCACTTTTTGAACAGGGCAAGAGACGGTCAGACAAAATAATTTGAAATGGCCCATTCACTGGGTTACAAGTTCACCCAAAATGCCTGCTGCAAAGGCTCAGGAGGCTGGGTCAGCCACTGCTTCCTGAATCTGTCCTGGCTAGTGTGTGCCCAGACCATGATTACAAATAGCTGCTTGAATATGTTAGCATCCATTTAAGTCAAATGTAAGTCATACAAACAATATAGAGTTATGAGACAGACTGAATATTTTATAAGAAATAATTTATAGATTTTAGGTGTGATGATAGCATGGTGGCTTTGTTTTTTAAAATACAATATAAACTACTTATGAATAAAATGTTGAACACATTATTTTTAGGGAGTCCAGGGAAAGATTTATTTTTAGATTTGTAATATGAAGGCATATATGTATACAGAGAGGAAATGTAAAATAGTTTATAATCTTATGATTTCACTTCTGTTTGGTGTCTTTGTTTTCCATCATTTTGGTCATGAGAACTGAATGACTTTCACCTGTTTCTAGACTGGAGCGTTTACCTATTCCTATTTTAAAGTACTAGTATTTGTCATGCCATAGAAATGTCATTAGTTTTGGCTCAAGGAAAAAACTGACCAAATTCCTGAAAATATGGGTTGTGAAAAATATTAATGTGCCATTTCATTTCTTGAAAATAAAATACAAGTCAGTAAATACTTCAACATAGTGATTTCTATGTTACTGAGTAATTTTTGTTAATCATAAAAATCTGGAAAGCATAGAGATACACAGAAGAGAAAAAAGAATCATTTCTTTTTTTTGGCTTTTCCCCCCCTATTTTAATGCATATTTACATTGTTATTTAGTCACTAAGTCGTGTCTGACTTTTGTGATCCTGTGGACTGCAGTGCACCAGGCTCCTCTGTCCATGGGATTTCCCAGGCAAGAATACTGGAGTGAGTTGCCATTTCTTCCTCCAGGGGATCTTCCCGACCCAGGGATCGAGCCCAGGTCTCCTGTGTTGGTCCTTTAATTTTGAACACATAATTAGAAAAGTAAGTCTGTAAAATATGTAAGTTTCTCTAAACCTTTATGTTGTCTCAAGTTTGAGTTATCGTGAGGCTGGCTGGAACCAGGGAAAGGTCACTGAGAGTAGCCTCGGCGGGCAGTCCTTCTGGTGCCAGCCTCTGATTGATGGGTCAGGGTACGGTGCATTACTGGGTCAACCCAGAGTACAAGCTGCAGGCACAGGCCCTTGACTCAACTTTTCCCTCCGCCTTTCGGTCTGGCTGATCACTTCTAGGAGAGGCTTCCAATAGTAAAAAGATTCCCTGTAAGCATTTAGTGAGTGTACATCTGCTCTAACCCAGCCAGGTTGGCCTGGCCTGATTCTGAAATGCTTTAGGGACTTCCCTGGTGGTCCATGCTTGCAATTCCCCTTCCATTGCAGGGGGTGAGGTTTCTATCCATGACCAGGGAGCCAAGATCCCACATGCCTTGGGGCCAAAAGAATAGCCAAAGCATAAAACAGCAGCAATATTGTAACTAACTCAACAGACTTTAAAAAATAATGAGAAACTTTTTAAACACTTTAAATTTTTAGATGTAATATTATTTCTTCTCACGAAGACTAGGAGCTGGAAGGGCGTGTCACTTTTGTAACATCGAAAGTAAGGCATGAATCAGTTCGGTAACAGCCCAAGATTTTACTGAGAGCCAGATGTGGCTCACCGCACCCGACCTTCAGTATTTATATGGAATACGTGCTATGGTATTTATTGATATGGTGCTGCTATTTTTACATTAAAGAGTACAAGAGCACAGGTACTTAGCAACTTTTGATATCTGCATATTTTATCCAATGTTGGGAGCAAATAATGAAGTATAAATATTAAAAATATGCAGTTTTGTCAATCTCATGCCAGACCCTCGATTGATTCTAATTAGATCTTCAGTCTAACGTGGGTTTATTTTTGGTCCTGTGAAGGTTCTCTTTCTGGGAAAACTAAAGAGATTCTTTATAATATGAGGGAAGAACAGCCAAATCTCTGAGAAAGTTAGGGGCCAACACTGACAGTGATGATCTAACCAGGACTCTATCACTTCTGTGACTCAGTTTATTCCTTGGGAAAAGAGTAAAATCTAGTTCAAAAAGCCTTACAATGAAAAAAGAATCATAAAGACTCTTATTGTTTATGAGTGCAAATAATGAATATTTTGAAGTGTTTAGGATCTTAGCCTACACATTTAACATCCAAAATCATCTCTGACCCTTAGAGATAAAAAAGAGATAAGTTTAATTTTCTTTATCAGGACTCTAAGCGAATAGATGTTCCTCATACTTTGTACACCCTTCTTTTTTAAAAAAAACAAACAAAACTTTTTATTTTGTATTAGTGAAAGTGAAGTTGCTCAGTCGTGTCCGCCTCTTTGCGACACCATGGACTGTAGCCTATCAGGCTTCTCCATCCATGGGATTTTCCAGGTAAGAGTACCGGAGTGGGTTGCCATTTCCTTCTCCAGGGGATCTTCCTGACCCAGGGATCAAACCCAGATCTCCTGCATTGCAGGCAGACGCTTTACCCTCTCAGCCACCAGGGAAGCCCCTGGCTATTTTGTATTAAGGTATAGTCAATTAACAATGTTGTGATAGTTTCAGGTGGACAGCAAAGGGACTCAGACATACATATCCGTGTATCCGTTCTCCCCCAAACTCCCCCACTAGCCAGGATGCCATATAACATTGAGCAGAGTTCCCTGTGCTACACAGTAGGACCCTGTTGGTTATCCATTTTAAATACAGCAGTGTGTCGTACATCTNTGTGATAGTTTCAGTTGGACAGCAAAGGGACTCAGACATACATATCCGTGTATCCGTTCTCCCCCAAACTCCCCCACTAGCCAGGATGCCATATAACATTGAGCAGAGTTCCCTGTGCTACACAGTAGGACCCTGTTGGTTATCCATTTTAAATACAGCAGTGTGTCGTACATCTTTCTATTAAAATCATTCTTTTGGGTGTTTATTTATGGATCTGTTTTTCTGATGTAATAAACTCGCTGAGGTTGGGAAAAAAAGAGAGACGTTTAGGGGCAACAGAGAGACCATGCAGTGCGCCGGTCAGGGCAGCAGGAGGAGCTCGGGGATGGATGGCTGTCCCTGGGCAAGGCTGTGAGGCCTTTACCTAGTGGGGCTCATTGTCTAATGGAGCAGACAGGTAATCAAGAAAAGGTAACATTTCAGGAACCGACAGTGGACGTGAAGAATCAGCGATCAGGGTGTTTTAGTTTCCTAGACTTGCTGTAACAGCATGAACTAAGATACTCCAAGTTCATCCTCACCCAATTCCAGGGGCTGGAAGTCTGAAATCAGGGTGCCAGCAGGCCCCTGCCGCCCCCGAGACCCTGGGCCAAAGCCTCCCTTGCCTCTGCTGAGCTTTGGCTGTGGCTGGTGGTCCTTAGTGTTGCTCTGCTTGTAGCCACATCATCCTAACCTCTGCCCCTGTCGTCACCTGGCCATCCTGTCCCTCTGCGTGTCTTCGTCTGGCATTTTCCTTTGTGTGTGGGTCTCTTCTTCTAAGGACACTGACATTTTGGATTAGATTTTTGGCCCTAATGACCTCATCTTAATTGATGATGTCTGCAAAGATCCTACTGCCTAATAAGGTCACATTCACTGGTACTGGGCTTAGGACTTCAATTTTGTCTTTATGGGGACACAGTTCACCCTGTAAGACAAGGGAAGAGGATGCGGAGGGATGAGGTGGGCAGCGTGGGCAGGAGGGTCAGAGGCTGGCTGAGAGGGCTGAAGCAGGGGCTGCACGTCTGAAAGAGCCCTGAAGCCAAGGGAGTGGGTGTCCCAGTGGCTCGTGTGGCTGAAGGACTTGAGGTGTAAACCGCCTTGTAGGGCTTTATTCTAAATTAGATGAAAGTCACTGGAGGGTCTCCAGTGGAGGATTTATGGTCTGATTTATATTTTCAAAGGTTAGCGTGCTTAGGTAGAAGTCAGGAACTTGCACAGGGGGCTGTTTTAATAGTCTAGATGAAAGTAACTTGAAACAGGGTGGTTGCCATGGATGCAGGGAGGAGAGCCTATGTTCGGGGTCTATCCTGAGGGCAAAGCCCAGAGGATTCACTACTGGACTGGAGGTGGCTTTGGACGGAAAGAAGAAAGTCGTGTATGACTCAAGAGTTTTACGTCCTGAGCCACTGGGTGAGTAGAGTTGCTATTTACCGATAAACACACCCTGGGGGAGGAACCCATTTGAAATGGCATCTGGAGTTCAGTGCGGTCACGTCCAGCTTGAGACAACTGCTACCTTCTGAGTGGCAGTGCGGAGTAAGTGATGGAATATTCAGATCTGGGTTTAGAGGCGAAGTGAGGACAGGAACAAGGGAGCTCTCAGCATAGAAATGCTTTCAGTGCCAAGGGGACTGGGCGAGGCTGCTTAGAGATGGAGTGTCATTAGAGATGGGGAGGAGTTGAGAGGGTTCAGCCCTTAGACTCAGATCAGGCTGGGAAGGAAGATGAGTGAGTCTGCCAGACCGAGAAGCAAGGCAGCGCCATGTCCTGGGAGCCCCACAGTAAAGTGTTCAAGAGAGAGTGCTCACTTTGCATGGAGCTTCCCTGGTGGCTCAGTTGGTAAAGAATTCACCCGCAGTGCAGGAGACCTGGGTTTGATCCCTGGGTCAGGAAGATCCCCTGGAGAACGGAATGGTAACCCACTCCAGTATTCTTGCCTGGGAAATCCCATGGACAGAGGAGTCTGGAGGGCTACAGTCCCTGGTGTCGCAAGAGTCAGACACAACTTAGTGACTAAACCACCACCTCAAACTAATATCTCCATTGAGCTGTCAATTACATCTCACTTTTTAAAAGTGTGAAAAACTGTGTTCTAATGGATGCTCTGAAGAAAACATGTTTTGATATAAGGTTTTTTATCCTGAAATAGAAGTATCTGATTCTTAGAAGTTGCTTTTTTTTAAGAAAGCGGTACTTTAAGCAATGATCTGGAGGGTGTTTTGGAGTGGGATTCCAGACAGGGTAAGGAAAAGAGGCTCTCACGGTTCTACATTTTCATCTCCCTACTGTCATTGCCTTCTCAACTGCTCAGATTTGTTCTTGGAAAGGTATATGTGCACCTATGGGGTGTTTCATGGGGAGTGGGAGAATGAGAGTGGGGTGCTCTGTTGATACAGCTGGTTGGGGGAGCCCCTCAGCTACCCAGCAGATTTATCGTGTGGAGGTTTGGGTACTGCTCTTGGGTCAGATCTTCCTGCCCGTGGGGAGAGAGAAGTGAACAGTGATAGGTCTTTGATGTGAATGGCTGTGTCTACACGAGTCCATGTCAGGGATTCTTCTATTGAATTTTATTTTCTCCTCTCAGACAGTGTGATTGAATTAGAGGTTAATAGTCAGGTCACCTTTACTGCATAAGCTTTGATGGCAATCAGTCCTCAGCAAATGCTGAAGAGCTACGGTCCTTTGTCCTGCCTCCCTCTGGCTGTGCAACACTTACTCATTTTGGAGACTGTGTTGACCAGCGTCTCCTCACTTGGGGATTGAAATGTATGCCTTGGAAAAGCATCTCCAGCCCTCCCAGAAGGGTTGTGCCCTCATCCCAGGCATCGGGTTCTGTTTGACTTGGAACGCCTTGTCAAAGCCCAGGACCTAACAAACAAAGAAACCACTTAGCGGAGCTGTGCCTGCGATTCATGCAAATAAAGTGAAAAGCTAATCTCAAGTGAACTGAAAGCAACAACGTGAACCAGAGAAGACTCGAGACCTGGCTTTTCACTGACTTCTTGGTAACCAGCGGTTAGCCACTTGGCATTGGTGATCTCAATTTTTTCACCTGTAAGTTATGGAGAATAGTGAGCTTCTCTGCCTTTATCACAAGCTTATCATGGAGTTCACCTTGAGACATTACAAGACAACCACAGAACAACAGGCAGCAGCTCACTGGTACGCACTTACTGTGAGGGCTGGAGATGCTTTTCCAAGGCATACATTTCAGTCCCCGAGTGAGCAGATGCTGGTCAACACAGTCTCCAACACTAGTCTCTCAGCATTTTAAACATTTAAAATTAAATTTAAACATTTAATGTCCCAAGCAATCCCCGAGATAGTCGTTATTACCATATAATTCTCAATTTACAGGAGAGGAAACCAGGAGGGTTACTTCCTGATGTGACACAGTTGGAAAGTGAATAATGACTTTAGGACCTTAAGTCTATGATGATATTTAATGGTTTTTAAAAAATCTTATCATTCATTACTCTATAGAATATATCATGATCTCAAAAACAAAATGGTAATGAGCTTTCACTTTTATGTATCTGTTACCAAACAGGGTTCTTGGTCTTCTCCANCACGTCCAGCTTGAGACAACTGCTACCTTCTGAGTGGCAGTGCGGAGTAAGTGATGGAATATTCAGATCTGGGTTTAGAGGCGAAGTGAGGACAGGAACAAGGGAGCTCTCAGCATAGAAATGCTTTCAGTGCCAAGGGGACTGGGCGAGGCTGCTTAGAGATGGAGTGTCATTAGAGATGGGGAGGAGTTGAGAGGGTTCAGCCCTTAGACTCAGATCAGGCTGGGAAGGAAGATGAGTGAGTCTGCCAGACTGAGAAGCAAGGCAGCGCCATGTCCTGGGAGCCCCACAGTAAAGTGTTCAAGAGAGAGTGCTCACTTTGCATGGAGCTTCCCTGGTGGCTCAGTTGGTAAAGAATTCACCCGCAGTGCAGGAGACCTGGGTTTGATCCCTGGGTCAGGAAGATCCCCTGGAGAACGGAATGGTAACCCACTCCAGTATTCTTGCCTGGGAAATCCCATGGACAGAGGAGTCTGGAGGGCTACAGTCCCTGGTGTCGCAAGAGTCAGACACAACTTAGTGACTAAACCACCACCTCAAACTAATATCTCCATTGAGCTGTCAATTACATCTCACTTTTTAAAAGTGTGATAAACTGTGTTCTAATGGATGCTCTGAAGAAAACATGTTTTGATATAAGGTTTTTTATCCTGAAATAGAAGTATCTGATTCTTAGAAGTTGCTTTTTTTTAAGAAAGCGGTACTTTAAGCAATGATCTGGAGGGTGTTTTGGAGTGGGATTCCAGACAGGGTAAGGAAAAGAGGCTCTCACGGTTCTACATTTTCATCTCCCTACTGTCATTGCCTTCTCAACTGCTCAGATTTGTTCTTGGAAAGGTATATGTGCACCTATGGGGTGTTTCATGGGGAGTGGGAGAATGAGAGTGGGGTGCTCTGTTGATACAGCTGGTTGGGGGAGCCCCTCAGCTACCCAGCAGATTTATCGTGTGGAGGTTTGGGTACTGCTCTTGGGTCAGATCTTCCTGCCCGTGGGGAGAGAGAAGTGAACAGTGATAGGTCTTTGATGTGAATGGCTGTGTCTACACGAGTCCATGTCAGGGATTCTTCTATTGAATTTTATTTTCTCCTCTCAGACAGTGTGATTGAATTAGAGGTTAATAGTCAGGTCACCTTTACTGCATAAGCTTTGATGGCAATCAGTCCTCAGCAAATGCTGAAGAGCTACGGTCCTTTGTCCTGCCTCCCTCTGGCTGTGCAACACTTACTCATTTTGGAGACTGTGTTGACCAGCGTCTCCTCACTTGGGGATTGAAATGTATGCCTTGGAAAAGCATCTCCAGCCCTCCCAGAAGGGTTGTGCCCTCATCCCAGGCATCGGGTTCTGTTTGACTTGGAACGCCTTGTCAAAGCCCAGGACCTAACAAACAAAGAAACCACTTAGCGGAGCTGTGCCTGCGATTCATGCAAATAAAGTGAAAAGCTAATCTCAAGTGAACTGAAAGCAACAACGTGAACCAGAGAAGACTCGAGACCTGGCTTTTCACTGACTTCTTGGTAACCAGCGGTTAGCCACTTGGCATTGGTGATCTCAATTTTTTCACCTGTAAGTTATGGAGAATAGTGAGCTTCTCTGCCTTTATCACAAGCTTATCATGGAGTTCACCTTGAGACATTACAAGACAACCACAGAACAACAGGCAGCAGCTCACTGGTACGCACTTACTGTGAGGGCTGGAGATGCTTTTCCAAGGCATACATTTCAGTCCCCGAGTGAGCAGATGCTGGTCAACACAGTCTCCAACACTAGTCTCTCAGCATTTTAAACATTTAAAATTAAATTTAAACATTTAATGTCCCAAGCAATCCCCGAGATAGTCGTTATTACCATATAATTCTCAATTTACAGGAGAGGAAACCAGGAGGGTTACTTCCTGATGTGACACAGTTGGAAAGTGAATAATGACTTTAGGACCTTAAGTCTATGATGATATTTAATGGTTTTTAAAAAATCTTATCATTCATTACTCTATAGAATATATCATGATCTCAAAAACAAAATGGTAATGAGCTTTCACTTTTATGTATCTGTTACCAAACAGGGTTCTTGGTCTTCTCCAAGCAATAGAAATTGAGTAGAGATCAGACAGAAATTTTAGGCAAGGCTTTATGGGGCTCCTAATGCAGTGGGGAAAGTGAGAACAACGTTCCGTTCCCTTGCTTACTGGTTCCCTGAGAAGGAGCGGGGGTGGTGAGGGAAGGCGTTAAGCTTGCTTCTTATATGGGCTGAGGCTAGGGGTGTGCCAGGGTGGCCTGGAGAGGTGGCTCAGGGGTCTTGCCCACACCTTGGTGGTGTTTGTGCAGGGGGCATGCGCAGCACTCTGCTTTTGCTCTTCAAAAGTGGCATTTGGGTCTTTTTTGTCTCTTTGTATCTTTTGTCCAGAATTTGTCCCAACTGGACATGCCTGCAGTTATTTTAAGCCTCATACAGTTTCTTTGTATTTTGTTGCTCAAGGAGTGAAGAGGTGTGTTCAGGTGCAAGCATTGTATCACTGCACAAAGGGTCCCAGGTTCCAGTCTGTCTCAGGGTCCCTATAAAGTAATTATAGCCACTCCACTGCTGTCAAACTGCAAGGGATATGGAGTTGGGTACACCTAGTCCAGACTAAAGGTTTTGCCTCCAGAAACTCCGCATGTCACAACAGAAGTAAAATACATCTGTGAACTAGTGGGAGATCTGAGACACCTACTCAGAAGACAGGCACCATCAGCAGATGAGTAAATGAGGCTGTGGGTGGGCTCCTATGAGAAGCCTTAATGGGACTTGGGACCTTTTGTTTCCTTAGCTGATGTGGTTCTTGACAATCATCTGGAACCCTTCCATTCTGACAATAGTTGATCTTCAGGGGACTTGTCTTTCCAGGCTTTGAGAACAACTTAGCCCCGAGGTTAATTTCTGAGGACTGCTCTTTCCTCTCTAGTTTCAGTGGGAGCTGGCAGTGTCTTGTGGACGTAGTCCCGGATTGCCTTCTGAACTTGTCCTCAATTAATAGTCTATCTCAGGGCCTGGTTCAGGCCCTCACCCATTAAAATGTCTGCAGTAAGAAAAGGCTTCCTGGAGATGATTGCGAATGGGCTAAAATCTCAGACCGCTCCTGGGTGCTACGCGGACCATGAGAGATGCAAGAGGAAGCAAGTTGGTCCAGGGTTCATGAATTTCTTGGCAGAGCTTTGCTAAGGATTTCTTTAAAGTAGGGTTCCTTCTCCCTACCTTCCCTGAAGACTGGGGGTGCCAAGAGGTTCTGTCTCCAGGGCTGTTGTGAGCCCCTGTGTGATTTGGGCTATAAAAGAGGGTCTGTTATCACTCTGGAGGGACTCACAGGCAGGTGTTACTTGTTATAGTGTCCTTTTTAAGCTCTTTCCCTGAAAAAGTCTTTTCCATCAAGGCCTGTAGTGGCTTCATCCCATGGGGGTGGCGTCAGGTAAGCTCTTGGTGAGTTTCCGTTGTTGGGCCTCGGGGATTAGAACCTTATCCTCCGTTTTATACAGCCTGCACTTCCCTTCTCATAGCCCCATTTCTCAACTTGTTCCTGTTCCTGTGGGGGATACTGGGGGAGTCTAGGGAGTTCAGGGGGCTAATCATTAGAGCCAAAGCTTGTTCAAGTTCCTGTAAGTCAGTGGCCTGTTTTGCAATTGAACAGCTCTGCTTTACCATTGCCCCTCAAAGATCCCTCCCTCTGATGGCCCCCACAGTGGGTTACTGTTCCCTGGGTCGGAAGCTCTGTGTGTGTATGTGTGTGTGTGTGTGTGTGCTTGGAACCCATATTTGGAGTCAGTAAACATATTTAATTTTTTTTCCTTCCCTAATTGCCAAGCTCTCATTAATACAATTAGTTCAGCCTTCTGAGCTGATGTGTGGGGTGGCAAGGCCTTGGCTCCTATTCTATTCATCTAGACTAACTGTGGCGCATGTGGCCTTTTGGTTCCTATTTCTACAAAACTGCTACCATCAGTAAATCATCTGACCTCAGGGCTGTGAGGAGTTTCATCTAGAAGATCAGACCTACTGGAGTAAGTTTGTCCTATGGTCTCTATACACTGATGTGCTAAGTCTCTACTCTCCACTGGGAGTTTCTGGGTTTAGAGTCTCACATATCTTTAAGGTGAGCTTCCCTGATAGCTCAGTTGGTAAAGAATCCGCCTGCAATGCCGGAGACCCCAGTTTGATTCCTGGGTTGGGAAGATCCCCTAGAGAAGGGATAGACTATCCACTCCAGTNGCTAAGTCTCTACTCTCCACTGGGAGTTTCTGGGTTTAGAGTCTCACATATCTTTAAGGTGAGCTTCCCTGATAGCTCAGTTGGTAAAGAATCCGCCTGCAATGCCGGAGACCCCAGTTTGATTCCTGGGTTGGGAAGATCCCCTAGAGAAGGGATAGACTATCCACTCCAGTATTCTTGGACTTCCCTTGTGGCTCAGCTGGTAAAGAATCCACCTGCAATGTGGGAGACCTGGGTTCAATCCCTGGGTTGGGAAGATCCCTTGGAGAAGGAAAAGGCTATCCACTCCAGTATTCTGGCCTGGAGAATTCCATGGACTGTATAGCCCATGGGTTCACAAAGAGTCAGACACGACTGAGCAACTTTCACTTTCACATCTTTAAGGTAATATTGGAGGCATCCATTGGAGGGGCCTGGTGTCTTCTTAACCCTCCTCCAGTTGACCAGTGTGTCCTTTGACCTCCAGGGTGTCAGAGTCTCTCCATTCAAAGGCACAATAATAGTGAGAGTCTGGATAAACAGAATTTTTTTAAAAAAAAAATGCAGCTTTGAAGTCCAGACTAGAAATACTGGACGCTTCCTGAACCTTGGGGAGGAAGGTGTGCAATTTTGGCACCAATGGGTGAATAGAGATGACGGCTTCACTCACTGCTCATTCGTCTTGAACAAACTGACACTCTCCGTTATGCTTGTGAACAGGGAGGATCAAGGTATTGCAGGGGATTGGCAGGGGCTGATGAGCCTGTGTTTTAGGAACCTGCTGAGCAGCAGTTGGATTCTCCTTGGGGCCCCTCGGGCTTTAAGGGATATTGTTGCTTCCAGAGGTATTTTCCCAAGGCCTTAACCTTATATTATTAGGGGGGTCACATTTTGCCCTTCCTGGTACAGAGGTATCCCAAACTGCAAGATCCACCTGTTCTCTCATGTCGTGCCATCAATACTTTGATGCCCAACAGGTGGGTCTTCTAGGGCTACTGATAAATGCATTCTCTGCTTGGATTCTTGACATCCTCGGACTTCACCCTGTCCTAAAAAACATACTAGCTCCTAACTTATTCAGCAGATCTCTCCCAAGGAAGGGGAGAGAAGGCAGGGCATTCTGGCATATATAAGAAGGAGTACTAATAATTATGTTGTCCTGGAGTTTAGGTTGAACACTATACCGTAACAGGACTAGCCCTCCTTTCTTGTATTGCCCGTGTGTCTAGATTACAGATAAACTCATAGATGGTTACATAGGACCTAAACCTTTCTCAGCTACTGACTGGTAAAGTAAGGGATATAATTCTTATGTGGGGTTTTAAAACTCGTCAGTTCTGCTCCTTTGTTCTATATGATTGTCATTCCCCTTGTATAATCCAGCAGTTACTGTAATAGTGCCTCATAAAAAAGACTTAGAAATTTATTCAAGAAATGATAACCAGAGCAGTCTATAACCTGTCATACTATGCAGAACAGTTTAAAATATGCTTTAACACAGCTAGGTAAACAACTGTATATCTGATATCTGAGCTCTGAGCTCCACCATAACTTCATTTTTTGTCTAAACAAATTACTTTTATACTAAATGGGGAGGCCATCAGCTTGAACAATCATCTTAAGGCAGAATAATAGTTTTTGATGGAAAAATCAATCAGATTTCTTTCAACAGAAAAGAGAAAAAAGATAGGAAATTTCTTTATATCTTGCATTAAAGGAGCGGGAAAATTATTTTAAAGATTTTAGCAGTCCACTGTGGCTCCTTTGCTGTGTTTGAAAGAGCTTTCCTGGTGGCTCGGATGGTAAAGAACCTGTCTCCAAAATAGGAGACCTGGGTTCAGTCCCCGGATCGGGAAGATCCCCTGGGGAAGGAAATGGCAACTCACTCCAGTATCCTTGCCTGGAGAATTCCACGGACAGAGGAGCCTGGTGGGCTATAGTCCATGGGACTGCAAAGAGTCGGACACGCCTTTGTGTGTACTGAACTGTAACTAGTAATGATAGACCTGATCTCGCAGGCAAGGGGAGATATAAAACACCTTGCTTTAGGCTGTCCATCAGCTCCTGTCATGGTTGGAGAGGAAGCCGGCTGGCCAAGTCAGAACAGAGCAGTGTCTGCAGGAAATTCAGTTCTCCTGCCCGCCAACACCCGAGGCTCGGCTGGAGTGATGAGGATGGACGGAGTGGGATCTGGAGTCCGGAAGGCACTCCAGCCCATTGGAGTGCGAGGAGTTCTTGTCCAAGAGATTGGAGCTGGGCTGGTAGGGGTGGCTCCTCTGGCACCCACTGGGGGCGCTCAGGACCTTTCCCGCTCCAGGGCCCCTCCTGCTGACAAAAGGCACCCTGGTTCGGGCCCAGGTGGCTTCTTGGCGGTCTCTCCAGCCTTCTTGGCCCTCCAGGGTCTCCTGGAGGTGGTGGGTGAATCAGAGAGGCCAGAAGCCGAGTTTCCTTTCTTAGCCTCTTGCCCTTCCTGGCCTCCTTCCTCCCTTAAGTCTCAGTTGGTGCAGACCTTGAAGGCCTCCTCTGCTAAAGTTGACAGCGGGGCTTGGGGCCCACCCTCAAGCTTTTGTAATTCCCTCCAGGTATCAGGCATAGGTTGGGTGATAGAACACATGGCCAGTGGTGTCCTCCCCTCTGTGGACTTAGGGTCTGTGTGGGTGTCCTTCCCGAATGCCTTTGTCTCCTGGCTCAGGAACACTGCTGGGTTTTTGTCTTTTTCCTGTGCATCCTCTTGGATCTTATCATAATCTACAGGTTTTACCATACACCTTTTCATTCCTTCCGATAGACAAGTAATATCATGTCTCACCCTAGCCGCGGGCTGCACGATCTGTGTAGTCCCGGTGCGGGTCGTGCTCTAGGAAGTCATCGCCACCAGCCCGGTGGATTTGGTGACCAGTGTGGATTGGGGGCCAGGAGGCCAACTGCGTGTTCCCTGGCCTTTCTCAGTATATGCACGTTTTTATCTGAGGTACAACAGTGGGCCAGGATAACCGTGATGTCCTGCCAGGTGGGGGCTTCCCAGGTGGGGCTCAGGGGTAAAGAATCCGCCTGCCAAGCAGGAGATGTGCGTTCGATCCCTAGGTCAGGAAGATCCCCTGGAGGAGGGCATGACAACCCACTCCAGTATTCTTGCCTGGAGAATCCCACGGACAGAGGGGCCTGGAAGGGCTGTGGGGTCACATAGGGTCGGACACGACTGGGTGACTAAGCCTGCCAGGTGAGAGTGAATGCCAGCCCCAGCCTGGCAGCTTCATCCTTCAGCTTGTCTGGGTTCTCTGAGGACCTGGCAAACCTCTTCTTACAGAATAACCCGATTAGTTTAAGATCTCTATTTGGAAAGTTCCAGGAGCCCTTCGAAGCACTGCAAAGTTAGTTGGAGGTCAAAAGAACTTTGTATTTGACCTTGGGTTAGTCTGTCAGACGTTTTAAAAAGTTTTAAAGCACTCAGTCAGATAGGATCATAGGTATCTGTAAAACAATGCTTATTCTGTGAGCTAAGATGGGGGAGAAAAAGATTTTAAAAAGTAAATACAGATCACTGAATAGCATAAAAACTCACACAGTCTGATATCAAAAGTACACCAGGAAAATGTTGTTCTCTTATGAGAAAGAGAAGCCAAATTCAGTCCTGCATAAGCCTACTCTTAGAAAAATCCGTTTACCTGGTTAAATTTAATCCAACCTTAGGAGACTCTGACCACATAAAAAATTCTTTTCTCAGTGTTCTTCTGTAAACCTCCTGCCATTTCTGTAGTCATACTTTTTCCTTATTCTTCCCCATTCAGAAAAGTGAAAATTGAAAGTCACTCACTCGTGTCCAACTCTTTGTAACTCCATGGACTGTATAGTCCATGGAATTCTCCAGGCTAGAATACTGAGGTGGGTAGCCTTATCCCCTTCTCCAGGGGATCTTCCCAATCCAGGGATCGAACCCAGGTCTCCAGGTCTCCCACATTGCAGGCAGATTCTTTACCACCTTAGCCACCAGGGAAGCCCAAGAATACTGGAGTGGGTAGCCTATCGCTTCTCCAGCGGATCTTCCTGACCCAGGAATTGAACTGGGGTCTCCTGCACTGCAGGTGGATTCCTTAACAACTGAGCTATCGGGGAAGCCCTCCCCATTCAGAACTAGCCAGCAAATCATCCTTTTTTCTTTCAACAAAAATACATTTCCATTCCTCATACTTTCTTTTCTGAGAACACACATCCTGTTTTGCTTAAGCAACCATGAACTGTCTGCTACAAGGACACCTCACGGTGGCACCAAACATCTTTAAGTTCTCTCTCACATGAAGACAGAAGAGGGGAAATTAGACCTGTTCAGCAATATTGTCTCTAATATTTTATCTTAGTTCAAATGGCCTGGATAGTCAATGAATTCCTATCATTTAACTTAAGTTGGTTTCAACTTACCAAAATTTTGGAGAGACTGTTTTAGATGGATGTTTCCAAAATATAATTATTGCTATAGAGTTTACTAAAGAGTTCTTATCCCAGTTACACTTACTTAAACATTTAATCGTATCAGGTTGACTTCCCTGTTGACAGATTTCCTAACAAAAGCAATATGCACTTACCGATTTTCCTTAGCCCTAGGAACAATAAAAGTAATATACTTAATGTTGATCACTCTAAAGTCATTAGAGTGTATTAATGAAATCCACAAGCTTAAGCTAGCTTTAATACCAGATATTAATTAAATATTGAATATTTTCCAGATCACATGAACCCAAAATTATTCTGGTGAGCCTCTGCTATGTTTCTGAGAAGATATTTAAGTGCTCAGTTTCCTTGATGGTAATTTTTTTTTTTTTTAACACTTTTATTGAGTACATTCTATGTTTTGTGTACAATGCTATGCAAGGGGTATACATCAGTAAAGAAAAATGAGCTAAAATCTGGTGAGAAAAAGTCAATGAAAAGTTAACAATGTTTTTTTTTTTTTTTTNGAGCCGGCCCCGCAGCCGCCTGCGCTCAAGTGAGCCGGCCCCGCAGCCGCCTGCGCTCAAGTGAGCCGGCCCCGCAGCCGCCTGCGCTCAAGTGAGCCGGCCCCGCAGCCGCCTGCGCTCAAGTGAGCCGGCCCCGCAGCCGCCTGCGCTCAAGTGAGCCGGCCCCGCAGCCGCCTGCGCTCAAGTGAGCCGGCCCCGCAGCCGCCTGCGCTCAAGTCCCTTGATGGTAATTAAATGCAGCTCATTTGCAAGTTAATTTTTACACAAAGGCAGAACCAGAGATCTTATTGTTTTCTTGCTTGAATTGAAAACGCCCCCCTCCAACCCTGCCTTTTTTTCCCCTTAGTCTGGAAGACCACAGATGAATCAGATAGTTTCTGAGAGCTCAGGCAGGAATAGTTGCAAATACATTGGAAGGGACATTACAAGCTCCTGTCTTTTCTTTTGTTCTTTAAAAATCCCACCAAGTCACCTAAGGCTGGAGTCTCCAGCAGTGTGGGCTGTTTGGGGGCATGGTGGAGAACTTCAGCCTGGAAATACAATGTCAGCAGAGAATTCCAGGAGAAGTTGGAATTAACATCACAAAGATGCCAGTCACAAAACTTAAAGACACAAACTAGAAGCTTGTAGGATGGAGGGGACAGGAGTGCAGGGGTGAGGGCTTAGGGAGAAAGATGGAGAAGCTGTGTTCAGCGGTCCCAGAGGTGCCCACAGCCCCTCCCAGAAGAGGACAAGGGCCCTGTGTTGAGTGTCTCCAAGTCTGTTACCAACCAGGGTTCTTGGTCTTCCCCAGTTGATAGAAATGGACTAGAGACCAGACAAGAAATTCAGGCAAGGCTTTATCCAGGCCCCTGCTGCAGCAGAGGACAGCGAGACCAGCAGGTTCCCTTGCTCACTCGTTCCCTGTGAAGGTGGATGAGTGAGCATGTTCCTTGTACGGAGTGAGCATAGGGGTGCATCCAGGGCTTGGGCTGGAGGGGTAGCTTAGGTGTTTTGCCCACCCCTTAGGTGGTAGTGTGTGCAGGGGGCTTGCGCACTACCCTGCTTTGGCTCCAGGTTCTTCAAAAGTGGCTTTTTTGCTCTCTTTGTATCTTTTGCCCAGAACTTGTCCCAGCTGCCCAGGCACACAGCTATTTTTAGTCCTGTTAGTCCCATACAGTTAGTTTCTTTGTGTTTGGTTGCTGGAGGGGAGATGTGTCAGATGCAAGCATTGCGGCACCACCACTGAGGGCTCCAGGTCCCAGCCGGTCTCATGTCTACAATGTAAATTCTTATATTTTGTAGGCCTTTAGAAAATATTTACATAGTCATCCTGAAGAGTCATATTCTTTAAAAAAGCTAGACATGGAATTTGGGAGTCACTCAGTCCTAGGGCTTCTCCATGGGGCCACTAGTCTCCTTGACCTTAGAGTCATCACAGTCCAATAATGGACCGATTCCACAGTTAGACAGCTGGACAGATGGATGGGGCTCTTTGGTCAAGAGGTCAAATGATTTTTAAGGGATGATAGCGCATATTTAAAGGTGTACTAATAATACACTGATCAAATGTTCCTGAATAGCATCACCATACAGGATCTGAGAGGCTTAGAATCAGGCAGATTACATGGGCTGCCTAAATTCTCTGGAATTTACACACAGTTGTTATTTCTAATACCTTGACTTCTTGTTACATGATAAAGAAAACACCTCAAATCAGAGATCAATACAGAGGTCCCTGACTCTCAGAGGCATAGTGTGGCAATGCCTGCAGGGCACAGATGGCTTGGGCAGCCTAATGTTAAGCTTTTATTTTCTGCCCTAAGAAAAAGACAGTGACTTTCACCTATTGCAACACTGAGGCTTATGCTTCACAGCTGATGTTGCTGCATTAGTGTATTTCTGTGGGTCTAATATGTTCCCAACGATTACACTTTTCCTTCTGGGAGGTTGTGGAAATGTGTACATGGGCAGCCTTGCCTACCCCCATCCATCATGAGAATCCCGGGGTAAACATATGCGTAGGGTCTGGAGAAGTCTTGACAAACAGCAGGTTCAACAGCTGGTATTGGGGTGTGCCTTGGAGACGAAGGCTCAAGGGCACAGCTCTGCTCCTTGGAAAGACCGAGAAAGCACAGCAGGGTCCATGATCCTGAGGAACGAGAGTAGAGGAAGGATGGAGAATAAGAAGAGACTCGGATCCGGGATAAGGAGAGGTCGCAAGTGAACCTGGAGTCATGGATGGGACAGTGGGGTTCAGAGCAAGGCAGCCGAGCCCAAGGAAGGCAGCAAGCCGAGGAACGGATGTTGAGCCCAAGCTCGCAGTGGGGTCGGTTCCAGAGTCTGGGCTGAGCTGAACCAGGAGTGGAGGTCAAAGGGCTCCTGTTACAAAGGGCAGCACGCTGAAGAAGCCACGTTCATCATCACACAGTTGAGTCCACGTCAGCCGAGTTTTTGGTACAAATCATCCCCGGAGTTTCAGATGGTAAAGAATCCGCCTGCAATGCAGGAGACCCGGGTTTGATTCCTGGGTCAGGAAGACCCCCTGGAGGAGGATACTGCAACCCACTCCAGTATTCTTACCTGGAGAATTCCATGGGCAGAGGAGCCTGGAGGGCTACAGTCCATGGGGTTGCAAAGAGTCGGACACGACTGAGCAACTAGCACTTTGAACCCCTTCATAAATGCATGGCTCCATGCAGCGCTCACTGACTGCACGCACCCACGTAAGCAGCCCGAATCCAGACAGGGTCCCTCTCCTGGCCCCTCCTGGTCACCCCCATCCCTCCAAGGAAGACCACCAGCTGACTCCCCACCTCAGAGACAGAGACATGAAGTGTCTAAAGAACCAAGTTTCTGATATTTATAAGTCCAGCCACCTGCATTTCTGCCATCCTTTGAGAAACCACGGCCTGTGACCCTGACTCGCTCCCTGCCAGCTACCCCTTCCGGAGGACATGGTCTCAGCAGGTCCCACCCCTCTCCTGTTTTGCCACCTGCTGGACCCTCTGGTGTAAGAGCTTGCAACCCTCACCTTTTCCACCCCTTGATCCCAATTTGACTCTCTGTACTATTGAGCACCCAAGCCCTTTGTACACCAAGGTAGTATTAGATAAAGAAATACGAACATCAAAGAAGGCAAACATTTTTTCTCCTGATTTATCACATTTCCCTGTTTTATAAAAATGCCCCTTAATTCCCTCAATCAGCCAAGATTTCTGTAGTTGTCTGTTCAAAATATCTACAGACTCTTTATCTACAGGTAGTGAAATAGGAGTCAGGGGATCTGAGTTTTACTCTCACATTCTGCCACTAATCAACTTTGTGTGATATGTGTAACTTTTAAGGCCTCCTTTATTATTTTTGAAAAATCTGTAACATAAGAACTTTAAATGATCTCTGAGCATCCTATAAGTTTGGACATTTTATAATTCTGTGGACTTACAGTGAAGTCACCTTGGAGCTGATGCAGACAGTGGGGCAAACAAATTGCCTAGTCTCATCCTCCTTGCTAGGTGGACACAGCCCCATGGCCAGGTGGGCTGGGTGGACAGGTGAGATTTCTGGAACCCAGCATCATTCCAAGGGCAGGCAGCATTGTCTGTAGAGTAGGGGTAAACAGCAGTAAGAAGATGGGCTCCAAACACACTGTTATATTTAAAGTGGATATACCTACTGGAGAGCTTAATGTTATGTGACAGCCTGGATGGGAGGGGAGTTTGGGGGAGATGTGTGGATATGGATATCTGTGGCTGAGTCCCTTTGCTGTCCACCTGAAACTATCACAACATTGTTAATCGCCTATTAACATTGTATACACCAATACAAAATAAGAATTTAAAAGAGAAAATGACTCAAAAGTGGTCAGTTCTTATTTACTGCCGTTTGCCAGCAATTCTCAACAATGCTGGTGATAAAATACTCCCCCGCCTAATATGTTTTGTTGGCTAAGTTCTAAACCATGGCTGCAGTTCCCTTTGAGTTTTAATATTGTATATAATGTGTGCTTTAAAAGAGCACAGGGTTAGTATGTATTTCTTACTAAGCCTTTTATCCTACATGGATATCATCCTAACACACACAGATGCCACTGTATGAATTCATTTGGAAGAAAGTTCGTAATGGTTCGAAATTTTCTGAGTGCACTTGGAATGCGGTCTGTGTCTCTGCTCCCTGGAGATATATTCCTGAGTTTTAACAGTGGGTTCAAAATGAACAGTGACAGTGCTGAGACAGCAAGGACCAGAAACAGACCTTGAGAGGCTTTGGGTCTGCCCTTCAGGGAAGCACTTTGGAGGTGGTGAGGCTGAGTGTGAGCTGCAGGGGAAAGCTGTTTTGTTGTGAAGTGTGAGTGTTCATTCACATGTGAAATGAATGCTGAATTTGAACAAAACCTTTGAAGCTGAAATCTATTTTTACTATTTGATTTAAATCTAAAGGATGAACCAAGAAAATAATGATTATTCCCCCAAAATAACTTTAACATAAGAGGAGAAAGGTATTAAAAGTGATCTGTTTGGGGGGTTGAAGACTCTCAATATGTTGGCCACCAATGCGCATTTGTTCTCTCCTCATATTTTTACCAGTTACTGGCCAACATCCTCCCAAGAACAAGCGCCCAAAGGAGCCAGGAGAGAACAGGATCAAGCCTACCAACAAAAAGGTGAAGCCCAAAATTCCTAAGATAAAGGACAGGGACTCTGCTGATCCAACGCCAAAGACACAGTCTATAATGACGCAAATGATGGATAAAGGTCGCTTCCAGAAACCCGCTGCTACCCTGAGCCTGATGGCAGGGCAAACTCTGGAGCTTCGATGTAAAGGGAATAAAATCGGATGGAGCTATCCTGCATACCTTGACACCTTTAAGGACACCCGCCTCAGGTAAGCTTTAATTTTTTTAGCAATAGTTAAAACAGGCACATATTCATTTATTCTTGGCTGTGTTGGGTCTTCGCTGCTGTGTGCGGGTTTTCTCTAGTTGCCTCGCGTAGGGCTTACTCTCTAGCTGTGTTCAGCATTCCCATGGCCGCGGCTTTGCTTGTTGCAGGGCATGTGTTCTGGGGCGCTTGGCCTTCACTAGTTGTGTTGCTTGGAGTTAGTTGCCCCACAGCCTGTGGGATCCTCCCGGACCGGGGATCGAACCTGCGTCTCCTGCATTGGCAGGTGGATCTTAACTACGGACCACCAGGGAAGCTGGCCTTTTATTTTTTCAACTTGTTTTGGGGTTAGGGATTTGGTTTCATACTCTTGTTTAATATCACATTGTGTCTGACATCTGTCATTTCATGTTAGTGGTTTATAAAAACAGAAGCTCAGTGAGCAAAAGCCACTGATTTTATTTCTTCACCCATTAAAATTATTGCAAATTCTACCAACACTGGTTAAACAGTGAACTGTTATAGGAAGCCATACGACAGATAGTTGAAACTGTGATGTATAGAGGTAGACATTTAAGAATTTATAGTAGAAAAAATAATAGACTCAATGCTTCCTGTTATTGTTAAAGTAATTGTGATAAAAAAAAACTGATTAGTTGGAGATTGCTATGAGCAATTTGACCAGAGACGAACTGCTTTTGAACATACATTTTCACCAACAATTTAGGAGGGTTCCTTTTTCTCCACACCCACCCCAGTGATGGTTATTTGTAAACATTTTGTTTTTTGCCACTTTATTTTTTTAACAGAAGGATAATTGCCTTATAGAATTTTGTGGTTTTCTGTCATATATCAGCATGTTATCTGTAGACATTTTAATGATGGCCATTCTGACCAGTGTAAGGTGATACCTCATTGTCGTTTTCATTGGTATTTCTCTAATAATTAGTGATGTTGGGCATCTTTTCCTGTGCCTACTGGCCATCTGTATGTCTTCTTGGAGAAATGTCTATTAAGATCTTCTGTCCAGTTTTCGATTGAGTTGTTTGCTTTTTGTTGTTGAGTTGTATGAGTTGTTTGTATATTTTGGAGATTAAGCCTTTGTCGGCTGTATAACAAATATTTTGTAAATATTTTCTCTCGTTCCTTTGGTTGTGTTTTCATTTTTTAATGGTTTTCTTTGCTATGAAAGAGTTTGCAAGTTTGATTAAATCTTATTTGTTTATTTTTGTTTTTATTTCTGTTGCTTTGGGAGACTGACCTTGGTAAACATTGGTATGACGTATGTCAGAGAATATTTTGCCCATGCTCTCATCCAGAAGTGTTATGGTGTCATGTCTTATGTTGAAGTCTTTAAGGCATTTTGAGTTTATTTCTGTGCATGGTGTGAGGGTGTGTTCTAACTTCATTGATGTACCTGCAGCTGTTCAGCATTCCCAGTACCACCTGAAGAGACTGGGTGGTTTTTTTCCCCTCCAATTTTATATTTGTGCCTCCTTTGTCAAGATTAATTCAACTTGGTGTGTGGATTTATTTCTGGGCTCTCTGTTTTGTTTCTTTTATGCATATGTCTGTTTCTGTATCAATATCATATGGTGGTTTTTATTTTAAAAAATTTTAAAATTGGAATGTAATTACTTTACATTAATGTGTTAGTTTCTGCTGTAACATGTGAATCAGCCACATCTATACGTATATCCCCTCCCTTTGAGCCTCCCTCCCATCCACCCCCCACCCCCATCCTACTCTAGGTCATCACACAGCCCCGGGCTGAGCTCCCTGCTCTCTGCAGAAGCTTCTCGCTGGCTGTCTCTCTTACACACGGCAGTGCTTATGTTAGTGCACTGAAGTCTTCCCACCCTCCCCTTCCCCTCCACTCGTGTCCACAAGTCTGACCTCTATGTCTGCACCTCTGTTACTTCCCTGAAAATGGCTTCCCCAGTACCATTTTCTAGATTTCATAAATAGGCATTAGTATGAAAGCAATGGCGACCCACTCCAGTACTCTTGGCTGGAAAGTCCCATGGGTGGAGGAGCCTGGTAGGCTGCAGTCCATGGGGTCGCTAAGAGTTGGACACGACTGAGCGACTTCACTTTCACTCTTCACTTTCATGCACTGGAGAAGGACATGGCAACCCACTCCAGTGTTCTTGCCTGGAGAATCCCGGGGACGGAGGAGCCTGGTGGGCTGCCGTCTGTGGGGTCGCACAGAGTCGGACANGTCAATGTATGGCAAAAAGAGTACAGTATTGTAAAGCAAAACAAACTAAAAAATAAAAATTAATTAAAAAAAAAAAAAAAAACTAAGAAAACAAGTGAGAAGCCTACAGAATAACATGCCTACAGAAAAAGTAATCATGGCAGAAAGACATACCTACAGAACAGGTTAAAATTTTAATTTTCTAATTCAAAAATGACATAAAAGAAATTAAGAAAAAAGATAAAACACAGGAAAAGAACAGCATTAGAAAAACACAGAAATAATGTTACAATTAAACAGTCAACCAATGCAATGGCACCCAATCATAGTTGTGAAATATTTCCCAAAAAAGAAAACAGGGCAATCCGGAGACGTGGATGATTCCAGGTCTGGGGCTGGAAATGTGCAGAAGAATCTGGAAATATTTTATTAAACCAGATACTGATCCTTATATCAAAGACTATAAGGATCAAGTCAAAAAAAAAAAACTTAGGAGCTATCTTGAGAGGCTCCCACAGTCAAAGATGGGGCAATTTGAGTTTCAAAAGAATCATAATTTCAACTAACTGAAACCCATCAGATATCTTTAAATCCATGACCATATAATATTTTAAATGTGATCTGTCTCCTGAATGATGAGGATGATAGCCAGTTCATTGCCTTGAAATGGTGTATGTAAGGCACAAAAGAATATTTATCCTACCCTACCTATATGAACTTTACTACTATATAACCAAAGAGTGAGGCTTCCCAGTAAAGAGTCTGTCGGCAATACAGGAGATGCAGGAGACACCAGTGTGATCCCTGGGTCAGGAAGATTCCTTGGAGAAGAGTGGGCAACCCACTCCAGTATTCTTGCCTGGAGAATCCCATGGACAGAGGAGCCTGGTGGGCTATAATCCACAGGGTCACAAAGAGTCGAACATGACTAAGCAACTTAGTACATACACCCAAAGAGTAGATGATAATTATCTCTTTGTAAAAATATTCAGATTAATAAATGAAAGATAAATAACACATTAGAATAGCACGATTTTGCAACCTCACTGAAATAAATGGATCTAGCCATTGAGAAACAGTAGCTTTTCATATCATGGAAATGCAGAAAGCCATGCGTTCCTGAAGAAAAGATCACACCATCCTCTTTGCATTTGTCAAAGAATTCAGCCTGAATTTGATCAAACATCTGGATTCATATGCCAGTTTGTAGGAGATATAATGGACAGAAAAACATATTGATCCATACCAAAAACATGCCATCAGCAAAACCCAAAATGTGTGAAATTCTATACATCAAAAGAAGCAAATTGTAGGAAAAGAGGAAGAGGATTGGGGGGGGGGGAACCTGTAAAAGGAAAGAGATCTTTAAATATATTATTTTAAATTTTTACTGAAGCATAGTTGATTTAGGGCTTCCCAGTTGGCACTAGTGGTAAAGAACCTGCCTGCGAATGCAGGAGACATAAGAGGGACTTTTGATCCCAGGATCAGGAAGATCCCCTGGAAGAGGACATGGCAACCCACTCCTGAAAAATCCCATGAAAAGAGAAACCTGGTGGGCTACAGTCCATGGGGCCACAAAGAGTTGGACCCGACTGAAGCGACTTAGCATACAGCACACATAGTTGATTTACGGTATTAGTTTCAAGTGTACAATGTAGTGATTCAATATTTTTATATATTACACTCCATTTAGTTATTTTAAAATATTTGCTATATTCCCTGTGCTGTAAATATACCCTCATAGCTTATTTTATACATAGTGGTTTGTACCTCATATTCCCCTACCCCAATGTTGCCCCTCCCCCTTCCCTCTCACCACTGGTAACCACTAGCTTGATCTCTATATATGAGTATATTTCTTTTTTGTCATATTAATTTATTTGGTTTATTTTTAGATTCTACATATACATGATAACACACAGTATTTGTATTTCTCTATCTGACTTATTTCACTAAGCATAATACCCTCCATATCCATCTAGATTTTTGTAAATCACAAAATTTCATTCCTTTTATGGCTGATATTCCTTTTAGTCATATACCATACCACATTTTCTGTTGATGGACATTTAGGTTGCTTCCATATTTTGGCTGTTGTAAATACTACTGCTCTGGATATTGGGGTGTATATATATTTTCCAATTAGTGTTTTTATTTCCTTAGGCTATATACCCAGGAGTAGAGTTGCCAGATCATATAATAGTTCTGGACTTCCCTGGTGGCTCAGCGGTAAAAAATTCGCCTGTATTGGGAGATGTGGGTTCGATCCCTGGGTCAGGAAGATCCCTTGGAGGAGGATACCCACTCGGTATTCTTGCCCGGGCAATTCCATGGATGGAAGAGCCTGGCAGGCTGCAGTCCCTAGGGTCACAAAGAGTCAGACATGACTGAAGCGACTCAGCATGCACATGATAGTTCTATTTTGGGGTTATAGAGGGACCTACATACTGTTCTCCAGAGTGGCTGAACCATTACATTCCCACTAACAGTGTACTACGGCTCTGTTTTCTCCACGCCCTTACCAACATTTGTTATTTGTGGACTTTTTGATGATAGCCATTCTGACAGGTACAAGGTGATGTCTCACTGTGATTTTGATTTGTGTTTCCCTGCTGATTAGCAATGTTGAGCATCTTTTTATATGCCTGTTGTCCATCTGTATGATCTGTATGTCTTTGGAAGAACGCTTCTATACAGGTCTTCTGCCCATTTTATAATCAGGTTGTTTTTTTTTTTTTTAGTTACATGAGTTGTTTATACATTTTGGATATTAACCCCTTATCAGTCATTTCATTGTCAAATTATTTTCTCCCACTCAGTAGGTTGTCTTTTTGTTTTGTCAGTAGATCCCTTTGATGTGTAAAAGCTTTTCATTTTAATTAGGTCTTATTTATTATTGCTTTTGTTTCCTTTGCCTTAGGAGACAGATCCAAAAAATATTGCTATGATTTATGTTAAAGAGTATTCTGCCTATATTCTTTTCTAGAACTTTTATGCTTTCTGGTCTTACATTTAGATCTTTAATCCATTTTGAGTTTATTTTCATATATGGTGTGAGAAAATGCATTAATTTCATTCTTTTACCCCAGTTGTTCAGTTTTCTCAACACAACTTATTGAAAAGACTGTCTTTTTTCCATTGTATATCCTTTGTCATAGATTAATTATCCATAAGTACATGGGTTTATTTCTGGGTTCTGTGTTCTTTCACTGATTTATATGTTTGTTTTTGTGCCAGTACCATACTGTTTTGATGACTGTAGCTTTATAGATAATCTGAAGCCAGGGAGTGTGATACCTCCAGCTTTGTTCTTTTTTAATCAAGATTGTTTTGGCTATTCAGGGTCTTTTGTGGCTCCATACACGTTTTAGGATTATTTGTTCTATTTCTGTGGAAAATGTTAGGGTATTTTAATAGAGATTGCATTAAATTTGTAGACTGCTTTGGGTGGTATGGACATTTTAACAATATTAATTCTTCCAGTGCATGGACACAAGATATCTTTCCATTTCTTTGTATAATTGTCAGCTTCCTTCATCAGTGTTTTATAGTTTTCAGAGTATAGCTCATTCTCCACCTTGGTTAAGTTTACTCTCAGCTGTTTTATTCTTTTTGATGCAAGTTTAAACAGGATTATAAGGTCCGTCTAGTCAAGGCTATGGTTTTTCCAGTGGTCATGTATGGATGTGAGAGTTGGACTGTGAGGAAGGCTGAGCGCCGAAGAATTGATGCTTTAGAACTGTGGTGTTGGAGAAGACTCTTGAGAGTCCCTTGGACTGCAAGGAGATCCAGCCAGTCCATTCTGAAGGAGAGCAGCCCTGGGATTTCTTTGGAAGGAATGATGCTAAAGCTGAAGCTCCAGTACTTTGGCCACCTCATGCGAAGAGTTGACTCACTGGAAAAGACTGATGCTGGGAAGGATTGAGGGCAGGAGGAGAAGGGGATGACCAAGGATNTGCTTTAGAACTGTGGTGTTGGAGAAGACTCTTGAGAGTCCCTTGGACTGCAAGGAGATCCAGCCAGTCCATTCTGAAGGAGAGCAGCCCTGGGATTTCTTTGGAAGGAATGATGCTAAAGCTGAAGCTCCAGTACTTTGGCCACCTCATGCGAAGAGTTGACTCACTGGAAAAGACTGATGCTGGGAAGGATTGAGGGCAGGAGGAGAAGGGGATGACCAAGGATGAGATGGCTGGATGGCATCACGGACTCGATGAACGTGAGTCTGAGTGAACTCCGGGAGATGGTGATGGACAGGGAGGCCTGCCGTGCTGCGATTTATGGGGTTGCAAAGAGTCGGACACGACTGAATGACTGAACTGAACTGAACTGAAACGGGATTATCTTCTTACTTTCTGACAGTCCATTATTAGCATATAGAAAAGCAATAGATTTCTGTGTATTAATCTTGTATCTTGAAACTTTACGCATCAGTTTTTTTTTTACATTTCTCAAGAGATAAATCTTGTAAAACATAAGTTTCCAATGTGGATGTGCACTTACTCATAAGATGGTGGCTCTATTGTTCTTTAGTTACTAAATTGTATTTGACTCTTTTGCAACCCCATGCACTGTAGCCAGCAAGGCTCCTCTCTCCATGGGATTTCCCAGGCAAAAATACTGGAGTGGGTTGCCATTTCCTTCTCCATACACATCAACTTTTAATGGGCAATACTAAGCTATTGTTTCTAGATATATCCAATTGTATAATAAAACCACATATACATGCAAAGAAGAATTATTATAAAAAGAAAAGGTGGTGGTTAATTTTGAGGGGAAAGAGAATGTTGATGGAGAATTTCATAGGGTGACTGGCAAAGTTCTATATCTTGATGTGGTTAGTGATAGAATCATGTTTACCTTAAAACAATGCATCAAGATGCACATTTGGGTGTGTGTGTGTGTGGTTTTCTGTATATGTATTTCATTTTGCAATAAAAAGATTTTTAAAGTAATATTTATGCTCATATTGCTATCAATTTGGGCATACTTTCATTGCATTTCTTATCACCTACCTGTACTCACCCCCCTACATCACTCTGGGGGTCCACTACCAACATAAAGAAAGTCCTTCTCAATTTCTGGATAGTAAAGTAATTGAAACCTCAGGGTAGGATGTATAAGTTACTCTACATGAAATTTTTGTGGTGTTTATTCATGGGATCTAAAAGTTTGTTATAAACCATTTGCATCACAGAAATATAGGGACATTATTTTGAGAACAATGGCAGAAGGTTTCAGAATAGTGGGAATTGGGAGGTATTACTTTGTGAACATTCTTGACAGGCTTTGGGTATCTAACACTGGTACATGTGACATGTTCCCTGGGTTCTTTTGAGACCATATTACAGGATTTTTTTTCCCTTTTGCATTTGCCCCTACCTGGACTGAATCTGATTTGTCTGCTTTTGGTAAGAATAACAATAAAATCTGGAAAGCCTGTCTATCTTGAAGACAAGTCTAGACAATAATTAGGTTACATGCCCAAAACATTTCACAATAGTAATATAAGGTGACATGCTAGAGAGGCATAAAGAATAATCCTATTATATTTACATGCAGATATTGCCCTTGGGGCTGGCCTAATTAGTCCCATTAATCACTATGGCCCTTTCAGTGCTAAGCTGGTAAAAAGCTAAACCTAATTAATACTCTCTACAGCCAAGCAGAGTTTTGGTTATAGCGGAGCCTAGGCTCACAGCTGTCAGAGAAATATTGCTGCATTATTTTTCCTTTCCTTCCATCATTTTTGCGCAATTCTCCCCTTCCCAGGTTATGAGCATATAAGCAACTTGAAGGCAAAAACTGTCTCATCATCTTCATATTCACCTACACTTAGCACCTAACTACACAAAGCAGAAACAAGGTGTTGTTACCCATTCAATTCCTTTGTTACAGAAAAAAAAAAATATCTGCAAGGGAAGTAGGCAATTAAACTAGAATGGGCTTTAGCTTTGTCTTTTGCTTCTTAATTTTCAGCTTAGGTAAAATTTACATATGGTGAAATACATAGATTTTAGGACTATAGTTTGATGCATTGTAATAAGTGGATACAACTGTGTAACCCAAATACCTAGCACAATATAGAATATTAGCATGACCCCATAATATTGCCTTGTGCCCCTCCAGTCTGCACAGGCCCTCAGAAGCAACCTCAGTTGTAACACTGCCATAGATTATTTTGGCCGATTCTAGAACTTCAGATATGAATGGAATGATGCTGCATGTTTTCTTTTGCATCTGGCTCTGTAATACAACATGACTTTTGATATTCATCAGTGTTGTGTGTGTAAGGAACTCATTCTTCTTTATGCTGAAGAAGCTGAAGCTGAATGGTTCTATGAAGACCTACAAGACCTTTTAGAACTAATACCCAAAAAAGANTGGTGTGAGGGTGTGTTCTAACTTCATTGATGTACCTGCAGCTGTTCAGCATTCCCAGTACCACCTGAAGAGACTGGGTGGTTTTTTTCCCCTCCAATTTTATATTTGTGCCTCCTTTGTCAAGATTAATTCAACTTGGTGTGTGGATTTATTTCTGGGCTCTCTGTTTTGTTTCTTTTATGCATATGTCTGTTTCTGTATCAATATCATATGGTGGTTTTTATTTTAAAAAATTTTAAAATTGGAATGTAATTACTTTACATTAATGTGTTAGTTTCTGCTGTAACATGTGAATCAGCCACATCTATACGTATATCCCCTCCCTTTGAGCCTCCCTCCCATCCACCCCCCACCCCCATCCTACTCTAGGTCATCACACAGCCCCGGGCTGAGCTCCCTGCTCTCTGCAGAAGCTTCTCGCTGGCTGTCTCTCTTACACACGGCAGTGCTTATGTTAGTGCACTGAAGTCTTCCCACCCTCCCCTTCCCCTCCACTCGTGTCCACAAGTCTGACCTCTATGTCTGCACCTCTGTTACTTCCCTGAAAATGGCTTCCCCAGTACCATTTTCTAGATTTCATAAATAGGCATTAGTATGAAAGCAATGGCGACCCACTCCAGTACTCTTGGCTGGAAAGTCCCATGGGTGGAGGAGCCTGGTAGGCTGCAGTCCATGGGGTCGCTAAGAGTTGGACACGACTGAGCGACTTCACTTTCACTCTTCACTTTCATGCACTGGAGAAGGACATGGCAACCCACTCCAGTGTTCTTGCCTGGAGAATCCCGGGGACGGAGGAGCCTGGTGGGCTGCCGTCTGTGGGGTCGCACAGAGTCGGACATGACTGAAGTGACTTAGCAGCAGCAACAGCAGCATATGATATTTGTTTTATTCCTGCTGATTTCACTCAGTGTGACAGGCTCTAGATTTATCCATATCACTCCAATTGACTCAATTTCTTTCCTTTTAATAGCGGAATAATATTCTATTGTATGTATGTACCACCTCTTCTTTACTCATTCATCTGTTGAGGGCCATCCAGGTTATTTCCATGTGCCGGCTACTGTAAACAGTGCTGGAATGAACACTGGGGTACCTGTGTCTTTTTGAGTTAGCACACTGTTTTGATTACTCTAACTTTGTAGTATTGTCTGAAGTCTAGGAGGGTTATGCCTCCTGCCTTTTTTTTTTTAGGATTGTTTTGGCAATTCTGGGTCTTTTATAGTTCCATATAATTTGGGGATTATTTGTTCTAGTTCTGTGAAAAATTTCATAGGTAATTTGGTAAGGGATTGCATTAAATCTACAGATTGATTTGGGTAGTATCGCCATTTTAACAATATTCTTCCAATCCAAGAGCGTGGGATATCCTTCCATCTCTTTGAATCCTCTTTAATTTCCTTTACTAGTGTTTTAGAATTCTCTGTGTACAAGTCATTCACCTCTTTGGTCAGATTTATTCTTAGATATTTTATTTTATTTTTTGGTATGATTATTTGAAAATTATTTCTTTGGGGCTGTGCTGGGTCTTCGTTGTTGCATGCAGGCTTTCTCTGGCTTTGGCGGGTGGGGGCTACTCTGGTTGCGATGTGCGGGCTTCTTGGGGCGTGGCTTCTTTTGTTGCGGAGCAGGGGCTCCAGGCACGCGGGTTTGGGGAGTTCCAGCATGCAGACTCGGCAGTGGTGGTTCACAGGCTTCATTGCCCTGCAGCATGGGAAGTCTTCCCAGACGCGGAGGCAAGCCCAAGCCTACAGCACTGGCAGGCAGCTTTTTAACCACTAGACATCAGGGAAGTCCTGGTATGATTTTTAAAGTTTTTTTTTTTTTTACATTCCCTTTCTGATATTTCATTGTTAGTGTAAAGACATGCAATGGATTCTGAGAGGTAATCTTGTATCCTGCTGCTTTGCTGAATTCACTAATTAGATCTAGCAGTTTTTGTGTGGAGTCCTTAGCATTTTCTGTACTTAGTATCATGTCATCTGAATATACTGACAATGTTACCTCTTTCCTTTCTAATTTGGATGCCTTTTATTTCTCTTCTGTTTTTGGTCTGATTGCTGTGGCAATGACTTCCAATACTGCGTTGAATAGAACTGGTGAGAATGGGCATCCTTGTCTTGTTCCAGATTTTAGCCAGAAGGCTTTCAGCTTTTCACCACTGAGTATTATATTGGTTGTGAGTGTGTCATAAAAGGTTGTTACTATGTTGAGGTATGTCCCTTCTATTCCCACTTTGGTAAGAATTTTTATCATGAATGGATATTGAATTTTGTCAGGCTTTTTCTGCATCTATTGAGATGATCATGTGGTTTTTTTACTTTTATTTTGTTAATGTGGTATATTACATTGATTAATTTGCCTGTATTGAACCATCCTTGTGAACTTGGGCTGAATCCCATTTGGTCGTTGATAGGGCCTACGTGGGGGCTCATAGTTGACATGGCTCATTATGTTGAATAAAGTCACAGTGACCCTTGCAACTGACCAAACTGCCCAAATGATGTTCTGTTTTCCCATTGGCACCTACCTTCTCAGGGCTATGTGACCACCAGATTCTAGACCTCTAGCTACGTGACCACAGGACTCAGCTACAGGCTAAAACTTAACCATCCCTTCAGAGAATTTTTCACTGGCGAGGTATAAGAAAGACCCAGTCAGAAGGGGAGGACACTGGTTCTTCTCAAGGGCCAGTCACCCTCTCATTTTCCCTCTAAGAAATTCCTTTTCTTGCCTGACCACCCGGCTCGTTCTCTTTGTCTCTGCACTCATCTTACAGTCATGCTGTATGATATTTTTATATGTTATGGAATTTGGTTTGTTGATATTTTGTTGAGAATTTTTGCAACTATATTCATCAAAGTATTGACTGTAATTTTCTTTTTTGGCGGTATCTTTATCAGGGTGATAGTGACTTCAGAGAATGTTTTTGGGAGTGTTCCCTCCTCTTCAGTCTTTTAGAAGAGTTTGGGAAGAATCAGTGTAAGTTCTTCTTTGTATCCCTGGTAGAATTCACCTGTGAAGCCATCTATTCCTGAACTTTTGTTTATAGGGAATTATTTAAAAAAATTACAGATGCTATTTTACTTCTAGTGATTGACCTGTTCAAATTATCTGTTTCTTCTTGGTTTAATTTTGGTGGGCTGTATGTTTCTAGAAAGTTTTTTCATTTCCTCTAGGTTGTCAGATTTGTTCACAGTGTGTTCTTATGGTTTTTCTGTTTCTGCACTATCAGTTGAGATTGCTCCATTTTCCTTTTGCTTATTTGGGTCTCTCTCTGTTCTTCTTGGTGAGTCTGATCACAGATCTGTCCGTTGTGTTTACCCTCCCAAAGAACCAGCTCTTGGTTTAATTGATTTGTTCCCACTGTTTATAAATCTCTGTTTTCTTTGTTTCCTCCCTGATCTTTATTGTTTCTTTCCTCCTGTTGACTTTAGGTTTTGCTTGTCTTTCTTTTTCTAGCCCTTTCCAGTGACAGGTTAGGTTGTTGGAGGTCCCTCTAAGAACTCCTTTTATTGCATCCGTAGATTTTGGGTGGTATGTCTTCATTGTTTGTCTCAGGGTATTTTTTTAAATTTCCTTTTAAATTTCCTCGTTGACCCACTGGTTTTATAGTAGCATGTTGGTTAGTCTCCATGTGATCATTTTTTCTAATTTCCTTTCCTGTGGTTGATATCTAGTTCCATGCTTTTGTGGTCAGAGGAGATGCTTGGAATACTTCCACTTTCTTAGAAGCCATAAATGTGTCCTCTTGCCATCTCTGGTGTCACTACCCCAGTCCAGGCACGTTATCCTTCATCATCACCAGTCCTGCAGTAACCACAGCCAGGCTGGTCCTCCATCTTCCTCCTCACTGCACCTAGAGTGATTCTTAAAAAATGCATGTCTAATTGTGACAATCCCCTGCTTAACACTCGGTGGGCCTCCACTGGGGAGGAAGTTCAACATCCTCACAGGACTCTTTGAGACCCTCCCTGATCCACCCCCCCACCCCCCCCACCC
>SJYA01003053.1:73531-87054 GCA_006410615.1 Neotragus moschatus
TTTTTTTTTTTTTTTAATCTGTGTTTTTCACTGGGACTTAGCTGTATGCTTGGCATTTAGCTTTATCTATTGAATAACTGAATGACAATCTTTCCCTTTTTTTTCACACACATATCTTGGAGAATAAATAATGTATGTGTATAAGAAATATCTCTCCATCTGGCTAACCTCTTGGACTAAGTCATCTTTCACATTTTATTCTGAAGATACCCTTCTGGCTTCATGTGGTACGACCATATAGAGTTTTTCCTGAAAGATTATTGGGTTAGACAAGGAGTGGAGGGTGAGAGAATGGGATAGTTTTTCTCACTTTCATTTCCACAATTGACATGTGTGTGTGTGTTGCTTGGAGCAGATTTGGCAAGATTTACCGTGTGTATGTATGAGTTCAGTCACTCAGTTGTGTCTGAGTCTTTGCGACCCCATGGACTGTAGCCCGCCAGGCTCCTCTGTCCATGGGATTTCCCAGGTAAGAACACTGGAGTGGGTTGCCACTTCCTTCTTCAGGGGATTTTTCCCAACCCGGGAATCGAACCCACGTCTCTTGCATCCTGCATTGGCAGGTGGATTCTTTACCACTGCACCTTCTGGGAAGCCAAGATTTACTACCATATACCTTTTAAATGACTTAATTTACCAAAGTCAAACTTACACACTTTTTAAAAAAACCAGAATTGAGCTGATTTACATTTTTCTGAACAGCTAGCCTTTGACTTACACAAACTATCCTAAACCTCATGATTTAGCCCTTGAATATGTCATGTTTTCTAAGAGTATTTTCAAAGTTACATTAGCCAAAATGTGTTTGAAAACATTTTAAAGACTCAAAGTGAAGTAAATATGAATCTAAATCAAAGAGAACTATCCCGGAGCTGAAAAAACCAAGTTTGACTTCCCATTAAATGGGATTTATTCAAAGCACAGTTAGGGCTTTATGAGAAAGTAAAGACAGATGTGGGCCCCCAAGGACTTTATGGAAAAATGTGAAAAATGTGAAAAACATTGAGTCGGAACTCTGTATCAAACAACAACCAAATCACTATTTATTTGACACCAGAGATTCATCTATTCAGCTCTTGACATCTTTCCCGGGACATGGTGCCTGGATAAAGAGGTATTCAACCTGTGTTTTCTTTCCCTGTGGAGTGAGCTCTTTCTGGCTTTGTGAAAGCCTGGTCATTTTAACCAATTTGGGTGGCTTTCTGGAACCAAGTTTGCAGAGTACCACATTTGCCCTCATTTAATCTTCTGACCAGAAGAGGGAGCTTGTTATAAAAACAGATCGGGCTGAGGCACAGCTGAATTGGAATCCCACCTTTCCCACTAACCTGCAAAGTGATCTTTGATCACTAATTTCCCTAGAATTCAGTTTCCTCATCTGGAATGTGGAAATAATAGTGTGTGTGTGTGTGTGTGTGTGTGTGTGTGTGTGTGCACTCAGTAGTGTCCAACTCTTTGCAACCCTATGACCATAGCCCACCAGGCTTCTCTGTCCATGGGATTCTCCAGGCAAGAATACTGGAGTGGGTTGCCATGCCCTCCTCCAGGGGAACTTCCTGACCTGGGGACTGAACCCACGTCCCTTGTGGCTCCTGCATTGGCAGGAGGATTCTTTACCACTGCGCCACCTGAGAAGCCCTGGGGAAAGAATACTATCCTCTGTAAATGCTGCCTGCGTGCTAAGTCGCTTCAGTGGTGTCCAGCTGTTTGTGATCCCGTGGACTCTGGCCCACCAGGCTCCTCTGTCCACGGGGATTCTCCAGGCCAGAATACTGAAGTGGATTGCCATGCCCTCCTCCAGGGGATCTTCCTGACCCAGAGATCGAATCTGTGGCTCTCATGTCTCCTGCATTGGCAGGTGGGTTCTTTACCACTAGCGCCACCTGTGAAATCCAAATGCTGCCTGGCCCAGTGGTAAATGTTCAGTAAGTTGTACCTAATTGTTACTGGGCAACGCATATTTCTCATGTACAATACTCCAAGTGATCTTTCAGAACAGTTCATTCTGACCAGGAGTAGTGCAAGTCAGGGAACTGCACCGCTGATGTGGCTTCTGATACGGAGGATCCAGGTAAGCTTCCACATGCCTTTCCCACTTTGATTTAATTGAGCAGTTCTTCAAAATCTGAGCCTGTGTCCCTCTTCCCCCATGAAATCCCAAGTCCACTGAGGGCAAATCCTACATCTGATGGGTTCATCCTCAGATTCCCAACACCTTGAAGAGTTCTCAACATACACCAGAAGTCAGGAGACAGTGTTTGGGCTCCCCAGGGGTTTAGTGGTCATGTCAGAAGTCAGTTTGTAATCATGCATTTACTGCACATTTTAAGATCGTTACACTTAGTGCCAATGTGTGCTCTTTATGTTGCTGGGCAGGGAACGACAAAGTGTGAATGTTATTTTATGTCAAGGAGGCCGAGCCACTGGGATCCAGCCCTGTGACCCCAGAAGCCAGGAGTCAGGTGACCCTCTCTATCTCCCTGCTCTTTATCCACCTGCCCCCTCCATCTCCACTTCTCTTCATCTTAGGTTTCAGAGCCTTTCATTTCTACTAAACGCTTGAGCGCGTCCCTAGTAAGTTATTTTGCCCTCTGTTTTTCTTTCATCCCCACTCAGAAATTGCCAATCCCAGATGAACCCGATCACCTCCCTCCCCTCGTGAACCCTGAGCACAGCTGGAGGAAACAGCACAGCTGGCCCCTCGGGTGCTGTTAGGCTGCGGTCATGTCCCCATGCCCGACACAGCTATGTCTGCTTCTCTAGAGAGCTCGCGATTTCTCTCTTCTTGAACCTCTGCTGCTGCTGCTGCTGCTGCTGCTGCTGCTCAGTCACCTCAGTCGTGTCCGACTCTGTGCGACCCCATAGACGGCAGCCTATCAGGCTCCGCCGTCTCTGGGATTCTCCAGGCAAGAACACTGGAGTGGGTTGCCATGTCCTTCTCCAATGCGTGAAAGTGAAAAGTGAAAGCGAAGTCACTGAGTCGTGTCCAACTCTCAGCGACCCCATGGACTGCAGCCCACCAGGCTCCTCCGTCCATGGGATTTTCCAGGCGAGAGTACTGGAGTGGGGTGCCATTGCCTTCTCCATCTTAAACCTCTGATCTTCTTCATCTGTCTCACTCTCCGCTAGTGCAGCTCTCACCCGAGGCCCTGAGAAACTGGAGCCCTAGACTTGCCTCCCTGGGCTCATCACTCTTTCCCCTTCCCTGCTCCTGTGATTATAGTGGAGCGGGGATCTCTCCTCTTGACAAAGGCTGAAGCTCCCCCTGAGACCTGGATCTCACCCTTACAAACCTTCTCAGGAGCCTTAAAACAGTTACTGCCTCCTGTTCTGAGTCTTCAATCCCCCCCTACCCCGACCCTGCACTCCTAGAAGAGGTCCTTTCTGTAAGTTTCCATATGAAGAAGCCCTACTTTGGCCCTCATGTACCCTCTGGCCAACCCCCTCTATCTTTTTCTTTCTTTTTTAATTTTTAATTGAAGGATAATTGCTTTGTAGTACTCTGTTGGTTTCTGCCAAACATCAACGTGAATCAGTCATAGGTACACACATGTCCCCTCCCTCTCACCTCCCTCCCCATCCCACCCCTCTAGGTCGGTACAGAGCCCAGGGCTGAGTTCCCTGAGTCATACAGCAAATTCCCATTGGCTGTCTTCTTTACATACGGTATGTTTCCATGTTACTCTCGGCATACATCCCACCCTCTCTCCCTGCATCATGTCCGTAAGTCTGTTCTCTATATCTGTTTCTCCATTTCCACCCTGCAAATAATTTCTTCAGTATCATCTTTCTAAATTCCATATATATGCGTTAGTATATGATATCTGTTTTTCTCTTCCTGACTTACTCTGTATAATAGGCTCTGGGTTCATCCACCTCATTAGACCTCAAATGCATTCCTGTTTATGGCTGAGTAATAGTCCATTATATATGTACCACAGCTCCTTTATCCATTCATCCTTTGATGAACATCTAGGTTGCTTCCATGTTCTAGCTATTGTAAATAGTGCTGCAATGAACTCTGGAATGTAGGTGTCTTTTTCGATTTTGATTTCCTCAGGGTACATGTCTAGGACTGGGTTTGCAGGGCCAGATGGTGGTTTTATTCCTAGTTTTTTAAGGAATCTCTATACCATCTTCCACAGTAGCTGTATCAATTTACATTTCCTCCAACAGTGCAAAAAGGTTCCCTTTTCTCCACACTCTCTCCAGCATTTATTGTTTGTAAACTTTTTGATGGTGGGCACTCTGATCTGTGTGAGGTGATGTCTCATTGTAGTCTTGATTTGCATTTCTCTAATAATGAGCGACGTTGAGCATCTTTTCATGTGTTTATTAGCCATCTGTATGTCTTCTTTGGAGAAATGTCTGTTCAAGTCTTTTTCCTATTTTGTGATTGGGTTGTTTGTTTTCCGGCATTGACTTATATGAGCTGCTTATATATTTTGGAAATTAATCCTTTGTCAGTTTTTTCATTTGCTATTATTTTCTCTCATTCTGAGGGTTGACTTTTCACCTTACCTATAGTTTCCTTTGCTGTGCAAAAGCTTTTATGCTTAATTAGGCCCCACTTGTTTATTTTTGTTTTTATTTTCCCTACTCTAGGAGGTGGGTCATAGAGGATCTTGCTGTGATTTATGTCATAGAGTGTTCTTCCTATGTTTTCCTCTAAGAGTTTTATAGTTTCTGGTCTTACATTTAGGTTTTTAACCCATGTTGAGTTCATCTTTGTATATGGTGTTGGGAAATGTTCTTTTATTCTTTTATATGTAGCTGTCCAGGTTCCCCAGCACTACTTATTGAAGAGGTTATCTTTGCCCCATTGTATATTCTTGCTTCCTTTGTCAAAAATAAAATACCCATAGGTCTGTGAGTTTATCTCTGGGTTTTCTATCTTTTTCTTTCTTTTATAAAAAAATTTTTTTATTTAAGTATAATTGATTTGCAGTGTTGTGTTAGTTTCTGCTGTACAGCAAAGTGAGTCAATTATATGTTTTTATATTTCTATTCTTTTTTAGATTCTTTTCCCATACAGTTCATTACAGAGTATTGAACTGAGGTCCCTGTGCTATATAGCAGGTTTTTATTAGTTATCTATTTTAAATATAGTAGTGTGTACATTAAAATATATTTTATAGGATAGCCTAAGTATTTCCATTTTCATTCTTTTCTTTGATTTTTAAATCCAAAGCAATAGATTTACAAATTTAGCCTTCATCCAAAGGAATCAGAGTGTTTCACTTACTTGAGCTTTCCTGAGCAGCTGTGAAGGTCCTCTTGAGTTTATTTGTTCATTTTCCAGCGTGAAACTTGAATGCTCAGTCCACACAAGATCATGTACTACTGTGGAAAACAATGCATTTCTGCCTCCCCCATATCATTGCATGAAAGTCTGATAGAGGGAGGAAGGGGATGGGAGTGACCAGGGAACCGAATGCCCTGTTTTACGCCTCCGCTTCCATCCCAGAGTAATTATTAATTGTACCCTGCCTCTCACTTTCAGGTGTCCTGCTTTGAAGGACAGGTTATATGGTCAAACTCTGAATAACTGTATAAACCTCAGGCTGAGTTCAAGCCCACTTCAGATGAAGCATTATGAAAATTTGGGGGAGGCGGCTGGAGTTGACCTCAGTGAGGGTGGGAAAGACCAAGCATCTTAAGTCGGACACTTTGTTAACTGATAAGCATCAGGTGGCAAAGGGTGGCCGTCCGGTTCTTGGAAACTCCCCAACGTGAATAAAAGTTTACAGCGTCTTCTCTCGGGAGTTCACTTCTTACACGTTTTATAAACTGTAGCCTGAAAGGAGAAGAGAAGAGAAGGGCACCACGTCCAGCATTGTTGCTTTGTTCATCTTTGGTTAAAACTCTTTTAAGCAGCTGCTGGGATTTTTATGTTTTTAAGTCAGATAAAAGAGAAACATTTGAGCAGTTTCCATTGCTTGATTTTTCTAAATCACTTAATCTTACTAAAAATACTGATTATGAAGTAAGAGAAAGGTTATAATTAATGTCAGATAGCTTGAAAAAAGTTTGAAGTTGTGTAGTTTTGCGTTCAGAAATGTTCCTGCAGCCTTTAATGATATAAAATTTATTCTGCAATACGAAGTAATCTACTGCCCCTCTTTTCCTCCCACCACTGGTCACATCATTTCACTAGTGAGAAACCCTTTACCTTATGATTGAGAAATGCTTGTGTAAGCCAGTACAGATAAGACTGTTATTCCGGAATTGCTCTATCTATTCTTTAAGACAATGAAGGTATATGACTTCACCTTCTGTCTTTTCTTCCTGTTGGCGTGGCAATCACATATGCTTAGTAAAGCACTGATTGTCTCTCCTTGGCCACATGCACCAGATAAACATACTGAGTCCTTGGGGCAAGCCACATGCTATAGGATTGTTAGGCAGGCATCGTGTTGTGGACGGTGCTACAGGTGGAATCAGCCCTGTTGGAATGGAAAACAAACGATCACCCAAAATAGCAGGCTGTGCTCTGGTGAAGAAAGCCAGAATTCTTGCTTTATTTCATCTCATCCACCCTGGGGTGGCTGGACAAAATTTTACAAATGAGTGAAATCGTACACAGGTCTGAAAAAAGCATGATAAGGTTCAGATACGTCTGTGTGCAGGTTAGGAGTTAGCGTGATCTAGGAGCTTGTGATGGAGAAGGAATGGCACCCCACTGCAGTACTCTTGCCTGGAAACTCCCATGGATGGAGGAGCCTGGTAGGCTGCAGTCCATGGGGTTGCTGAGAGTTGGACACGACTCAGTGACTTCACTTTTGCTTCTCACTTTCATGCACCGGAGAAGAAAATGGTAACCCACTCCAGTGTTCTTGCCTGGAGAATCCCAGGGACAGCGGAGCCTGGTGGGCTGCCGTCTATGGGGTCGCACAGAGTCGGACATGACTGAAGTGACTTAGCTGTAGTAGTGTGTATATTTCAATCCCAGTCTCCCAATTTATCGTTTCTTCCCTTCCTCCCACTGCCTAGGTAACCACAAGATCATTTTCTACATTTGTGACTCTTTTTCTATTTTGTAAATCAGTTCATTTGTACCCCTTTTTTTAGATTCCACGTATAAGTGATAAAATATGATAGTTANTGTAGTAGTGTGTATATTTCAATCCCAGTCTCCCAATTTATCGTTTCTTCCCTTCCTCCCACTGCCTAGGTAACCACAAGATCATTTTCTACATTTGTGACTCTTTTTCTATTTTGTAAATCAGTTCATTTGTACCCCTTTTTTTAGATTCCACGTATAAGTGATAAAATATGATAGTTATCTGTGTCTGACTTGCTTCACTCAGTATGACATTCTCTAGGTCCATTCACTTGGAAAACTCAGCAGTGGCCACAGAACTGGAAAAGGTCAGTTTTCATTCCAATCCCAAAGAAAGGCAATGCCAAAGAATGCTCAAACTACTGCACAGTTGCACTCATCTCACACGCTACTCTCTAAGCCAGGCTTCAGGATATGTGAACCGTGAACTTCCAGATGTNTCTGATGCTGGGAGGGATTGGGGGCAGGAGGAAAAGGGGACCACAGAGATGGTTGAATGGCATCACCAACTTGATGGGCATGAGTTTGAGTGAACTCTGGGAGTTGGTGATGGACAGGGAGGCCTGGCGTGCTACAATTCATGGGGTAGCAAAGAGTCAGACATGACTGAGCAACTGAACTGAACTGAACTGACTGATTATTACATCTGGTATGAAGAGCATAACATCAAGTCTCTAAACACAAGCTCTGTTTTTACGAATTTGCTATAGTTCCAGAATCACATTCAAAAACTTGTGTTTTTGTTTTGTTTTGTTTTTTTTCTGATCTTTGTACCTTTTGTTCATTCTTTTGGCCACTCTTTCCCAGTGGTGGGTAGGAAGAAAGAAGAGGTACAAACGTTTTTTTGTTTGTTTCACTTGAAAAAAAAAAATTCATCTTTTCCCATGAGTAATCTCTGGCCTCAATCTAGACTACACTACAAACAAAATGGTCAGTTGATCATAAATGCAGAAAAATTTCTCTTAGGCCCCTGGGTCACATCTCTATGTCATCTCAAAACTTCTCAAACAATCACTGAACTATGATAGGTGGTGGTCCCAGCTCATAGCTAACTTCAAGCTCAATGCCATGCTGCATCTCAACCGTAGTCTCTTTTGAGAAGTGCAGAGTCTGAGAGTCAGATTCCCAGTTCCTTTGCACTTGATGTTGTATTGAGAATATATAAAAATATAGGTACAAAGGCAGACTGACTTTCCTTTAGAACAGTTGGAACAGCTAAATACATGATACAAACCAGTACTGGTACCATAAATAGTAACATAACTGTAGGCTTCTCCTACACTCAGACCAGAAATGAAATGCTTAAACAGAGGCATGTCTTAATTTGAGGACTTTTTTCAGATGATTTCTAAATGAGTTGTGAATTACTAAAGAGAAATCCTCGTTTGTCATGCGGCAGAGTCACATATTAACAGACTTAAGAGAACAAGGACAGAGTAAGACATTAGAAACCATAAGAAACCTATAAGGTCAAACCATATTTATAACTAAAAGTGTGAGGATGTAGGTGCAACTCCTTTAGCCTAACTTCAACCTTACCAATAATCTCCCCTGGAGACAGCAGCCCATGGGGTTTCCCTACTTGGAGAGAAGGCAGCAGTCAGCCTGTTACATGTGTGGACGCTTCCAATGGCTGCAATTCTCATTGTGAATGACCACGTTTGGCATCTGACTGTCCCCTCAGGACTTTCTTAGCTTGAGAATTATTGGTAGGAATAATACCACTCACCGTCATGTACTAGACATTCCTACACTGGGTCAGGTGTTAAGCTAGGCACATGTAGTTTTGTTTATTTTTCACAATAATCCTAGAGATACTTTTAATTTTGTCACATTTTTTCTTTCAAAATTCAGTGCACATACTATCCAAATATTACCCCAGATAGAAGACACTGAGATTGTAGCAAGCCAGGGCACTTTATGGTCCTTACTGAGATTTCTTTGTCTGCATATTTTTGGCTCACATCACAAAAGTAGAAAAACCCATGCCATGTTAAAAGGTTGAAAGAATCACCACTTAGTAATTAGGAAGGAAGAGTTTTAGCATGAGAGGTGACTTGGACAAGTTTATAACTCTAGGAAGATTTAAAACTTAAGATATCTAGTCTCATTCTTCCTCATTTTATTACGTTGCCATCTAATCTAATATAAGGTTAGAGTTAGATTTCTTCTCTATTTAACAAAACCTGAGTTTCTCCAACTGGAGCATTTTTGCTTATCTGTTAAATGGAAATGTGACATAAAGATTTTATATTTGTATACTGGCTTGTGATGTTAAGTATGTTCATCAAAAGTAAATACAAACTTTCAAAATTGATATTGAAGATTATAGAAAGTAAGTTAAGAGAGGGAAAAAGAATGAGAGAAATGTGACATGAAATTTACCTAAGAAATAAGGTTTAGGGGAGACATTGCAATAATAACAGAAAAAAAGTTTGATTAAATCTAATTAAGTCCCTCAATTAATGTTCAAAGTGGCGCTACAAGAGAATCCTCAATGGAAAGAGCCCTGGGTAACTAAACTTGCATTTGACCTCATCCTTCTTCATATTCTCAAAGAATGGTGTACAAAGTTTTTGTTTTTAATATTAACACAAGTTATTTTGGAAGAAAAAATTATATAAGGAAGATGACATGGACTTTGGAGGTAAACAGTCCTACACTTTGTTCTGCTGCTTTAGAACAATGTGACTTAGAATAAATTTCCCTGTTCACAAAAAGGAGATAATGCTTTCCCCTAACCTCTCCATAGAACAGTAACAGGGAGCTTCAATCTACGAGTCAGAGACTTGAGCAGTGCAGAGTACATCTGATGTGGTAAGGATAATACCAGTGACACAATTACTTTTTCCATGCTCACGTAGCATCTGGGATCAGGTTCATACTCTCTAAGTTTTAATTATTTTCTCCCCTTAACAGCTACTGAGGTAAGAAATATAAGCTCCAGGGGGGGCAGGACGCTTTTCTAGTTTTTCATTTTCCTAGCTCTAACGTCTGCAGTGTCTTGCTGTTGTTCAGTCACTCAGTTGTGTCTAACTCAGACAACCATTTTGCCTTTCCTTTTCTTTGGGATGGTTTTGATCTCTGCCTCCTGTAAAATGTCATGAACCTCCGTTGATAGTTGTTCAGGCACTCTGTCTATCAGGTCTAATTCCTTGAATCTACTTGTCATTTTCACTGTAAGGCATTTGATTGAGCTCACATCTGAATGGCCTAGTGGTTTTTCCTACTTTCTTCAATTTAAGTCTGAATTTTGCAATAAGGAGTTCATGATTTGAGCCACAGTCAGCTCTTTGTCTTGTTTTTGCTGACTATATAGAGCGTCTCCCGGAGAAGGCAATGGCAATCCACTTCAGTACTCTTGACTGGAAAATCCCATGGATGGAGGGGCCTGGTGGGCTGCCGTCTATGGGGTCACACAGAGTTGGACACAACTGAAGAGACTTAGTAGCAGCAGCAGCATAGAGCTTCTCCACCTTAGGCTGCAAAGAATATATTCAATCTGATTTTGGTATTGACCATCTGGTAGTAAAAACAGGAGAGTATACAAATGTTAGGGGGAAAACAGTCTCTACAGTGTCTGCAAGATACAGTTTACACGACTCCTTACTATTGGATATGACAGCATAAAGGAGATAATATAGGGAACTTTTCTTTCCTATCAAAAGAAACTCTGAAAGTCCAGCAGTGTTAGTTGCTCAGTTGTGTCTGACTATTTGTGACCCCATGGACTGTAGCCCACCAGGCTCCCCTGTCCCTGGAATTCTCCAAGCAAGATTACTAAACTGAGATGTAATTTCCTTCTCCAAGGGACCTTCTCAACCCAANGGAACTTTTCTTTCCTATCAAAAGAAACTCTGAAAGTCCAGCAGTGTTAGTTGCTCAGTTGTGTCTGACTATTTGTGACCCCATGGACTGTAGCCCACCAGGCTCCCCTGTCCCTGGAATTCTCCAAGCAAGATTACTAAACTGAGATGTAATTTCCTTCTCCAAGGGACCTTCTCAACCCAAGGACTGAACCTAGGCCTTCTGTATTGCAGGCAAATTCTTTACTGTCTGAGACACCAAATAACCCTAAAATTTCAGGCATAGTTCCTTGGAACTGATCCTTTTCCCTAGACTGGGGTCAGCTAACTATGGCCCATTGCCTGTTTTTCATACAGTTCCAGATATAAGAATAATTTTTACTTTTTTAAATGGTCAAAAAATCAAAAGAATGATAGCGAAAATCACAAGAAATTTAAGTGTCGATCTCCATAAATAAATTGTATTAGAGCCCAACCACACCTACTTGTTACTTGTCATTCATGGCTGCTTTCATGCTACGGTTTCAGAGCTGAGTGGTTGGGACAGAAACAATATGGCCGGTAAGCCTAAGATATTTGTTTTTTCCCAGAACAAGTCTGTCATCTGCTCTTAGACAACATATTTGCATTATTAGTGGTGACCTAACCAATGTGCCTGGAAAATCCCATGGACGGGGGAGCCTGGTGGGCTGCAGTCCATGGGGTCGCTGAGGGTCGGACATGACTGAGCGACTTCACTTTCACTTTTCAGTTTCATGCATTGGAGAAGGAAATGGCAACCCACTCCAGTGTTCTTGCCTGGAGAATCCCAGGGACAGGGGAGCCTGGTGGGCTGCTGTCTATGGGGTCGCTGAGGGTCGGACATGACTGAGCGACTTCACTTTCACTTTTCAGTTTCATGCATTGGAGAAGGAAATGGCAACTCACTCCAGTGTTCTTGCCTGGAGAATCCCAGGGATAGGGGAGCCTGGTGGGCTGCTGTCTATGGGGTCGCACAGAGTCGGACATGACTGAAGTGACTTAGCAGCAGCAGCAACCAACATGCAATGATGCCTTTGTTGTGGAATCATATGAGGAGGTCAGTACATTTTGTCTGTACTAACAGCACTTCTCTAATAACTGCATAATATTCCACACTAATTATCTATATCTATGTAGCGAGAATACTATTTGATGTGGGCTTTTAAGAAACAGGATATCATAAGAAGAAGCTAATGCTTTGACTCTGAGCCTTTAGTCATTAACTTGTTCTGGATTATTTATCTTTTTGAGACGAGGACTATAAGCTTTTTGTTATATGTTGAACTTTGGCCCCCTTCATTTGAAGCCCAAACCCCTAGTACCTCAGAATATGAATACATTTGGAGAGAGTCTTTAAAGAGGGAATTAAGGTTAAATGGGGTTTCCCTCGTGGCTCAGTGGTAAAGAATCCACCTGCCAAAGGAAGAGACATGGTTTCAACCCCTGGGTCAGGTAGATCCCCTGGAGAAGGAAATGGCAACCCACTTCAGCGTTCTTGCCTGGGAAATCCTATGGATGGAAGAGCCTGAGGGGGCTATAGCCCATGGGGTCACAAAAAAGTCAGACATGACTTGGTGACTAAATAACAACAAAGGTTAAATGAGATCATATGACTGGGTGCTAATTTAATTGTATTGGTACCCTTCTAAGAAGAGAAAATTTGGACATACAGGAAGAAAAAACTATACATCCACAGAGAGAAGAGACCCTGTGAAGAAGCAGCAAGAGGACACATATCTGTAAACCAAGGAGAGAGGCCTCAGAGGAAGTCAGTGCTGCCTACACCTTGATCCTTGATCTTGTATTTTCAGCTTCCCAAATCAAGAGAATGCAAATTTCTGTGGTTGAAGTCACTTAGTTTACAGCAATTTTCTTTATGTCAGACTTCACTCCATGCACAAAATTATACATATGATTTCTTTTGGAGGGATGAGGGATTGGTCTTCTTGAAAACCACATTGTCCATGGGCTCCTAGTTTAAGAACTTTTCTAGAACAATTATTGGCTGTCATTATTTGATATTAACCTTGCTTAACTTGGAATTGCAAACTATTTCTTAAATAGTTCTTTATAAGTTCTAGCAAAGGAGGCCTGAAGCTTATAAAAACTTGTTTGAAAATCAAGTTTCTGTAATTCTTTAATTGAGCAGCCTCAGGAAGGCTGTGACTGAAGAAACAGATAAACCAGCCAGGTCTGCCCAATCCATCCTGGGACTAATGAGTGACAGACAGATGTCTCAGCCAGAGTCATAAAAAAAAAATTCTCCTTCTTCCATCTGACCGACTCCATCAGCTTTTAATTAATTCCCTGTGCTTATCCTCAATAAGACTGGCAGTCTTTTAAGTCTGCTACTAGCTGAAAATAAAGTCTATGTCTCTCTTTAGCTAGCTCTGTGATATTTTGATTTTTCTTTCTCTGTAGTTAAGTTTTTACATTTGTTTCCTTGTTTTGTTTGTCTTGTAAACTGCCTTACAAAGAACAAGGTGCTCAAATGCCTGTGGTTTCGCAGGCCCTCTCATTTGCTCTCAGAATCTGAGGATCTCTTATTTATGCTTGGCAGCCATGCAATGGGTAGTTTATTTGTTTCTTTATTCCCCCCCCCCCCCCCCCCCCCCCCCCCCCCCCCTCTCCTT